>OX336389.2:622489403-622833622 GCA_946902985.2 Meconema thalassinum
TGATTGTGCGGTCTGTGAAAGTTTGTGTATTTATAAGAGGGGTAGCAATAGGAAGGAGACGGCCGTGGCCATAAGTTAGGTAAAATTCCGGCACATGCGTGGGGTAGAAATGAGATACCACTTCTAGGGAATCAAATCTCCCCCTAAGTCTCTCATCACGAAATTGAGTTTACCTCAGACTTCAATTAATATATTGGCAGAGCTTGGAATCAAACCCAGGATTTCATAAAGGCTTAAGATAACGCTAGCCACTAAGGGATCAATTGTTCTTTAAGTGTTCACTTCGGTGTACAATTTCTCAACTTGGACGTCTATTTCACTATACAAGTTAAAGAAGATGTTTAATTCAAAATATTTTACGTTATAAATACGCTAGCTTGTGGGAGTGTGTACAATTATGCCTGTAATGGGTGAGTAGCGTCCGGAGACTTATAAGGCACTAACCTGATATATCATGGATCGAGCGAGAGAAAGTTTGAGGAAAAGCCGAATTCAGCTTTGTTAACATTAGTTTTGGGACCGAACATTCGAATAACAGGGTTGCCCACACATAGTTTTAGCACTCTCTGTTCTAAATAGTGAGTGGGAAGGCTCATTAGCTGATACCTTCTCTCTACTGTTTACCTTGCTGTGTTATCAACTGCAAGCTTGTAATCGGATGTGACCCCTTATGAAGCTCATTGACAAAGGATCCTCTACGCAGCTTACCCAATCCACCCAGTCTTCATTACAACTTGCCATTGAGGTCTAAATGCAGCTGTCAGTCCATCCGAAATCTGTTTGATGGTGTGTGCTGTGGTAATTAATTGCGGCTTGCATTGAGAAGATAGTGACAGTGCCCCACCGAGAGTGACACCGTCCCATTATTGACCATCATTTAGAACATTCACAACTATAAGTCTCGTATTTCCATGTCTTCATATTCCTTGTATATAAACCACTTAGGATAATGCCTTACTTCCTTAAGTCACCCTGGTCGGTGGCTAAATAACGTAATGATTGTATTCACGATGACTGAGTGGCTTATGAAAGCTCATTGATTGGTAACAGACACGATTTCCAGTATAGTGATGAAATGCGTGTATTTCTCCAGATAGGATGAACATAATATTTTTCCTATTCTGATCACCACGGCTTAATGTCAGGATAAAATATACAATCATGTGCAATAAAGTTTTGCCCCAACGTCTCGTAAATATCAGAGCATTCCTATTTATCCTTAACCCCGTATGATACAACAGTGGGCATACATACCAATTATCTTACTACCATTCGCTGATTTAAAAAAAATTCCCGGCAGCGTATCCATGTGGCCTAAAATAACATACGCATCCACGAACGAAAAGGGGAGCTGCGAGTCCAGAAATCGTAGGTTAAAATCCCGCCATTGACAGTGGTCATCTCGGACGTTTCAAACCTTTAGCTAAGTGGTTTCAATGCAAATGTTCACCTAGAAAGGCTCCCCGGGTGAGATTTCCGGCTGGGCCGTGGTGATTTGAATCTCCTAGGGTTGATCCCTTAATTCGAGGCCTGGATGTTTGTGATTTCATAACGAGAAATAATCCATTGGAAAAATGAAAGGAGGAAAGGAAGCATAAGGATATATTTATTAAAGAACTTAACAAGGAAAAGAAGTGTAATTCTCTCCCAGATTACTTGCCAGTCTCTCTAGGCTCATGCCAAGTTAGTATTTTATTACAAGTCCCAGAGCTTCTACCTCAGTGTAATATTATACTCCCTAACAGTTAAGTTACACACTCTACGAGAGTCAGCAGAAAAAAGGGATTTATCAAACAAATACAGCATTTACCCTAGTAAGTGACGCTGAAAGGCATACATAAATAATTAACAACTCCCATTACACCTTACATTATATAAGAAGAGTAGGATTGTGATAGGTAGGACCATGAACCAAAATAATTCTGCGTACGGTCGAGTATTTCATGTTTAGATGCATGTAAATTTCATGATATTTAGTAGATATCTACCAAAGTTTCTATATACAGGTGTATGCCACAAGAGATCCTCGTGCACATTTTCAGTCCTACCAACTACCTAATAACTCTCCCTGGGTATTTGAGCCATAGACTATATCTCAGAATCCATGCAAGGAAACGATTTCGAACATGAATTACAACTCTCTTTGGCAAATTTTATACTGCAAATTGTGAAGAAATCGGGTAATGTCCGTGCTCCCAGCATTAAAAACAGGTATAATTAGAGAAATAGGAATTGAATCTTCAATTGTAATAAAAGTTGGTTATTAAGTTCGTCACGGAACTACTTATCTTACTCTATTAAACCTGACCCCTTAATCTTGAACTTCATCACTACCTTGTGACATACGGTCTTTAAAGGCACCGAAGGCACTGGAAATTCTAGTTTGAAAAGTTCTGTGAGTAACATTTAGAGTCTTGTTTTAATAGAAAAATAACGAATGAAAATTCTTTCTTCTGTGGTAACCTTGCTGCCATAGTTGTGCGTGGCAACTAACCATTCTCAGCTGTTGGAGCAAACACAGCTTCTGGTCTGTATCTGACGTCGCTTGCCCCTCCAGATGGAGTGCGTTCAAACAAAATTCACAAAATATAAAACAAATATGGCGTACATTCTCAGTTGATTCCTCAACGCATTAATTTAAAACCTTGGAAGTTACATCGTTACATGATGTAGCTACTTCTGTACCACCCTGTTCTTTTACAGGTACAGTAAATAATCCAAGCCCTGACCTAAGTACGTTTGATATTTATTTGTGGGATAGTTCAAAATTGAAACTTGTGCAGATCTAATCGCCGTGCTTTAGTGGAGCTGGTGAACAATATACAGGAGAAGATATCCCTCATTACGGAGGATCAATTACAATGTGTCAATGCCAATTTATTTTCATGATCTCCATTAGTTGACAGACAGGCACGTTCTTAAATGATGACTTTCTGGTGAATTAACCGTTATTGAGGTAGGCTATCTTGTCACTGTTCTTTCCCTCGCGCAATCAACAACCCGAGCTGGATTGGCTGGTGGGAGGCGAGTCCATGCCTGACTGACCAGTGGCCCCGCTCCAAAAAATGCGCTCTCCCTGTGTTAACAAGTCAGAACTCCAGAGTTTTTGACTAGCAAGGACTTAAAAGGTTGTCCTCACTTGAGAGTGGCAGTAATCTTTGTAATTAAATGTCAGAAATAATATATATATATATATATGTAGTTTTACATTGCTGGTGAATTAACAGTTATTTAATGTCTCCTGTCAATGGTTTTACCTTCGGGCAATCAGCGACCCAAGCTGGATTGGCTGGCGTAAAGCGTGCGCACGCCTGGCTGGCCAGTGGCCCTGCTCTCCCTGTATTAACAAGTCTGAACTCCGGAGATTTTGACTTGCAAGGATTTAATAGGCAGTCGTCACTTTATAGTGGCAGTAATCCCTCTATTTAATTTTCAGACATATACATATGTGAATTACTAGATTTAAACTCTCTTCTGTATGCCTCTCTCTCGTGTTAAATTTAAACAATACATTTGTCAGAATTATCTTAATCCGTCTCATGGCTCGTACAAATTTTGTAAATGAATACGCAAATAATTGAGAAAACCATAATTATGTACCTAATTATGCGTAAGGGTGTCCAGGAGCCAGTGCTGTGAAATAATCCCCTACATGGGAGAGGCTATAATGGAAACTGCGTGTTTCCGCGCGAACTTCACTTCCAACTCGAGAAATAAGAGGTGTTCCCCGCTCCCCAGATACGGTAACACGGTTAGAGGGATGGCATGTTGGCTTTCAGGGCCATTCATTTATCTCCAGCATTCATTTTCGGTTGTTACCATGTCTATTGTGGGGATTCGTATAGGTGCACCAAGTCAGGCTATTGGGCGTTATACAAGACCTCAGCGGTAGTCTGGGCACGGTCACCAAATGCTCGCTGAAGAGCCTGACTTGGTGCAACTAGGCGCTACCTCAGCGGTAGTCCAGGCAAGGTCACCAAGTGCCCGCTGAAGAGCCGACTTATTGTAACTAGGTGCTACCACAGCGGTAGTCTGCGCACGGTCACCAAGTACCCGCTGAAGAGCCTGACTTGGTGAGACTATGCGCTACCTCAGTGGTGGTCTGGGCACAGTCACTAAGTGCACGCTGAAGAGCTTGACTTGATGCAACTAGGTGAATCTCCACAGCAACAAAAATGGCAAAAACCAAAAAGGATTGCTGGAGTATGATTAGCGGGAGTTTATATATATATATAAATATTTTGTCTTACATGAAGCCATTCAATTCTGGGATATTTTAAAGAGGGCGTACTTATAATGAGCACAGCTTCACTTTCTCCACAATCTGTGAAAACTGTGTCTTCCAGGACATTGACGTGAAAGGGCTTACAATGAAACATTTTATCAGTTTTTGTAAAGGTGGTATAAATGAACAGTGGTCTACTTTAGACAGGAATGTACAATTCAAACCAGTGATCCGGCATTATTGGAGATTTTATTCATTAATTTACTTTAAGAACTACATCCTCTTCGAAGCAACAAGTTAACATAGCAACAGGAACTCAAGCTGTTGAGTTTCGTGGTAACATATCAACAACTTCCAATGTCTAATTTTATGTAACTCCCATACTAACGAATGGATTTCATCCAAATGTTCTTATGTGCAATATATACTGTAAATGACGATTTATACGTGGAATTATTCTTTGAGGTACCAGACCCACCAACAGTGTATTAAAGCTCTTGAATCTAAGAGTGAACATCTCGAAATAAGTGTAATTTATCTCATTGTTATGTCCAAGATTCTTTAGGAATATTTAGGGTAGATCGTCTACGTTAGTGCTACCAACATAATTATATGCATGCGTATGATAATCAGTGTTCAACTGCATGTAATTGCCGTACTAATATTAATGGACTCATACCTAATTTTGTACGTTGAATACGTCTCAGCAGACATCCGAATTCCTTTTTAAAGCTGTTCAAACAACTTTTATGAAAATCTATACAACATAATGTTTTATTAATGCAGAAGAATTTTGAGCAACGCATATCTATGCAGGGTGTAATTGATATAAATGACGTCCGTTACACTGGTGGTAGAAGATGGTATTCTAAGCATATATCTTCATGAAATTCAGTCGTATCTTAGTTAGTGTAGGTGGAAATAAATTACACAGATCCTCAGTCAATGTCTTGGAAAAGGGCTTAGACTGCGTTCCCCTCAACAGCACAGGTTACTTCTCCCCGTTGCCCACCCCTCCAACGCTGAGGAATACTGGCTAGAGTCTGAAGTTGAGTGACCTCCTCGCCTTGTCTGCCAATGGCATTGAAATACACAAAATGAGCATATGGACAGCTGATTCACACCTTCATGGGGAGTGGTTACATGACGAGTGATGGTGGATTTGTTTAGGATTTTGTCAGCTCATGCATATAAAATGGAAATCCTAAAGATTTGGAAAATTAATTTTAGGAACTGTTGGTCTATCTTTGTGTGAAGACAGTGCAACAACTGTAATAGAAATATTAATAATATTATTATTATAGTAGGCTACTATTACTAATTATAGTAATAATAGGTTTTAGACACACCTACTCCTTTCATGTCATTTTTGGTATGTCGAGTTGCCAGACTTGTATGTACGTAGGAATTCTTGTAGGCCTATGTGCCATGATATTCATGGACATGACCGTATTAGATCACATCCATTTACTACATGACTGAACGTGGATCGCACCCTCGGGAAGGTTAGCACACTACCCCCAGAGCTACCCTTGCTGACTTTTCTTATTATTATTAGATTATTATAATTATTATTATTTTCATCATCATCAACATGTGGTGCAAGTGTTGGTACAGCTTGCTCTTACCAGCCGATATCCAAGTCATGGCGTGATGGCGCAGCGGTCCAGTTGTTGGCCTCTTAACATGGCAGACCGTGTTTGATTCCCGGTCAATGCAAGTGAGATTTTCAAAGTGAAATGCCATGTCCTATGGTTCGGAGTCCACATAAAATGGAGGTCCAGTAGCTCATGATCACGATATTTAAGGTCATGTAAAACCACAAGCTTCCTTACTTCCCAACATCGGCAGCCACAATATGATTTCCCGTGGCATCCCACGAGGCCAAAGATGGAATGTCCCTTCATAAGGCCACGGCTGCTTTCCTTCCTACCCCCACGGTGTAGATATGCGCGTTAATCGTTCACCGCGATCGCAGCAAGTCCGGTGATTAGAGGTCCAAACTCATCCCCGACAGTGGCTATCCTGAGTTTGGATTTCCCCGGATTCTTCCACTTGCATTCAAAGTACATGCCGGGATAGTATGGTACTTGAATCCTGGGGCACCAGGCTCAATCACGACCCTAATAACTACAGCTACACATACTACTACAGTCACCACAGAAAAACAGTTTATCAGACACATCCAACACTCACCCAACTGCACGGGGTAGATAAACAAATGTCCCAAGCCCCAAAAATGAATTAACAAGAACCATCACTATAAACTTGCAAGCCTCATTGATACCAAAGCTATTTATTTACCGAACGTCCTAAACAATTGGAACCCTACGTTAAAATAAATAATATTCAGTAATTATGTAAGCTATCATTATTTGTTTAATAGTCTAATAATAGTAATAATAATAATAATAATAATAATAATAATATGCTGTAAGACACGCTATTTTTAATATTTCGGAGATGGCGAGATTCCGGAATGTTGTTTTCACGGAATTTCATGTACGTGCCATTACATCCATCGGCATAAGGCTGCCGTATTTGTTCACCTTCATTTATTACAAGACTGAGCCTCCATCGAACCCTCGAGAAGGATAGCACTCTACTACCTGAGCTACACAGACTCGCTATCATTTAATTATTATTATTGTTTTATACAGTACATAGCCTTTAACACATTGATGGTACATCACAACATAAGGCCTTCAGGGATCCAATGAATAGTTACTGAAACAGCCACTTCTAAGCTGGAAAGTAGAAACCGCTACCCATGAACTTCTGGACGATTCGGGTTGTTGTGAGCACTACTGCCTTCTGCATTTGGTTCTACAGTTGAGTATCCTAATCCAGTTCCTTAAGGCCTTGGAGCCAGGTACTTGGGGTCACGCCCGTATTTGAGACAATGATAGGTATGGTATTTACCCGTTTTATATGCCATTGCCGTTCGATATGGCCGATCAACTCGCTATATTTGCCTTATTGTTATAATAATTATTATTATTATGTATATGTGGTATCGTCTAGTATATAATTTTGGAGGTAGTTTTCCATGGTTTCCCACTTCTACCCCAGGCAAATGCCGGGATGGTTCCTAACTTATGGCCACGACCACCTTCTTCCCAATCCTGACCAGAATTTCAAATACCCAGATTACTACAGATACCACAAAGACACAGGTTGTCAGACAAATTCTGCCCACACCAAACTACATGGGGATAAATGACCAAATTCGCCAAGCCTCTCAAACAATACATCAAGTATTTTACTTCCTTCTTAAATGCTAGTTCTGAACAGACTACGGGGTGTCCAAATTTTTTCCACCGTATTTCATTACATGCTGGACGCCAACGACAAACCAGAGCTGATTATCGAAATTATTTTATACTTTAAAAGAACATCAATCAATGAGTTCCAAATTTACAAGTTAGGGTACACAATACTACCGGTCCGAACGTCCCAAGCCATTGCGTGCAATTTCAACAACAACAACAACAGCAACAACAACAGCAATACTAATTTTCTTACGAGACGGGTATCGCTATCCTCATAACAGCTGATGCCACCCCTCAACCAGTATGGGCAATGCTCCAATTACGTATGAACTTCCCCTTCGCACTTCGTCCCTCCTCACCCCACCTCACCCCACCTCACCCCACCTCGTTTCCCCCAGACTGCCGCCCCACCCTTTGCTTGAAGAGTTTCTGAAAACCCTAAAAACATTGACTTTTTAATAATTAGTTTTCAATTTAAAGATAGGTAGCCCTACTTTGTGCTCTAACTCGTTTTATTTTTCATGATATTTTAATTTTGACACTTGCTTTAGAAAGTACTTGTCAAGCTCTAAAACTTTCGTTTAGTTGGTTTTTGTGTGAAGTTTGCGCCTAACGCGCAAATAAATCTTTTGTGACACGGTTTTGGCACTTTTTTGCTCAAATCGGTTTTTTGACATCACCTATCGAAAGAGTGACATCGAATTAGTAGAATAAGCCACCAAAATATCATTTTTTGCCCAAATCAAACTCGCAAAATGCGAGTTTGTGTTTAGATTTTCGTCCGCTTATAGCATGCGACCTGCCTCTGCCCGGCCCGAGCCGATCAACTCCAACGGGCAGCGGCAACGCAGGGAAAAGGGGGAGGGTAATGGGCGGCACAACTTCTGCCGCCGTGAACCTATCCGGACGGGCACAAGAAGGCTGAATTTGCTACGCTGTGCGGCATTGCTTGGTGCGGTTTGCTGAGCGCGCAACGCCGCTCGGCGTATTTATTTTACTTTTGATTGTTCGGAAACCTAAATTAAAAGTTACCTTGTGACTACCGTTACAAAGCAGACGTTTGGATGTTCCTACAACATTACCGGTACTGGTTTTGTCTCGTTTAAATTACAAAACATCTTACTAATGAAGATGACCTTAAATACAGTTACTCTGTAATCAGCCGTCAAAACGCCCAAAACAAATTAAGTTCTAAGGTTTATTCATTTAATAACGGTAAAAATGATATTTTTTTTACTCAAAGATCTTCTGCTCAAGTAAACTTGGTTATGGCGTTGGTAAAGAAAACAAGGCATTGTAATTACGCCAAAAAGTCTTCATTTTTTATTCTTGAAATTCTTTTTTGGCGCTTCTTTTAAAAGAAATTAGTGGTCTGAACAATAAAGCAATCAGCCGTGAGAACACCAAGCGGGCCTTGGCGCCCTGTCCGGGCACCTGCGCGACACAGGCCCACGGCTCGGTTGGAGCAGGGTCGCAGCGATCCTACCGGCCGGCTACACCGGTGCGGGCGGCACCACCGCAGAGTCGGTCACACTTTTGTTGTAATTTTGAAGTGTTCTCCTCTAAGCAGTGCAAACATGCAGCGGTACACGCCAGACGAGGTGCTCGATGCCATTTTAATCGTAGGTAAAAATAATAATAATAATATCGTAAGGCCTCGTAGGCCGGGTACAAGCTTTGTAATTGACACCCAGAGGGTAGCTTGCATGTCGAATTTCGTTGTTCCTTGAAGCACTATGAAAGTCAAGGAGGTTAGATATCTAAGCTCCTTGAACACAATATCGCTTTCTAGTAGAGAAACGAGGAACTTTGTGTTGGCGGAAACTCCCGATATTAATTTTGCCATTATGAACACGGCCTACTGAATTCAAATGGGTTCTTTGACATGCCAACATCGTATGACATGCATGTCGTATTTTTGCCGCCTTTCAAAAATCACTTACACGACCAGGAGTGAACCTGCAAGCTTGGGTTAGTTAGTTAGTTAGTTAGTTAGTTAGTTAGTTAGTTAGTTAGTTATTGGTGTTTTAAGGGGCGGAACTTGGGGTTAGTAGACCGACACGCTAACCACTCACCAACCTAGGTAAGTAATTATCTCTGGCTGTTTATTTGTTTGGACCCTCGGATCGAATAATGCAATTTTCCCTGCATCTCTTAATACCGGTATACGGAAGGAAACATAATCTAATTTTACTGTTTCCTTTTTTTTAAGTTAGCGAGTCGTGGGCCTGTCTTTTAGTTCTTTAATTTTGCTTGTCAATTGCTTTGTTTGGTACGCGTTGATTTTTTTTTGTCAATGTATCTGATCGACTGCTTCGTTTTCATTGGCCCTTTTGACTGTTATGCGATGAACTCCGGTATCGGCCAACTTTGCGTAAGCCAAATGGCTCGACTAGCTTTAAATTTATCATGGTAAGATTTACTTCTATCTCACTACTTTGTTGTTAAACACTGGTGTAAGAGTTAAATGAAAATATTATCTTGCAACTGCGTGGCTATTGTTGTTGTTGTTTAGGCTACATTACAACGTGCGTCAGTCGTCAGTACAGGTGTTTACATTTTTTCCCCCATCGCGAACCAAATAGTGACTGTCATTCAGGTATTTTTAAGTCGATTTAGACGTGGTAATACCGTAATTCTTAAAACTCGATACGGCTAATTATTCTAATCGTAATCGTCATTGAACCCCCTTACGAAAAAAAAACCGACACGCAATCTGTTCGCCTGTAGTTTGTCTTTGATTTATGTCGTGACTGTGCTTTAGATCTGTTAAGTTTACCTGCGTGTCTATTGTTAAATAATTTCGGTTCTTTTCTAGGACAATGTCATGGAAATGCTGCTGAAGCTTCGCGGGAGTATTCTCTCCGGTTTCCCGACCGGCAAGGCAGACACCCTGTGCCACAAACGATTCGGGATTTCAAGACGAGGGCGCGTCTCACGGGAAACTTACGACCACCACAGCGTTTTATGATCGACCAGTGTACGTGCCTTACAGAGGAAGAAGTCCGTCGTAATCCGCGAACCAGTACGAGGACCATTGCCAGGTTGTACAACGTTTCCAAGAGTGTGGTCCACAAGATATGGAAAGACGAAAATCTGCAGCCGTACCGCCTACACAAACATCAGATGCTGATGGAAGATGACTATCCTGCGCGCATCGAACATTGTGAATGGTTGCTCGAACAGGCTAGACCGTTCAGCGTACTCCAGACTGACGAATCGTTTTTCAGAAACGTAGGGGCACCGAACCACACCACAACTCATTTTTGGTCGGCAGAAAACCCGCATTGGTTGAGGGAGGTAGACCACCAACACCGATGGTCCATCAATTGTTGGGGTGGGGTGGTAGATGACCGTGTTATTGGCCCACACTTTTTTCAAGGGACTTTAAGCGGTCAAGGTTACACTCAGTTCCTAGAAAATGACCTCCCTGTTCTAATTGCAACAGCGGACTTGGGTGAAGAAATTCTGCAAAAAAATTTAGGCACGACGGCGCACCTCCCCACTCAACACTTGCTGCCCAAAATGCAGCAAACGTCCTATTCGACGGCAAAACGATTGGACGAGGCAGACTAATGGCCAGAACATGGCCAGCACGAAGCATGGACATTAACATTTTTTATTTTTTTTTGTGGGGAAGAGTGAAAGATCTAGTGCATGAAACCTCCTACGACGATCGAGACGAAAAGTGCGACAGGATCGTTGGTGCGTTTAGGAGACTAGACAGATGTCAAGAGTTACGAAATGCTTCGGCGGGAATGTTCCGATGGCTAGAGTTTTGCCAACCAGCAAGGAGGTGATATCTTCGAGCACCTGCTCGATAAATAAGTGATTTAGTTATTGATTTAGTTTATTCGTTGTTTATTGTTACTATTTTTTAAATACGTGACAAAGATACGATAACGCGGATAAGATTCACACTTTATTGTGTGTGTGTTCAGTGCCATTTTTATTTCTTCACCTACCTCTTCTGACTTTTAAGAAGTTACCTCCGCGTATTCCTAAGCCTTCTTATTGGCGCAAATGTGTTTGTTATTGTTTTAGTTCATTCGTTGTTTTTTATTTTTTACATTAAAAACAAGTGTCAAAAACCGATTAGAAGAATAAAAATTATTTTTTTGGTGTGTTAGAATGTATTTTTTTCTTTGCCCACGCCCGAATCAAGTTTGCTCTTAAAAAATATCATTCAAAGATACTGGAGATCAAGAAAGATTTTTTTTTTACCGTGACTACATGCAACTACAATTTAGCCGTTGGCAAAAATTAGATCTAAATTGATTTCCGAGTGTTCACACGGCTCATTGCTTTATTGTTCAGACCACTAATTTCTTTTAAAAGAAGCACCAATAACGAATTGCAAGAATAAAAATCAAAACTTTTTGGCGTAATTACAATGCCTTGTTTTCTTTACCAACGCCATAACCAAGTTTACTTGAGCAGAAGCTCTTAGAGTTAAAAAAAATCTTTTTTACCGGTATTAAATGAATAAACATTAGAACTTAATTTGTTTTGGGCGTTTTGACGGCTGATTACAGAGTAAGTGTATTTAGGTTCATCTTCATTAGTAAGTTGTTTTGTAATTTAAACGAGACAAAACCAGTACCCATAATGTTGTAGGAACATCCAAACGTCTGCTTTGTAACGATAGTTACAAGGTAACTTTTAATTTAGATTTCCGAACAATCAAAAGTAAAATAAATACGCCGAGCGGCGTTGTGCGCTCAGCAAACCGCACCAAGCAATGCCGCACAGCGTAGCAAATTCAGCCTTCTTGTGCCCGCCCGGATAGGTTCACGGCGGCAGAAGTTGTGCCGCCCATTTCCCTCCCTCTTTTCCCTGCGTAGCCGCTGCCCGTTGGAGTTGATCGGCTCGGGCCGGGCAGAGGCAGGTCGCATGCTATAAGCGGACGAAAATCTAAACACAAACTCGCAAACTGGGCAAAAAATGATATTAGGGTGGCTTATTCTACTAATTCGATGTCGCTCTTTCGATAGGTGATGTCAAAAAACCGATTTGATCAAAAAAGTGCCAAAACCGTGCCACAAAAGATTGATTTGCGCGTTAGGCGCAAACTTCACACAAAAACCAACTAAACGAAAGTTTTAGAGCTTGACAAGTACTTTCTAAAGCAAGTGTCAAAATTAAAATATCATGAAAAACAAACGAGTTACAGCACAAAGTAGGGCTTGCTGCGGACACCCTGTATAAATATACACTGAGTGAGCAAAAGTCACGGAAAGGATAGTGACGGGTAGTGAAGCAGATGTGGAGCAGGTACCTCCTTACAGTCCTGGTATAAATGGGTTCCTCACTCCGAACATTCAACTAGGCAGTGATCTGACTCACAGAAGCCCTTTGATCGTCCCGTATGGTTTTGTTGAGGCGACGTGATATCCGTTCGCTAAACACCTGTGATCATCCCGTGCGGTGGTTTAGGCGGATGGAAACATTATCTCTGAGATATTGAAAATCCACCCTCGACACTGTTCACCTCAGAAACCCGATTTCGCGAGTAATCTCCGAAATGCTATGACTCATAACACCGTGCGCTGATCATTATCCCACGTTCAAAGTCGGTCAACACAGACACTACACTCGTGTTTGTGACAGACTGCTCTGCTCCATCGCTCCCCGTGGCTCATAATCTACAGATTAACGGTCACGTTAAACTACAAGCATCTGCTCCATCGCAGCTAGCCGCATCGCTCAGGAGTCATACAAGGCACATTTTTCCATGGGACTATCGTTCCCGTTACTTTTACTCACTCAGTGTATATTGGTGTTGCCAAAATAATTCTTCGTACGTTTATGTGTTCCATGTTTAACTCTATGGAACTTTCGTAACATTCATTAAATTTCTACCCAATTCCAATGCACACTGTATGCCATAACAGGTACTCGTGCACGTCCTCATACTTACCAACTACCTAATAACCCTTCCTGGGTATTTGAACAGTTAACCCTCAATAGCTCAGAATCCATACAAGGAAACAATTTTGAACACACTGTACTGACCTATTCTCACTATTTCAGTATTATTTGTGCTATCTTATAAAGCCATTGCTCCCAGCATACCAAACAGATCAAAATGGAAGAATAGGGATTAAATCATATTTATAAAGAAAAGTGGACTCTTTAGTTCGTCGAGGAACTACTTGTTAGCCTGCTTTGATACCTTCTGCAACTATGATACAAGAATTAGACTTATGGGATCACCCGGGGTTTGTGAGTCTGACTGTCAATCAGTTTTTCTGTCCTTCTAAGTGTATATGCCCTATCACTTTCTAAAAGGCTGCAGCTATCAAAACCAAACTTAGTACGAGTGATGATCTACACCATATGAGCTCAAGTCCAAATTTGAAAATTATCTGAGTCCTAAGAACTACTGAAAAGTAATTAAAGGTATTTGAACTCTGAGATGGATATTTTGGAAGGTATTCATGTGGACCGTTCCGAGATCAGTACACATATAGAATATACTATTTCAGAATAATTATCAGGAGCCCAGACACTACAGTGCTATCAACTTCTTTCTACGCCTCCTGATATATTCCATCTTTAACTGCGTGTTACTTCCATGCTATCAGTTGCATTTCTGTCAAATTGGAACATACTGTATATAAATCATTATATTTCAAATTAATTTTGAGCAACCCTTATACCGTAGGATAGTGCTACCAACACGATTCTACGCTTGCTGATAGGTTCATTTCTCAATTGAATATAACGTTCATAGGCCTACTACCTATTGGATTTTAATCAAACTTTTTATGAGCAAAGAGTAATCAGAATTTAATGCTTTTCTGTTGGTCAACACGATTGTACCCAATCGGAGATGGTTCCCTAATGCTGAAAAAATTACATGAGAATAATAGATACACTTGGATGACCAGTTTATATCGTCAAGTGATCATAATCAGAACCTTTACACTTAGGCTGTTAAATCAGTTTATCAGTATGGGTTCTAATATTTACAATACAGTACATTATACAGTATATATTTATTTAAGAGCGGTAGTGTTCAAACTAGCGAAACTAGTCAAGATATGTATAGCCTATTTCATTTATGAAAAATAGGCACATGAGATCACCTTTTGTCCGTGTGTGTGTGTCGCTAATAAAATCTAAACGGCCGAAGCGATTTCAACGAAACTCGGTAAGTAGCCTACATACTATTAACCTGTCCGACCTCTACCGTGCCTTTCAAAGTTTAATACGTCTCACTAATCGAACATTGCGGCCGCGCGAAATACGCTACTAACATTCTATATCTCCGCAACAGCAACATTTATCACCCTGAAATTTTGTACGATGATAAGGGGTAGGTTACTACTGGAAGTTCACCTATGGGACTTCCAAAAACCTGATAAGTACAAAATTAACATGGCGGCCGAACAAATTAAAACATTTAAATGACATTTACTCGCGATTTATTAATCCAAGCGTTTGCAACTTAATATGGATTTTTTTTTTTTACAAAATATAATGTACTTGTCTCCAATTTGATTCAATTATTTTCATAACCCCAAGATGGTTGCTGTGCGAAATTTCACTTTTTAAATGTCTTATTCTACCGGATTACTATCTCCCGAAACTATTCAAACAATGAAACTAAATTTTTGTAAAGTTATGGAGGACTATTATTTAAGTACATATATGTGACTTTCCAAATCCTGAGAAATACAAAAGGAGCATGGCGGCCAACTAATTTTTAAATATTTCAAATGATATATCTAGCGATCTAATCACCCGACAGCAGTGATGTTAACAACAGCGAAACTTTATTCAGAGCTTAGTGTAGGGACATCTCATGTTCAATTGTCTTCGAAAATTCAAGATGGCATCAGTACGAAATTTTAAAACCTTCTCCTTTTTATTTCACGTAGGCCTACCCTATTCAAGTGATTGAAGAGTGATTACGTATGTTAAGTTATTATAATAATCATATTTTAATAGCATTAAATTCTGTATTCTTCTTCTCGTAAATCATGGAAGGTGTTCATTTCTTTGTTCTTAAATACTTAACTCCCGTGATGGATGCGATACAGACAGATGCCTTCTCGCGAGAGGAGTCGTATTCACCGATACTGAGAGTTAAATATCCCAGCACCCACTTTATCAATGCAATGGTGTTGGTGGAGTCATAGGTCGTGTATCAAAAGCTATTTAGTGTACATCACTTGGAAAATCCTATTAATAGTCGGGAGAGTTTTTAAAGGAAAAGACCAGCGGTATACATGAAAATAAGCTATTTAGTTATTCACGGAACTGTTTCGTTTGTGTTGAGATAATGATAGAGGAGATTGACCTTCAAATTTGTTTGCTTAGTGTGATTATGTGATTGTTATTAAATGGTTAACTTATTGTTGATTGTACACCTAGCTGTTTGAGCGTCGTGTGGCCAACACTGAACTGGAAGCTATTTCGTGTCTGGTCTCGTTATATTATCTCTTTACCTCCTTGGCCATCCCCCCCCGCCTCGCATTCCTAACTGCCTGTGTTGGTCGAGCAATGTAACATATGTGTATTGCAAAGTCTAGAACATCCTAATATGGTGCATGTTACTGTATTCTACTATTAAAGGCCAGTTTTCATTCTTGCCAATAATAAGCTAATAAGCGCCATAAACACTACTCGGTATAATTAGAATGTCCCGGAATCTTTAATACTGCTGTTATTCCCGGCCTTGGAGTATTGAAGGTATGGTACAAAGTATATCCTGATCCAGCAACATGTTGCTCCCTTATAGCTTGGCTGCGACATTATGTTATTTCTCGTTTCGGGGGCTGTTTTCTGATGGTGTAAAATGGGTGAATTCTCCATGCAAGTGTTCGTTTAAATTACTAGTTTTATATTTTATTTCAGCTAAATGTATCTCGATTGTTTCCTTTATATCAAGGGCTCTTCTTTTCGGTTCTTACGTATTATTTTTAAGTCGGTTTCAATGTTGGTGAAGCTTTGTCCCATGTCGACCATGCGTTCGCATACGGCTGAGTGTGTCCGGTATTGTATGGCATTTCTTTGCTCTATGTCCATTCTTCTACCACTTTGGCCTATGTAATTTGGTTGGCACGCTGTGTCTTAGCACGTTATAGAATATACCCTTGAATTTGAATATGGGTCCTGTTTATTGAAATTCCATTTTCATAGATGCTTTCCGGTTGTGTTATTTGTTGTGAATTTTACTTTAATGTTCATAGCGATATTTGTGTATACGGCAATGAATTAACAAGCGAAGAAAAATACTCAAATACCTCAATAGCCTACATCACTTCATTAAATTCACTAAGAAACCCGAAACCGTACAGAAAATTATCTTGTCATAACCGTCAAATATTACTACACAATCTTTCGAAAACCCACACTAACAACGGATGAAATCAACAATCAATCCAACCATCCCTCTACGCGCATGTTAGCGGGCTTAAATTCAATGGTACACAGGGCATTATCTATACGCATGTTGAAAGGTAATTGTAACAAGGAAATCAGAATAATCAATCAAATAGCAAAGAAAATAGTTTTCCACCTGAAAAATACTGTAGACCTGGATCAGATTGTAGCCAGGCACAAACCTAATACAACTCAAAAGCCGGATAATAATGAGAACAAATTCTCGCGTTTCAATTACGTGAACGCGAATATACTCGTATACAAAATCACCAATGTATTCAAGAAACAAGGCTTTGCTACCTCTGCCTACCTGGAAAGGATAATCCATGGTTTTTCCACTTCTATTCCATGGGAATGGTGGGTTGGTACCAAATCAAGGCCTCGGCCAACTCCTACCCAAATCGTCGCCCAAACTACAAACACACACCCTTGTGCAGTCTTCACATTGACACAGGCAATCAGACGGAAATTGAAATAAAAATAACCATTTATTTTACATGATCTATTAAAGAACGGACATTTCATTATTTATTATATATCTTGAAATTATATTTGATGTAGTATTGTTATGCTTGTAAGTGATTTTCAAAAGACATTGTTCAAAGACACGTTGCCAATTGTTAAATAGAACCAGGGTATTGAAGTAAATAACCTATTATTTACTAATTGTTTTATAGATCGAATACCGTCTAGTTGTACTACTTGGAGCCTAAAATATAGTTTTTAGTGTATGATTGAAACTATATTGGGTTAAAACGCCTAATTATTTCACACCATCTGGATGAAACACACCGGGTTTTCAGAAAGGCACTGTGAATCCGTATGTTACGCCCTTATTCGATCATAAAATGGCCTCCTGTCTCACGAAACGACACACGAAGAAAGGTGCGTGAAAACGCTGTCTTGCCAGTTGGTGAATCTCCTCCCCTTACTTGTTCTGAACAGGCCATGTCCTAAGCCCACATCTGTCTTGAGTCGTCTCAGACTCAGTGAGTGTTTCCACTTGGCCGGGCAATTGAATGTAGTGCAGACGTCCCTTCTTCTGGCGTGGTTCCAGCTATCACAGAGAGGTGTTCTAATGGGCCCAATTGATAAAGGAAAGTAATAGACTGCATTGGAGCACACGAGGCTTAATACGGCTTCCTAAAACTTATTCCTTCAAATAGAATATGCATTGGCTCCAAGCTGACCTCGCTAACATTACATGAATATAAGAGAGACGAAACGAGAATTATGCGGTACAAGGGGGATTCCTGCGCAATCAGGCCATTACCATACAGTAAATTATGATGCGAAAAGGGAGAAAGGAGAGTTGTGAGTATGACAACACGAGTGTGAACAGTCAAGGGGGAAATATTTTAGTACATTGCATGGGCAAATCGATACGAGACAGCCATCCTATTTCAAACAGAGGATCCAGTTCACAATTAAATATTATTAAACCCGTTTGTGGTACTTAATATATTTCCCTAACACATGATAATGTACAGGGGCAATGGGAAAGCAATACAATCCACTGGTCCACCTGCGTAGCAGAATGGATTAAGGCAGTGGCCTCAAAGAGGCGCACCCTCCTGGGGAGGATGGGGGGCGTAATTGCGCACAAAATAACAGAGAGAAAGAACGTAATTAATTGATATATTTATATTTCATATTACATGACACAGATCGTGAACATCTGCTATCCTCAGATTCTCAATTCCATATATATAGCTATGAAGATCTACCAGTCATACAAAACTAATTAACTAGTACTTTCCCTGTATTCTGTGTCAAGAACTGACCATTAGATCCTCCCAGTAGAAAGTCCGAGAAATGGTACCACACAGCACTTTTTAACAGCAGAACTTTGGTATAACAACCACATAATGACAATAAGCAGCTTGACAATGTTAATAACTCGCTCTACAAAGTGATTGCCACTTTGTGGTGTTTGAAGCCATATTTTCAGTGTTGCCTTAGTAAACAAGAGTTTAGTGCTTTTCAGTCGGTCAACACGAATGTACCCAAAAGAGATGGGTTATGCCCTAATCCTGAAATAAATTACATGAGATTAATAAAACACTAGGATGACCAGTTTCGATCGTCAAGCGATCATCATCAGATCCATTACACTTAGGCTACAAAATCTATGTTTGAAATACAGGTGAAAATATTTACAATATGTACAATTATTTAGTTGCAGTATTGGTACTGCAACTGTCAGTGTATGCTAAATGCAGTATATATGTTAGGTGAATTGCTAAATGGTGATAGCTATCCGGAGATTGTACTTTAGAGAGATTATATGGTTGTAAACTATGGTTAAACTATAAAATTTTTGGCTAACTACTTATCTGATTGTCTTCCGTATTACAGCTACTCGCAGTTTTCGTGCTCACTGGAACTCGCTGTGCGGTCGACTGCAGTGGTTATCTTAACGACTGGTTTTCCCCTGCCTCCTCCCCCCTGTCCCTACCTGCTGTGGGGAGTGATAGCGATGTGTTTATGTGAGGTGTTGCCAACCCAGATAAGATGTATGTTATTGAATGAGGTGGGTCCACAACTATTAAAGACCGTGGATTGGCCCTCGCCACGCGTGGAGCATAACCCATTCGAACTAAGCGTTGACGGTCTTATGAGGACGTCCCGGCAGCTTTAATACTGCCGCGAATATGGGCCTTGGTTTATTGCAGAAGCAAAGTACATCGTACACCTGATCCAGATAACATTTACCTATTAAAAAACCCCTAATTTCCCCCCTTTTTTATCTAGCTTGGCTGTGTCGCTAAATTGTGTTTTGTTTCCGACAGGGTGTCTTTTTTAGTAGCGTGAAGAGGGGTGAGCTCTCCATGAACGTGTGACGCAGGGCACAGCTTTACCAACATAGAGTCGGACCTTAAAATAATCCATCACGAATCGAAAGGCAGAGCTCTTGACATAAAGGAAGCAATCGAGATACACCTAGCCAAACGAAACAATCCCAACAATCTAAATGAACACACGTTCATGGAGAGCTCACCCCTCTTCACGCTACTAAAAAAGACACCCTGTCGGAAACAAAACACAATTTAGCGACACAGCCAAGCTAGATAAAAAAAGGGGGGAAATTAGGGGGTTTTTAATAGGTAAATGTTATCTGGATCAGGTGTACGATGTACTTTGCTTCTGCAATAAACCAAGGCCCATATTCGCGGCAGTATTAAAGGTGCCGGGACGTCCTCATAAGACCGTCAACGCTTAGTTCGAATGGGTTATGCTCCACGCGTGGCGAGGGCCAATCCACGGTCTTTAATAGTTGTGGACCCACCTCATTCAATAACATACATCTTATCTAGGTTGGCAACACCTCACATAAACACATCGCTATCACTCCCCACAGCACGTAGGGACAGGGGGGAGGAGGCAGGGGAAAAACCAGTCGTTAAGATAACCACCGCAGTCGACCGCACAGCGAGTTCCAGTGAGCACGAAAACTGCGAGTAGCTGTAATACGGAAGACAATCAGATAAGTAGTTAGCCAAAAATTTTATAGTTTAACCATAGTTTACAACCATATAATCTATCTAAAGTACAATCTCCGGATAGCTATCACCATTTAGCATTTCACCTAACATATATACTGCATTTAGCATACACTGACAGTTGCAGTACCAATACTGCAACTAAATAATTGTACATATTGTAAATATTTTCACCTGTATTTCAAACATAGATTTTGTAGCCTAAGTGTAATGGATCTGATGATGATCGCTTGACGATCGAAACTGGTCATCCTAGTGTTTTATTAATCTCATGTAATTTATTTCAGGATTAGGGCATAACCCATCTCTTTTGGGTACATTCGTGTTGACCGACTGAAAAGCACTAAACTCTTGATTGCCACTTCCTATCAATACTACTACAATAGATCCTTCTATTTTAGGCACTGTCGACTCGATTTCACCCGGCTTTTCAAATCAAGTCCCTGTGTCCCAATGCATGGCTAAGTCAAGTCGAAGATGGGGAGTAAAAATTTGATTTCTTATGCGTATTCAGTGAAAGTAGTTAACACGATTTACGATAACATGATCCAAGTATTACCATAGGTTACCTACGGGTAAGTGGTTGATTCACAGTAGAGTAAAAAGATTCAATGGAGGTAACTCATCGTTTCCCCGCCAACTTCCCAAGTTTTAAGTCCCAATAAGAAATAAGATACCAGGTTCGATATTAATCAAAGTACAATATATTTTCTAACATCTAAGTGAACACACAAGTCGAAAGGACGTAAATATCAAGACAATGATCTGAAATTAGGCTTACCATAATCTTTTTGAATAAACAACAATTGCCACAATGCGATCATCATTTGGAAATTTTAACCAACGACAACTTGAAGCCTGTGAAACTTGAGAAACCCTTGGAGACAAAACATCCAGAAATTACAAGTTAACCCATCGAATGATTTAAGCGACATGAGAGAATAAAAGAAAATGCCGGATTCCTAGCCAAGCAGGTATGTCTAACAGTTTATAAGGAAGCGCAATGAGAATCTTTGGAGGTATGTTATTTAATTCCAAAAGTAAAGTCACCACATATGATTGGCGTGGAATTACTTTTCCAGTGGCCCGAAAAATGTGCTCAATTATGAATGGAGAAACATTTGGCGATAGTCTGACGTCGCTACAGCTATCACATGATACACTGACTCGTCGTATTGATACAATGACCTCTGACCTAAAAAATCAATTACTATCACGTCATAATGAAGTTCGTCCTGCAATTTGAAGACCACCCTGTTATCATTAATCATGCCTAGATTCTTGTATTTTGTTCGGTACTGTCAAGAAAATGAATGTAAGAGCTTTTTCTTTTTTGTAAAGTTCTGGAAGAAAAGTGTACAGGTGAAGATAGTATCTGTCTTGTTAATTCCTTTTTATTGATAACAATATGTCATGGGCAAATAGTGTTGGTATATGTACTGATGGGGAAGTGTGTGCTGTTATTTCTCCCGAAATATTCACACATTGTATGATATACAAGGACTTTTAAGGTATTACAACCTGAATTGCATTAAAGTGCTGAACGACGTAGTGATCGACGCACATGTTTAGATCACAAGTTTTAAACGAAAGTAAATGTTGCATTAAGTGCAAAGAGATAAGTTCTACGCGTGATGCATTTGTACACCACACGGAGGTGCGTTGGTTGCCACGCGGTAGAGTCCTTCATCGCGTTGTGGGACCGAATAATGAACTTAGTGTTTTCCTATTAGACAGCAGTCCTACACTCGCAAGGATATCTTCTAATTCTGTGCTACTTAACCAACGTGTTTCAGAAACTGAATGATCCTAACTTCAAATCCGAAATAGCAATTTTATATTTCTAAGTGAGCAATTGCTTGCGATTAAGGAAAAACTTGAACTATGGAAACCAATAAAACGAATTTTACATTAGAACTCTGATTGATGTATATTTTCGCTTAGAGTTCAATAATGCGCACACGAATCCAATAATAATAAAAGTAATAATAACTCCATCTGCTGCAACTACAGGGTGGATTGACTGGCTCAGTAGTTGCTGTTGCCAGTCCCAAGTCAGGATAAAGGAGGAGGGTTATCTCAAAGCCGTAAAATAATATTCAGCCTAGAACACCGAGGCACCTGTAAACCACGGCAAAATATCAGGTGCCGTTTGAACTTACAATCTTTACGATGAGAGTGAATTTTATCAATGGTCAGCGATTCACTCGCCCTGGGATGACGCCCACCAGCTTAAATCAACTAAGAACTTATCTTGATGGAAACACAAACAAGTGGTTTTATTGCCCGAATGAACTCCATGAGGAAATTGTGTTAAATCTAGGGAAAATTAGTAGAATTGGCGTAGCACATCTGAAAACCATCCGCAAAATGTGAAGCATCAATTTCTATAACCCTCAGCTGAATATGACTAGATTCGTAGTGGTCCATTGGATACGAATGTTACAGACCACCTGTCAACAATACAACAAAAGGAGATAATAGCACTCTCATTTGACAGGACACTTCGAAATTAATTTATATCGATATATCTTGAAAATGCTTTGATGCAGATTCGGAATGTATATCACAATTTCGCGAGAAATTCCACGGATGTGCTATCACCCTTCACATAAGTGAACAAACCTTTGCGCAATGACATCCATCAAGACAAAGCATAGGTCTTGAATGCAGCTGGAAGGAGATCTGCAGGCTGCTGTTTAAACGATCCATCTCAGCCTAAATCTTCTCTGGGTTGCTTGGAGAACCACCTGCCGTAAGCACATCCACCCAGGCCCTCGTTTCTTCATTTCGTTTTGCTGTACAAAACAGTCCAAACACTATGTTTATAGGACGTTCGATTAGCCTTTAAGACATTTTGCAATGCCATAACGAGACCAATTATTATTCGGAAGTAGGGGAGGTCTCGTGGCATTGCAGGTAAGAGGAAACATAGAAATGTACTGTTCCCGTATTCCTGGAATGATCCGCCAAAATCCGCCGATGGAAAATGGATCGTAGCATCTTGAAGTACCCGGCTAGAAAAACTGCATAGACCTACTGGCGAATACACTCCGGATAAAGGACAGGGGAAATAAAACTGAATGTGCTATGGAAATTAACTACAAAAACATTGGTTCTAATCCATTACTCGGGAGCAAGAGAATCATTAATCTCGGGCGTAAGGAAATACCTCCACCCTATAGCGCATTCCTCTACCAATAATCTATAAAAGACAATGCCAAATTTCTAAAAAAAAATAAGACACGAATTACACGATATAAATCTCAATATGAATTAGAAATATTACGTAAATCTGTGCACATTACTAAAATTAGCTGAAGAGTTTCCTTCGGAAACAATCAAAATAAAGATCGCTTATACAAGCTGAAACAAATATAATCATAATAGAGCACTGGCAAACAACTGCTGTGTCCTAACCAACGGGAGTTAACAAAAACAAATGTCGCAAAATAAATGAATTTACCATGACTTAGGCCTCCGCCATTACAATAACTATTTCTTAATCTATACAATCATAACTCCCGTCTCCTACTATCGTAAGAAACCTTTCTTAGAAGCGATAAAATCAACCAGCTCTCAATAACGATAAATACCTTTTTAAATTTAATGTAAAACGTATATACGTATTAAAATCGTTCTATTTACAACATAGATATATATGACTTATATCATCAAAGACTATCTCACACAGAGATAATTTACAATTGCAACACTGCTAACCTCAAACTTTAAAATGTTTATACAACCCCTCTTAAATAATATATATGCATGTTTTCTGTAAAATCTCGTAAATCTCCATTTCTCCATATCATATCTGAATTTTGTGAAAATTCGGGACGATATTAGCCGTACAATGAAGTAAAGACATAGTTCATTCACATCTACTGGTCCATCAACTTAATAAAAATAATTAATAAGAATAACATTACTTATCGTCGAATAATTACCATTACATCTGTATCTTCTCAGAACAATTTAAATAGAGCTCAAATTTACTTCGGCTTAACAGAGATCCGTTGATTCTATAATTTATATCACATACAATTTCACATAGATCAGCTGTCCTACTGTTTCAAGGATTTCAATCGTATGCTTATATCGATAACTCTCATAATCCTTCCTTCAATAATATCACTTAAATTCCTGCTTACAATTCTCTCTTCATAAACCACATACATTTCGCAAATTTGTCCTCACAGATTCTTCTTCATAAATACTGAAACAAAGTCATCTTACCCATTGCCATAACTAGTGGGGCTAGGTGCGTCCTGGATCAATTTCAAGGTCATCCGGGGTTTCTCGCAGTCACGTGTGGCCCCAGGCATTCCTGGGGGCTTTGGGGAGGGTGGGGTGGGGAGGGGTGGGGGGAGGGGTGGAGGGGGTTATGGCCTGAGGTCGAGAAGGCCGCGGTGTCCCGGCCTGTTCCGGCCGGCATAATGACTGTGGTGGCTAGTGTTGACCTGCTTTATAGTGCGGAGGCTATGGGAGGAGAGTGGGGGAACTGGTTGGAGGCCGGGCGGCCGACGAGCGAAGTCGAGAGTAGCCGAATTCCTCGGGGGCTGAGGTACCGCTTGGGGGGTCGGGTGGCAGGCGAGCGAAGCCGAGAGTAGCCAAACTGCACGAGGGCACTTGGTTGGGAGAGGGGACTGCGGAGCTGTTTGTGTTCCTGAGCTGAGGCGAACCGAGCAAGCCTCCATAGCATGGCATGCTGATACTAAATGTCCACTGCAGATAGTTCCAACATTTGTCACTATAATGCGCAGGTGTAAAATGTAGTCCTAAGAGCATGGAATATATGTTTGGAGGTGTAACTCAGGGAATGAGTGTCTTCTTAACGTGCTGAAGGTCCTGGGTTCAAATCCCAGCACCTCCAGTGACAGTCACTTAATGTTGAGGTTGAGGCATGCTTTGGGAACTGTTCTTGTCGAGCCGAGGCAAGCTGAATGAAAAAGAGAGGAGTGATCTATGTATTGTAAAAATGGGGGGTATATTGACTGTTGCCAACCCATGATGAGCTGTCGGGTGGGGGATTCGAACCCTCGCTTCCTGTTTAGGAATTTCGAACTTATGTCGAACGCCTAAGACCGCTCGGTCAACCCGACAAGGAAAGTTTAAGAGGATGAAATAAAAACAAGAATCATTATACAAGATCAGATTTATTAATCCAAGAATTAAAAGCGGAATCAAAACCTAACCATTTGACATAGAGTTTACTACCCTGTCTTTTAATCACTTTTTCAACAAGATAATGCTTTGGATACTGCGTTTTTTGAAGTTCTTCGATGTAGAATCCTCCTTCGATGGGCTGTTTCTTATTGTCCTGCAGTAGATAAGTGACGGGGTGGGTACGTTTTACTTGGCGAATGATGAATATTTCTGTACTACAATTGGGGGTGTATCCTTTAGAGAAGGGTGATTTATGTTTACTGATGCGTACAAAGTCACCCACGCAAAGACGATGGCGTTGTGGGTCAGCTGTTTTGATGCCATGACAAATGCGATTCAACCGTGGAGTGTTTTATGTTACCAAACGTGGCTTTAATCCAATAGTTCTATGATTGGTATCGTTGTAATGCGACACTAGAGTCTGAAGTAGATTAAGCCAGCGATAGGACCCCCTGGCTGTAAATTCTCGCCACATGTGTGTTTTAACGTTCGGTTGAAACATTCAACCACACTTGCTTTCAGATTGCTATATGTGGAATAATTATGAACGCCGAGATCTTGCAGATAGGTGGAATAATTCTTGTTGAAAAACCCCTTACCTTGATCTCTCTGGAGGAGGAGAGGTTGCCCGTTTAGCTTTTTGAATAATGCGTTTAAAGGCTGCAGTAACCAGAGTACCTGTTTTATTTCGCACAGGTTCTACAAACGCCATTTTGGAATAGACGTCGATGACAGTCAGCAAATACTTGATACCATTGTTTATAGTAGCAAAGGGAATCATTTATACGAGATTGCTTGCCAAAGTTCATCTATTCTTCGCGAGACAACATGACGACGTGGATAGATACGGCGAGCTGGTATGCAACTCGCGAGCAAACGCCGTTTTAATAGGCGAAGGGGTATTGTCAGGTGGACCCATCACACAATAATGCCAGAATGACGAAGCTCCTCTTCTATTTCTACAATTTCACCTTCATGACCGGTATGGCCAGCCTGTTGGGATGCGTTCAGGAGCTGTAGGCGTTTAACCAATTTTTTAGGATCATTCCAATAGGCAAAATCGACAAAAGGTTTTAAAGTTTTAAACGGGACGCCGGAAGCTGAATGTCCGCGGTGAACACTCTCATAGGTAGGAAACAATTTTGATATGATGTTTTTATATTTGGAACTTTTATTAGCATTCATTGCTTCAGAATATTTATAATTACGTGTAAAACCATTTGTACTCCATAAGATATTCTTGTACGTTCAAAGATCGTCATCGCCATAGTCTTCTTTACAAGGCGTACGGTTAAATCAGTGTTCTAAAAGACCTGGAGTCAAAGTGTATCGCACTGTTTTAACAATAATGACATTACCTTTTAGTTTGATCTCTGAGTCACCAATTCGAAAACATTTTTTTCATACCAAACACCGTAGGTCGTATCAGTTTTTCTAGTAAAAAGGTCTTCGAGGTAGGGGGTTACCACCAGTCCGAAATGCTCCAACAGAATGCCTTTCAGCTGCACATACTTTTCAGGTGTAGCTAAGATTTCTGACAGAGTAGGTTTCTTTCTAGAGCTAGAGGGTGTTTCAGCAATGACTGATGTTTTCAGAAACTGGGGCAGCGGTGATTTTTCGGAACTAGAAGACGGAAGCGACGGAGAAAAAACATCGTCAGCTTCTTCTTCGTCTTCTTCTTTGTCATCGTATTCCTCTTCTTCGATGGTTTGCGTTCCTTTGGATAATGTATGGGGCTTATTGGACTTTGATTTTTCCTTGAACATGGCTTCCAGGGGTGATTTGAAAAGTTTTTCGACAAACAGCTCACTATCGGCATGCGTGCGTTTCAGTTCGCGGAACTTGTGCAGAATACTATTTCGCGCATGGATAATCTGCTTCTTTAATTGACTTCCTGCTGTTGCCATGATAGCTGAATAAAATACGTTTGAAAAAGTCATGCAGTGCCTTAAATACGTATAAGATGGTCAAACCCCATGCGGCAGCGTCCATTGTTGATGTCAATCTGCTTATCGATAACAAGACAACCATGGTATTGAGCATTCCAACATGTGGCACACAACTGTGTAAAGGCTTGGAAGGTCATTTCTAGGTTCACGTGATCATCATAGACGTGACGCATGTTGCGTTCATCTTGTCGGAAGAGAACATTCACGTTGGCATTGTCGCGAATGGAGTGTTTGGTTATTCTAGAATAGGTTTGAGCGAAAAAAACAGTCAATATATTTATGACGTCCCATGCTAAAATAGGTCTGAATGATAGCCTGTCGTTCGGTGGACACATCATCAAAAATTATGAGCAATTTCGGACGGACATGATCCGGTGAGACGATGTCTTCGTGCGCGGGGAATGTGAAGTAGCCCATGTTGCGAAGACCTGACATGACCTGTTCCAAGAACACATAAAGGGGTTGGTAGAGCGACTTGACAAAAATGTAGATATTTTGAAATCATACTCCGTTTAAAGAGGTGATTAAGGTAAGCAGAAGATTGGTTTTTCCACATCCCGATGGTCCGGCGATGAGAAAGCGAATGGAAGACGGGATGAGTGAACCGTGGCGGTGTTCGGACGTTGTTCAGAAGAGGAAAGAAACCAAATCTCCCACCGGAAGTGAATGTTGTTGCTTAATAATCTGCATATCGACTGAACGTAAAAGGGGAAGAGGTGGTCTTTATATACGTGAAGCATGTGGCTGTTTCAGATCTAGTGTTACCATGGATGCCTATGGGAGAACACATAAAACTAAGAAAGGAAATGAGCCATCTGATTTGACAAACGATCCAAAACATGATACAGATCCGGCTAATAAACGATATGTCGAAGCTAATGCTCTGCCACGCACAACGGATGGTCATTACGACTTTAATGGAAAGCGATTAACCAATATAACAGAACCTCAATTAGCTTCAGACGCATGTTCAAAATCGTATGTAGATTATTATCGCTTGCGGTGTATCAAGGGAGACTATAAGGCACAGAATTGACGTATCATGGGCGTTACAGACCCCGTGAACAATCAAGATGTGTGCACCAAAGCCTATATGTTAACCAATGCTGTGGTGTTAACAAAAGAGGAATACTATGATGTACACCAACGCCGAATAACTCAGCTGCCTCTTCAAACGAACGACACGGATGCTGCTATAAAGGAATATATAGATAACAAGATGAAAGAGCTACACCGTATTGTGCCAAACCTAACGGTAAATGGTTATACAACTAATAATACACACCTTGTACACGTGGCCGATCCCGAGGATGATCAAGATGTTTGTACAAAACGGTATTTGTTCTCTGAAATAGAGAAGGTGTGGGAAATCAGATAGAACGCCCTACAGATGAAGCGGAAACGAATAGCCGATGTTGCCGATCCTGTACATCCTCATGACGTGACGACTAAACAATTTTTAGAACAACGATTATCGCTTTTCATTAAAACGATGGCAAACATATTTTTGTTTCACATTGTAAACCGACAACCGGTTGAAGACCACTATAACCTCACCTACATACTACGTTCGGGGCATAGCAATTACAGTTTACTGTATGATGGTGCCATTCGTGTTATCGAATATAATACGGATTTTGAACATTTAGAGCTACTATTAAACGGTAGTGTTAAATCATCACTTATTGATCAGGTGGTAAAAGCCGAGGACAAATTATCATTTCAACTGAAACTGTCGTCTGAAGAAAAAGAGGCGGGGAAAACAATGAACCATTTTCCGCTGTATATAGAACTCGAATATACCGCCACCATCGAGTAAATAATTGAAGGTTCTCTTCCCCAGGAGCGTTAGGTGTTGTCTATCGTTTACACTGTGAGGTTGTCTTTTCCCTTGGTCGCGATGGTGAAACAGAAATATGTGGTGAAGAAGAGGAAGAAGTTGTCAAGAATGGGAGGCTTTAAAGTTATTCTCCATGCGGCTCGTCAGGCTTCGCGCGGAGAAACAAATAGAGAGTTGGCCATTAAGAAAGCACTCCGAGCAGCACGATTGCATGCGAATTCCAAATGTAAACTCAGTTTTAAAAAACGTGCCCGAGTTATTCCTGTACCGAAACGAGGTGGATTTTTACCCACGCTGTTCGCTGGACTGGCAGCTCTGGGTTCACTTCTTGATGGAGAAAGTGCGGTAGCGCGAACGGTGAATGCTGTCGAGGAGGCGAAGCAACAGTTGAAGGAAAGTGAGAGACACAATAAAACTATGGATGCTATAGCACTGCGTGGCAAGTGTGTGAACATGAAGCTAGCACCCTATAAAAAGGACGCGGCATTTACATGTCGCCAAGAAACGCTTAATCGATGCACTGCCACGGCGAGCCATGACACATGAAGGAGCAATAAAATATGCAAATCAGCTGAAGATTGCACACTTTCGAGGTGTATTTATGCGCAACCAATTACCGCCTCGACCATGGAACCGTGAAAGTGCAGTAATTAATTTGGATGACAGTCATAGACCAGGAAAACATTAAGTGGCCTACGTCAAGCATGGTCGCACCGTGTGGTACTTTGACACTTTTGGAAACCTTTCTCTTCCGAGAGAGCTTGTTCGCTATTTCGGAAGCAGTGCAACAATAAACTATAATGTGAAACGAGTACAAAATTTTAACACTCAACTCTGTGTTCGCCTCTGTCAGACCTTTCTATATAAGACTCAGCGCAGGTGGTAACGTGAGCAGTATACCGGAAGAAAGTAGAGCGTTTACAGTGCACGGAAAAGGAGCTGAAGTAACCGTTGACTTTTATCCTCCTATTGAATTGGGACAACGACCCTACGTGCTGGGACTTGTTTCGTTTGAAGGTTATAATAGAATCTACAACGTACACGAAGGTGTCAACGATAAATTCTACTACGATGACGATGAGTAAGCTCTACCGTCTGGCAGCTACACGGTAGATGATATTCACGATCATATCTACACAACTCTCATTTCTTGTCGGGACATACAAGTTCGAACTCATAGCCAGACTCAATTGGTCCATTGCTAGGCTTTTCAGCACGAGTGTTAGAACCAAACGTGTTGCACAAGTCTGACCAACCAGAGAAAATTATTGAAGACCATCACGCATCTGTCATGTGTAACATCATCACCGACGTTTACACCAATCAGGAACAATCGCATTCGCCCTATGATTTCATTGTCACTTCACCCGGTGGATACATCATCCGCGAAAACCCGTCGGTGGTGCTCTATCACCCTGTGAGTGTGACCAACATCAGGAATATTACCTTGTGACTGGTGAATAGAAACCAACGTCTCATCCAGTTAGACCCTCATACACCTGTGTCCTACAAATTGTATCTGAAGCCAGCATGAAACAAGTGTATAAAGCAACAACACCGTTGAGGGTGGGTGCTAGTTGTTCTCAACGCGTGTACAGGTTAGCACGTGTCAACAAGCAAATCTTACAGCAACTGGGTTACACCCTACGTCATTAATTCGATCCTCGACGTGACCAACCCGGTCGAAGTACAGGAGGGTATCGTAAGAGTTGAACACCATTCCTACCAACCGTATACTCAGGGACTAAAAACAATGACGAAATTCGTATTACCATTAATCAACAAGATATCTACACCCTACCCCATGAAAGTTACAGCCAGATTGAAGGCCAACTCACCAAATCAGATGGTACTATTCCGACACCGTCAAAGTTGGCTAACAATGCTCTGGCCTTTTTGTTTTCCGAGGTTCGCTACGTCATCAACGGAATCGAAGTGGATACGACTCGAAATGTTGGCATCACAAGCGCTATGAAACTTTATAACTCGTACCGAAGTGAGGAGAGTAAAGCGTTTCGTATGGCCGGTTGGTTTCCCGACTCGACAAACGACTGGATGATTAATACTGATGGTTCATTTACCGGTCATATACCGCTAAAATTAATGTAAGGCTTTGCAGAGGACCTTAAGCGCATCGTTGTGAACGGAAGACAGGATCTGATTCTTGACCGAGATAGGAGAGATTATAATGCGCTAAAGGGTGCTGATGGAGCTGCAATAGATTTAAAAAAATTATTGCAACGAATTCTGTGGAAAGTACCGCACTGACCAGAAAAAATTGAGTCTGCTCAAGATTGTGGAGAAGGATACAGCTTTACCCATACAATTTAGAAGCTGGGAGCTGCATCAGTACCCTGTATTACCACTCACTGATACACATACTTGGTCTATAAAAACCTCACGGTACACATAGCGGCCTCTCTAGGTCATGGTTGGATTTCAAACAGATCGCAAATATCAACAGAATAAAGATGCATCACAATTTGTCCACATCCAAATGCGAAATTACGACTCTTCCTGAACGGTGTTACCTTCCCCTATGAAGGAATGGATTTAAACATCACCAAGAACAAATATGGGAAGCTCTATGACATGTTTGCAAACTTTCAGTCATCCTATTATCAGAAAGAAGCATGTCCGCTATTTTCACCCCAAGACTTTAAGTCCAAAGCACCTCTAGTTTTAATGGATTCTTCGTATTTGGAGGAGGCCATGGAGGAAACGACTATCGATATCCGAATAGAATTTTAAACATCTGCAGTTATTCCAGAAAAAACAACAGCCTATTGCCTAATCGTACACGAGACCCAGGTGTATTATCAGCCACTGTCCAAAATGGTGACCAGAGTATAAAGAGAAGGTCTGCCTACAGAGCCCTGTTCAGTCATGGCATGTTACGATGAAGTCAACACCTCCCCTGGGAGGCAGCCCACAGACTGTAAATGTGAACGTTTGTTGCACTGTACAGATGAGGATCCGAGGTTTATCATCTATCGTTCCCTGGTATGTGAAGCTATTACCGCCTATTCCAAGGCTCACTCTGTACAAGGAATATCACCGAATCTCGTTTCCTATCTACAAAATGGATTCATGTCTACATTCGGCCATTACGACAGGGCATACAAGCTTTTCTACGATCAAATGAAAAACATGGATGACGTCACCAAAGCCTCATGTATTCATGTTGGAGAGCGGGCAGATCACCTAAAGTGTAAATGTGATCGTTGCTCAACGAGTCGAGACGCCGATGCGGTATATGAAATTTTTCGCACCCTGGTGAGTTTAGCTATGGGTTGATTATTGGCTGAGGAATAACCTAACCACCAAGGGAAGATGATAAAGAGAAGGAGATGGGTTTCGGACCAAAGAAAAAAGGATGGAGAAATAGGAGGAGAGTTTGACATCAGTTATGCCTAAGAGTTCTTTTTCAAATGCAACAAGTGGTGAAAACCCTATAAATAGATTTATTTGCATTAAGTAGGGCATGAACCTAGGAAGAGTTAGGAAAGCCAGGATCTTGCCTAACTGTTATACTAGAAAAATGAAAAAGCGAAAAGGAACTATTAATTTATTTAACAATTCAAAAGAATTTGATGAATTTAACAAAGATATATTTTTAATTTCATTAACAATTTGGGGTCGCAGACCTCCGAAAAAACATCTAAAGTTTGCGCCAGGCAATTAACAATTTTATTGGTTTCAAACCTTTATATGTTTTAAAATCCTCGCAAGATTTTAAAATAGAGAGGATAAAGTACAAAAGTTATGAACAATTAAAGTGATTAAAGTTTGACAATAAATCGAGTACAAGGTGTGTACTTTAAGAAATTCTGGGTAAATATCTTGAAAAGAGTAACAAATTCGAAAGTAACAACAACAAAAAGCAGGTAGAATAAAAGAGAAGTTCCTATAACTTCTTGTATTGAAGCTGAATTACTTTTAGTGATTACACAAATGGGGCAGGTCACTTACTGTGAAACCTGAAGAGAAAGTCAAAAGGAAGGTTCTAGACCTCCTATATTTAAGTAGGAATCACGAGAAAAATGGGGCAAGATTCCTTTTCGTGAAACCTAGAAATAACTCACTTATGAGTTGAAAGAATTGTATTCCCTAATTAGAAGGGAGAAACCATGTAAGATTGAAACGTGTACCAGACACGTAGTTATACAGAAATTAATTAATTACATGTAAGCAAAAGTGGGAGGGCACGTCTCTAGCGTGACACCTCATTGAGAAAGACCTAAAGTAACAATTTGAATATGGTTTGTTAGTAAGGGGTTTAGGAAAGATCAACTGGGATGGAAGGTAAATGTTCATGGCCGTATTTATAATAATCGGACGATCGCGACGCGGTAGAAATGTTGAACAAGCACTGATTTTCACTATAGTCTTTAAAAATGTATGAACAGTTCACTGTAGTAGCGCAAAAGTTTATGGCAAAGAAAGTTATTGCAATGATTGAAAATAACTAGTTGCACTAGGTAAGCGAGAGCCTATTGCTTGAGAAGGTTGTAGATTATCATTAAATACGCCAGAGAAAATTCCAACGGAGGAAGGAACATTAGCTATTGAGCAGTAATTTATAAGGAAGATTCCTCATTTATAAATAGTATTCCCAGAAGTGAGTGGAAAATACACGACGGCACGACTTGTAGATAGAGTGCAGAATCTGGAAGGTTCCAGAACGATCCTAATAGACGAATAGGGCCAAAGTAATTCCAGCGGTGGAACGAGCTTAATATTTTATAGACAGTGGGTAATTCCCACGTTGTGAGAAGATTTCTCATTTAACAAGCATAAGAAGTGTTGCTTTTTACGAAGATTGGCTTAGACAGACAAAGCTCAATATGGAAAATCCCGCGAAGGATGATTATGTCCACAAACAAGTAATCTCACACTGCCTATAAATGATTATTAAAAGCATGTAGATAATAAAACCGATGAAGATGAGGTTAAAACCTGAAGTCTGTACTTATCTTTGCTTGCACGGCGATGGTGAAGTTCCCTTTGACGAATAAACTTAAAGTTCCAACATTGCGTGGAATCTAAAGAATGCCTATTTATTTGAAGAGGTGAGCTCGAGTTGAGCTTTGACTAACAGAGTCGAGGGCCGACGTGCAAGTGAGACCCACTCAGAGAAGCGCAGAGGGACCAGGAAAGGGAAAAGAGTGGGGGTAGGAGACAAAAGGAATACATATCAGAATAGACAACCTTGAAAAAATAAATGTTTTTCTTGATGAATGGTCTTCAAAGAGTTGATAGCAGAAGATACTAGCGCAGCATGGTGGGTGAAAAAGTAGACAAGGTTCTCTTGATCACGGAGATGATAGCTGGCGATGGCGACGAGATCTGGTGGCCAGATGGATAAGAAAGTCCTCTAGCACCGGGAAGAATTGAGGAACATCAAAGATTCGCTGCTAGATGACGCTAGGTGAGTCATGGAAGATATATATCTAGAACAGACTCACAAGTAACATAAGAGACATGACCACCAAAGAGAAACTAGAAGATCACTGTTGGTGTTTGAGAAAAATGAAGGAATGAACAAGCAAAGAGTATTAAAAATATACTCTATCTTACCGTGTATTCCAAGAATACACCAAGCTAGGAGGGTGAAACACCAACAGAGAGCAGGATAAACAATTAAACATTTAAAGGTAATGGAACAATTAAAGACAGTGGTCTTGTGATCTGACCGTTAGTGGTCAAGATTATTGCCACCCTGACTCTCCCATCCCTTCCAGGATAACACTCGGTCACTCTACCGGAAATCCAGACCAGGGGAGGAGAAACATCCCTAACCAGGACCAAGTCCCCCACTTTGATGTCGGGACTGGAAAGAAACCACTTCTGTCTCCGTTGCAAGGAAGTTAAATATTCCAAGTTCCACCTCTTCCAGAAAGAATTGCGAAGGGCTTCAAATTTACGCCAAACAATAGGTAGATTAGAATCCCTGTAAGAGCTGGAAAGGGGAGGGGGAGCGGAAAGAGAAGTGCCTATATGGAAGTGACCAGGTGTGAGTGGAAGCAGGTCATCAGGGTCATTGGATAGTGGAGTTAAAGGACGAGTATTAACAACACCATCAATCGCAAAGTAGCTAGAAGCTGCGGGGAATATAGCTATAGTAAAGATTGCGATACGATGCGAAAGGTGAATTAACAAGTTTAAACAAAGCGTATAGAAACAAGTACATCGATTAAGGATAAGAATATACCAAATAAACAAAGGAACTATGCGAGTAGGAGGCAAGAACGCCATAGGTAACAACAATCTAGTAGCCATAAACAATGACCTTAAGTTGTAATAAGCATCAAAGGGGTTAATCTGGAAAATACTAAGTCAGCGAGAAACGTGACGTGACAAGCATAAATACAAAAACACATCGAATGTAACGACGAGAAAAAACAAGTTTGTTCATCAATGAACAATAAAGGTGCAAAATATGTAAGCAGAGTGCGATACATGAGCGCGTAAAAAATATGCAACGATGTTATGAAACAGGAATCGAAGCAGCTGTAGGATACGAGTCTGAGCAAGTGAGAGAAATAGGTAAAAACGACCTTGACCCACATAGTACAGCGAGATAACTAACATAAATAGCTGAAAGAGTCCTTGACCGGAACAAGTTTATTTTGGTAATGAGGTGAGCAGCTTCTGAACTTACGGAAGCAACTCGCAAGACAATGGTTGGCAGTCAGCCAGAGTTGAGATAAGGAAAACGTGCTCTGACCTTTGGCAAGCATAAAGGAAATAAACAGCAGCTTGGCCTTACCCGAGCTTGTATACAAACAAGATTGACAAACAAGCAGTTCGAAATAAACAAACAACACTAGTTCAATCAGCTGTGACTTAAAGCGGAACCAGTAACACGTCATGCAGTCATCCGTAGCTTGGACGTGCAAACCCAATTTAGAGACATATGAAATAAAGTAAGAAATCAATTTCGCATAACTTTGAGGATCACGGAATCCGACAATTTTCAACAGAAAAAAGCTTAATTCTTCCGAACAAAGAAGAGAAGCTGGGACATTGAGAAGGAGTTTATGCGTAAGAATAGTTATTCTAGATGCTAGAAAATTCAGATTTTCAAGCGGTTTCAAAAGCGGCTTCCGATTGTGAGGAAGGGGGAAGGAGCCGGCCGTGGCCATCCTACTAAATAGCTAAAGAAGTGAAACATAGCTTACAGCGAAATGATGGTGACTGATAGCCATGGTTTTACACAAGGGGAAGATAGTTTTCGATAGAAAGTTTAAGCAATTACCTGCTATGAAAAATGACATGAGAAAGTAAACTAAGTGACACAAGGCGAGGCGAACTTGAATTGCCATTTTATGCGGGAATAAGGCTAAATCATTTAAACAACTTACAAAGGTGGCGTAGTTGTTTACGATAAGACATCGTTTCGGCAAGTGTTTTTCAAATATATCGAGATCGAAAACATAAGTGTTCTCTTTTTCAGAAAGGGGATTTATATCAGCAGTAACAAAATGACATTGCGATTTGGTTTGAAGACTGGGATGTTGGATTTCACCAGTAATAACCCAACCAAAATCGGTGTCTCTGGCGACCACGTTTGAAGATAACTTGCGAACCTGTTTACGAAGGCAATTCCAGAAAATACTGGCACTGAAAAGAATATCAATGGGACCTTGAGCATTAAACTGAGGATCAGCTAACCTTAAGTGCGAAGGAATCTTTAAACCGGAAGTATTAATAGAGCTGCTAGGAGTGTCCTTGCCAATACTGGTAAGAATGAGACAGTTAAAGTAAGATTGGTGTTTCTTTGACAAATGTCTCTGATTTTCAATTTTGAAGACTGCAAGGCTTGAGTTTTCAAATTGTCAATGCCGGATACATTGATGGAAGTATGTGATGAAGAAAGACCTAGTTTTTTAATTAACGATTGCGAAACAAAGTTTTGAGTTGAAGCGGAATCGAGAAGACCGCGGGTTCGAAACCAATTTCCAAATTTATCTTGGATTTCGAATTGTACAGTGGACAAAAGGGCTTGCGCACTGTGAGAAGTTTCGGCGTTAGAAATGCAGGAAGAAGCATTAGTTTGTTCGGAGCTGCTCTACATGGAGTTTGAAGAAGCGGGTACTGGTGACATCGATTGATCATGAACGTGCAATAAAGAATGATGCGGTTTTTTGCAATGAAAACAGAGGTTGGATGACGTACTGTTAGAAAAAGAATGCTTAGGTGACAAGCAGTTGAAGCAATGTTTACTATTGAAGACAAACTCCCTTCGGTCTTCAACAGACAATTCTTTAAAGGATTTGCACGAGTACAAGGTGTGAAACTTTTTACAGAGCGTGCATTTTAAAGATTTGTTGAGCGGCCTGATATGTTCTCTTGGATGGCTGAAAGAAGCAGAACGGGTTTGCTTGTTCTCGACAGATGGGGGCTGATGACCATTTGAAGAGACAAGTTTTTTCTCAAGAGTGTGACACTGATGACTCGTTTCGGCATTTTCGCACTGAAATGAGAGTGCTGTAAGGACTTGGCACCGGCTGTTCAGAAACGAGATAAGGTGTTCAAACGAATATTCCTCCTTGCGAGTGAGTTCCATTTCCCAAGCCTTTAATGTCAAAAAATCGAATCTGGATGTAGCTATATGAATAAGGACGGTGTCCCAAGTTTGGACTGGCTGCTTGAGTTGATATAACGCTCTAACATTTAATTTCATGGAGTCTAACAGGTCTCTTAAAGAGGTGACGTCATTAGGTTTGACGGCTGGCAGGTTGAACAGACAGCGGATGTGGCGAGCGACACACAAACGTAAATTACCATATCTCTCTGTAAGGAGATTAAAGGCGAAGTGGTAGTTATCTGCGCTTAAAGGCAGTGACTCAACCAAGGCCAAGGCCTGTCCTTCCAAGGACGTACGCAAGAAGTAGAATTTATGAATGTCGAGAATGTCATTATTTTCATGAATGAGGGAGCAGTAAAGTTCATAAAAGGAATACCATTCACCTTCCTGGCCTGAGAAGTGAGGTAGGCTTATCTTTGGAAGTGACGGTTTCGGTTTATCCTTGTGAACTGAAGCGGGTGCGAACTGGGCCGGATTGATGACCCTAGTGTCCGGTTCTGAGATACTGCGGATCAGTTGGTGGGCCTTGGCAAACCCTTCAAAATACAAGGGTTCAACCTCGTCCCGATCCGATTGAAGTTCTGGGCAAGCGGATTCAATCTCGGTTTGAATTTGATCGTAATAATCATAGGACCGTTCGTACAACTTAAGGCGTTGTGTCAAGATGTCTAGATCACACTCGGCGGGATTTATTTTGTTAATGAAATTTCTAAATCTGGTAAGTTGCCCTTTGTAGGAAGAACGTCTGGCAATGAGAGTTTCATCCTTTTCAGTAGGAGCCATGACAAAGTAGGTAAATTAAATTACAACTTACGAAACTGTGGAACCTTGGAAATGCTGTCAGGCTGGCAGCAGCAAATAAGTTGAAAGAACGGGACACACCAAAGGAGACAGGAGCGGCCTCTTTCCAATTCACAGGCTTTGCACGATGTAGTTATAGCTGAAAGATTCAAAGCAGATATTAATAATTTGCAAAGTATTGTCAAATGACCCTTGAAAAAGAATAGAAAATAACTAATGGACTCTCCCGGGTTTCGGCACCAAATTTTGGGTAGATTATTGGCTGAGGAATAACCTAACCACCAAGGGAAGATGATAAAGAGAAGGAGATGGGTTTCGGACCAGAGAAAAAAGGATGGAGAAATAGGAGGATAGTTTGACATCAGTTATGCCTAAGAGTTCTTGTTCAAATGCAACAAGTGGCGAAAACCGTATAAATAGATTTATTTGCATTAAGTAGGGCATGAACCTAGGAAGAGTTAGGAAAGCCAGGATCTTGCCTAACTGTTATACTAGAAAAATGAAAAAGCGAAAAGGAACTATTAATTTATTTAACAATTCAAAAGAATTTGATGAATTTAACAAAGATATATTTTTAATTTCATTAACAATTTGGGGTCGCAGACCTCCGAAAAAACATCTAAAGTTTGCGCCAGGCAATTAACAATTCTATCGGTTTCAAACCTTTATATGTTTTAAAATCCTCGCAAGATTTTAAAATAGAGAGGATAAAGTACAAAAGTTAAGAACAATTAAAGTGAATAAAGTTTGACAATAAATCGAGTACAAGGTGTGTACTTTAAGAAATTCTGGGTAAATATCTTGAAAAGAGTAACAAATTCGAAAGTAACAACAACAAAAAGCAGGTAGAATAAAAGAGAAGTTCCTATAACTTCTTGTATTGAAGTTGAATTACTTTTAGTGATTACACAAATGGGGCAGGTCACTTACTGTGAAACCTGAAGAGAAAGTCAAAAGGAAGGTTCTAGACCTCCTATGTTTAAGTAGGAATCACGAGAAAAATGGGGCAAGATTCCTTTTCGTGAAACCTAGAAATAACTCATTTATGAGTTGAAAGAATTGTATTCCCTAATTAGAAGGGAGAAAACATGTAAGATTGAAACGTGTACCAGACACGTAGTTATACAGAAATTAATTAATTACATGTAAGCAAAGGTGGGAGGGCACGTCTATAGCGTGACACCTCATTGAGAAAGACCTAAAGTAACAATTTTAATATAGTTTGTTAGTAAGGGGTTTAGGAAAGGTCAACTGGGATGGAAGGTAAATGTTCATGGCCGTATTTATAATAATCGGACGATCGCGAAGCGGTAGAAATGTTGAACAAGCACTGGTTTTCACTATAGTCTTTAAAAATGTATGAACAGTTCACTGTAGTAGCGCAAAAGTTTATGGCAAAGAAAGTTATTGCAATGATGGAAAATAACTAGTTGCACTAGGTAGGCGAGAGCCTATTGCTTGAGAAGGTTGTATATTATCATTAAATACGCCAGAGAAAATTCCAACGGAGGAAGGAACATTAGCTATTGAGCAGTAATTTATAAGGAAGATTCCTCATTTATAAATAGTATTCCCAGAAGTGAGTGGAAAATACACGACGGCACGACTTGTAGATAGAGTGCAGAATCTGGAAGGTTCCAGAACGATCCTAATAGACGAATAGGGCCAAAGTTATTCCAGCGGTGGAACGAGCTTAATATTTTATAGACAGTGGGTAATTCCCACGTTGTGAGAAGATTTCTCATTTAACAAGCATAAGAAGTGTTGCTTTTTACGAAGATTGGCTTAGACAGACAAAGCTCAATATGGAAAATCCCGCGAAGGATGATTATGTCCACAAACAAGTAATCTCACACTGCCTATAAATGATTATTAAAAGCATGTAGATAATAAAACCGATGAAGATGAGGTTAAAACCTGAAGTCTGTACTTATCTTTGCTTGCACGGCGATGGTGAAGTTCCCTTTGACGAATAAACTTAAAGTTCCAACATTGCGTGGAATCTAAAGAATGCCTATTTATTTGAAGAGGTGAGCTCGAGTTGAGCTTTGACTAACAGAGTCGAGGGCCGACGTGCAAGTGAGACCCACTCAGAGAAGCGCAGAGGGACCAGGAAAGGGAAAAGAGTGGGGGTAGGAGACAAAAGGAATACATATCAGAATAGACAACCTTGAAAAAATAAATGTTTTTCTTGATGAATGGTCTTCAAAGAGTTGATAGCAGAAGATACTAGCGCAGCATGGTGGGTGAAAAAGTAGACAAAGTTCTCTTGATCACGGAGATGATAGCTGGCGATGGCGACGAGATCTGGTGGCCAGATGGTTAAGAAAGTCCTCTAGCACCGGGAAGAATTGAGGAACATCAAAGATTCGCTGCTAGATGACGCTAGGTGAGTCATGGAAGATATATATCTAGAACAGACTCACAAGTAACATAAGAGACATGACCACCAAAGAGAAACTAGAAGATCACTGTTGGTGTTTGAGAAAAATGAAGGAATGAACAAGCAAAGAGTATTAAAAATATACTCTATCTTACCGTGTATTCCAGGAATACACCAACCTATTCAAGACTATTATAAAGCGGAATTTCTTCGTGAAATGCCGCAGCACCTGATCCCCTATTTACCAGCTGGATTTCTGTCCTCGTACGGTGCTCACGACATTGATCTCAACTGGGATAAGCTACCATTACATCTCCGTATGTCAGCGAATGTTGCAGCCTGCCGCACCTGTCGTAGACATTTCATGCATCGAGGAGAATCCTGCACCGATTGGGATAGACCAAATCCTATGACAAAATATTGTAAACAATGATCTGATCTTTTTATGAATAAAGTAGTATAATTCATTTCATTTTTTAAATCCTTTTAGGAAATAAAGTTCCTTTTCCAGCCCCTTAATTAGTAGGACAATTGGTAGATATTGATTAGTTGGCAGAAAGCACTGGTGAAGAAAGGAGTGTGTATCCGCGAGCAGTAACCATGCCTAGAACACTGATTGTCGATATACAAGGCTTCAAAGTCAATGGAAACAAGTTAGTTTTCAAGGACGTTGCAATGATAGATTTTACAACCATGTGAGCGCCTACAGTAAAGTGCTTTCACTTTTGAACTACCGTTTCCATTAAACATGCAGTCGGACGAGGATAGAAGACAAACCGAATGGCTGCAACGTCATTTAGGATTGAGTTGGAATCAAGGAAACATTCCTTATCACTATCTACTGTCTGTTTTAAAAGCCTATTTGATCGGTGCCAACACTATTTTTGTAAAAGGAGGTGAAAAAAGGAATGGTTACGTCATTATGTTTCTCCAACTTGTCAACTCATCAATCTACACGAGATGGGTTGTCCTGCACTACACACCTTGTGTGAGCCTGCTGAACGTGTACAAAAAAGACACTCCCACACGTATCGAAACTCTTTGATTGGCTAAGTCGAAATGCATGTCGGTACCTGAAAGATGAGTGTAAAACCTTGTACATGAATGCAGACCAGAAGAGTGAGACAGAGACTTATGTCTAGTACAGACGTGTCTGTGTATAACGGCTACCATCGAAGGCTTAAAATCTAACCCTATTGAACGGGCTATTGTTAAGTTTTTCGCTTGTAAGAAAAAACTGCACAATTTTACCCAAGAAGAATTAAATGCTTTACCAAAAGCGTTTTTGTTTTATGTTGCGTCAAATGCCGTAAAGGAGATTTGGGATAGTGTGCCGAGTGATTGGATACAGGATCCTGTGCTGTGTGAAATTCAGCCGTGCGCCGATTATGAGCGTCATCAACAAGTGTACATTCCCAAAATGCCATCGGTTCAAAATTGAAGAACGTGTCAGTTAATTAAACTGTATCATGGTCATAAAACCTCATGCAACGACTATGCGTCTTCATTCCACGGGTGTGATGGTAAGAAAGAAGCAGCCTCCGCAGCAGTGGAAAAAGAACAATCGTCTGCGTCCCCGACTGAAAAAAATATGCCGGATCTCTACTGGTCATGGCCTCATTGACACAGTCATAGATATTTTACCCTTTGAGTTGCACTTACCTGGTTATCAATACTGTGGACCTGGTACAAAGTTAGACTTTCGACTGCCACGTGGTGATCCTGGAATTAATGCTTAAGACGCAGTCTGCAAGCAACATGATGTAGCGTACAGAACATCGAAGGATGAGAACCACATCTCTGAACTCAGACACGCCGCTGACCAGATACTTTTGAGAAAGGGTATGGAATGTGTGAGGTCACATTTCGCATCTGTTGCAGAAAAAATGGCGTCCCTTGTGGTAACAGGAGCTATAAAGGGGAAGCTCGTGTTGAGAGGTGGACGTTTACAAGCAAAACATATGAAAGGAACAAGATCAAAGCGAATATAAACCTTGTGTTAAACAAGTGGTAACATGTTTATGTGCAAACTATGACAATAAACAAATGAACTAAAATGTCGGTTTCTTTTTCTAACTCATACTTGAGGTAACATGCATGTAACCAATAGTTAAATCAAAAACTCAAAAGTCTAATATTTAAAGTAAAAAACTCATAGTAGTCATAAAGCTATATAAGTTTTTAAGTTATTGCGATGTGGTTGGTGTTACGATGTGGATGGTGTTGCGATGGGGATGGTGTCTCGATGAGTTGGACTCCTCACTGGAACAAGTTCTTCTCCCACGTGGTTGCTGTTTGCACTGGAACAAAATGCCATTTTAGAGAAAAAGCTATTGCAATTTGAGTTTGGAAAGTCTGCGGTAAATCTGACACATAAAAATATAACTTACCTTTTAGTAGGGATGATATCTACTTCTGAGTGATGTTAGTTGGTTCGTGGGATGTAAACTAAATTTACCAACTGAGGAAATGTATGAATAATATAAGAAATCATGGGTGTTTGGATATATTTTATCCGTTTTACTTCCATCTGGTGTTACACATTTCGTAACAAATTTGGGTCTTGTACATTGATGGCACCAATATATGTCCTCCTCATTCAAATCCTCTAAGAGATACTGCCAATTTTTGTGTTTTACATAATAACTTTGATTGTGGGTATTATTAGGGAGGGGAAGCGTGTCGTTTGTGTTGTCACTATACGTATCTTCTTTTTCTAAAGCAAGTTCTAATCCTTTGCATAAAACAAAACGTTTTAGACACATCTTTTGACAAATAATGTAGTCAATTTCTCCATCACTATTTTCGAAGGTGTCATTCGTGACAGGGATGTGGTATTCATTAATGTACGTCACAAACTCAAACTCTTTGAATTATCGTTGAAAAATGATGGTGTCTGGCCCCGTATAATAATGTAGTTTGTAGTCAAATCTAGTTGTGTGATGTGATAAAACATAGTTTAATGGCCGTTCTATGATAGTACTGTTCACGTAGTTAGTGTATATGGATGTTGTACGAAATTCATTATATGTTTTGCTAAATATTTGACTGCGATGGCCATGTTTTGTTGCATATATCCAGTTACTTGGTGTATAAAAGTGTTCTCTAACAGTTTGAGATTGGTTAGCCATAGTACTCACCAAACGTTGTTGCTTGAATGCGTACCAGTGAAAGATAAAACTGAATATAGTTATCCCACAACACTCACACAAGAAATATATATAGCAGCAAAATCTCGCTCTGTTGTTTCCTAACACACCACACTAGTGAATGACCAGCTGGGACCGGCCTCACTCCCTTACACACATATATATATACAGGGGCTTCTGAAGGTTATTACTGGATAATAAAAACATGTTATTGAGCATTTCCTTATCTGACCTCGCTCCAAGTCGTTAACGTTACTAAGTGAAGATGATGAATTATTTCTGCGCTATCAATTATCTCATGGTCACCAAGGACGTCAATGTAATCTTCGGTCGCCATGCTGCGCGTGCCATATATAGTAGCGGCCTTTGGCCGCTCCAAATGGAAATAGCGTTGTGTGCATACATTCATTATATGCATTACACTTCCATTTTTTTTTCTTTAAAGGTTGATTCTGATGCAATACAGGACATAGCTTTATGTCGAGTAAACAACTTTTTCATAATTATATTCCCTTCCACACTGGTGAGCATAGCCACGAAGCTGGTATATATACAGGTGTAAGTGCCGCATACAATCTCACTCACATCAAGTCTCTTTTGGCGTGAACATCGTTCTGCTCTATAGAAGGTGAGATAACGTATTTGTCTTCTTGTCATTGTCCAACAGTTAGTAGATGATTATAGACTATTTGGGGCTATCTTTTTTATAGTTAACATGGATGCTCTCCAACAGTTAAACAGAACATGGGCCCAGGCTGGGTAGGAAATAAGAAGACTATGGGATCTCCCAGTTAACCAGCCGTTCCCCGTAGAGAGTCTGCAGAGTATTGACACACGATTCTGCACCAGATTTATTTGCCGCTGCCAAGAGTTGATGGTGTTTCTACCAAGTCGATTTGCCAGCATATCCAACGAGCCGCTGGCAGCGTTAAATTCACGCACCTTGGAGTTGAAGTATTTAGGCATGCACAATAATGTATGCCTAGTCCTCTTTGAAGTGGATAACATTTAACTCTTTGTCACATCGTGTATGAGCAGATGACATCGCTGTTCCGCCCGCTAACGAAACAATTTAATACTTGAGATATAGCAGTTGACTGTTTGCTTATTATTATTATTATTATTATTATTATTATTATTATTATTATTACTATAAGGTTTTTTTAGAAATTATCCTCATGGTACCACTTGTTTGGGAAAATGTTCGTAACTGCTTCCAAACACGACTGTGCAGTGGACGAATATACAATGCCAACAAAATTTTACATCCAAAATTGATTTATAGGCATGTTTACCCGTTTTCTTATTACAATTTGCCATTTTTTTTTTCGCTTCAGAGCATTAAATGTGAACACAGAATTAGCTTATGCCTTTCTATTTTTTTAAGTCAGTGGAGATGGAAAACGAGAAACCATTTATTTGACAGCTAAAATGAGACCATGTTAACGGTTGGATGACAGGGAAGCATGGTATAACCAACTTGTCGTTGACGATTTGGTTGCTAAGTTTGACGCCTTCCTTGAAGGTGAAAGTGGAAAATCGCTCGAGGTCATCCCGTTTCTACAAGTCAATGTTTGTTGCTTTGACCCCTTAAATTCATATTTTCTGTATTTTCCACTTCCATTTCCTGTTCAACGTAGAAAAGCCGTTCTCAATATTCAAAATGAGGACGACTATTGTTTTTTTATGGTGCATGTCTGCATTTTTAGCCCCTGTTCAGCGTAATGCTACTCGAACAGCCTCATATATGGTCATGTTTAACAGGCTCAACTTTGCAACTATTTCAATTCCTATATAACTTACCTCTATTGTTAAATTTGAACGTCTTAATCCTGATTTTTCCTTTATGATTTATGGTCTTGATAAGAATACGGTTATTGGACCGCATTATTGTACGCAGCAGCATAAGGTGCATCATATAAATGGATTATACATTACTAACGAGCATGTGAGTTACTATTGATTAATTAAAAACCTCTCCAAGCCTGTTGGTGGCCAACTTGCATCTCATCACGTTAAAAAAATTTGTTTGCGAAAGGTGTGTGCAGTACTTTTCAATTCAAATCAAGCTTGATAGGCATATGTTGGATTGTTCGACTCAACCAGCAGTTAAAATTACATTTCCAAAACCGGAAGAGGCTAAAATGAAATTTAAAACTTTCATCGCATGGAACCAGTGGCCTATACCGTGTACGCTGACATTGAAACATTAACTGTCCCCATACAGCGGTGTCCACCGAATCCATCTTCCTCATACACGGATGCTATTCAAAGACATACTCCGTTTTCGGTTGCCGTTCAGGTCGTTTGTTCCTATGATCCATGTCAATCCTATTTCAAATTGTTTCGAGGACCTACCTGTAATCAGTGGTTGTTACAGGAACTGAAACAGTTAGCTAAGCATGTCCATCAGCTTCTTCAGAGTCCCGAGTCCATACAGATGACGCTAGAGGAAATGATACGTCATGATATGGCAACGTCCTGTCATATTTGTCGGAAGCCTATTTCACCTGACGCCATTAATGTGCGCGACCATTGTCATTTTACAGGCGTCTATCGAGGACCTGCTCACAACTCGTGTAATATGACGTTTCGTGCAGCATAGTATATACCCGTCTTTTTTCACGGCCTCACCAATTTTGTTCCCACTTTATTATTCATGAGTTTGCCACTTTAGACAAGGAACATTTTTCCATTATTCCGCAAAATCATGAGCGGTTTATTTCCTTTTCTATACATTACCAGGGTATATCACTTCGGTTTCTCGATTCCTATCGATTTATGGCCTCTTTGTTAGACGCATTGGTGAAGGTTATTTCACCCGATGAATTGTACTTAACACGAAACCATTTTCCGGAGAATGCTTCATTCAAAGTTTGCATCCGGAAGGGAGTTTTTCCTTATGCACATGTCAACAGTTGGTCTTCCTTGGACGAAACGCATTTACCCCAGAAGGCTACTTTTTTAGCACGTTGCATACTACTGTAATTTCCGATACCGATTATATCCACGCCTGCAACGTGTGGGATACATTTGGTTTTACCTCTCTTGGGCAATATGCTGACCTGTATCTCACCGTCGATACCCTGCTATTAACAGATATTTTGCGAAACACCGTCGCATTTGTATACAGATTTACATGCTGGGCCCGTGTCACTATTATACAGCACCGGGTTTATCATGGGATGCCATGTTGCTGTACACAGGTATCGAGTTGGATTTACTTGTAGATACTGACATGTTATTATTTTCCGAAACAAGCTTTCGAGGAGGATTTGTTTCCCTTGTTCAGAGACAAGTACATGCCAATCATTCCTACATGTCAACGTATAATGCAAAACAGCCCATTTCCTATTTAACACACTACGATGTGAATAAATTGTACGGCTATGCTAAGAGTCAACCACTCCCGTATAAACATTTTGTCTGGCTCAGTAAAGAGGAAATCGAACGCTTTGACGTGCACACCGCTGCTCGACAAGAAGATCTCTGCTATGTGCGGGTGGTTGATTTACATTACCCCGCAGATGTGCATGACGATCACGCTGATTTACCGTTTTGTGTTGAGCGTAGGATTCCTCCGAATTCGAGCTCAAAACATCCAAAGTTACTGGGAACGCTAATTCGTAAAACAAGGTATCTGATTCACACCCAAGTGCTTTTGCAATGCTTAACGTATGGGCTCGTGTTGAGTAAGTTCCATCATATTGTGTCGTTTTCACAAAAGGCGTGGTTGAAGCCTTACATGGACCTGAATACTCACCATCGGCAGCGTGCTACCCTACCTTTTGGAATCATATTTTTAAATTGATGAATAATGCGGCATACGGAAACACGTTTGAAAATGTACGCAAACACCGGTCAATCCATTTAGTTAACTCGTGAGAAGGTAGGTATGGAGCTCGGAAATATGTTGCCAAGCCCAATTTTAAAACCATGAGAATTATTAATTGCGTGTTGGCTACCGTCGAATAAGGAAAGTATGAAATTCGTTACAATAAACCTATTTCTTTAGGTATGACTATTTTGGAGTTTTCAAAATTAACAATCTATAACTTTCATTATGGGTTTGCTCGTCGCTAATTTAATGATGTTCATCTTGTTTATATGGACACCGACAGTTACGTATAGCAGGTTAAAGCTACAGACGTTTATCAGGTGATGCGTGACCATCCTGAGCATTTCGATACTTCCTCTTTTCCTGATGACAACATCTTTGGCTTGTCACCTCAAAACAATAAAGTAATGGGGCTCATGAATGATGAATGTGGCATGGATGTCTTGACTGAATTTTTAGGTCTGGCATCAAAAATGTACTGCTATACTTGCGACAGTTCAAGACATGTCAGTCGAGCCAAGGGTGTCCGCTCCAGTGTCATCCGAACGTTATGCATGGCTCGTTATCGTGAGGCGTTATATAATCCCACTGAACAGTATGCGAAACAGGCACGTCTAATATCCCGTACCCATGAAGTGGTACGATAAACGGTCATGGTTAAATGATCACCTCACAAGCTTGCCATGGGGCCATTACGCCCTTAATGAGTAAACCAATGATGTTTTGTTGTTCTTTATTACAATCGTTATGTATGTTCATGTGTTCGCTATTATCTGTGAATCAAAACATCCCTATGTACTATATAATCCATGTGTATGTCATGGTCCCATATATTTTAAATAAAGGAATATCATGTATTGTCCTTTTGTTTTATTTATTTTCAAGTCCTATATAATCATCAAACCTTGCTATTTACTGGCTAAAAGCAAATGATGCACTAGGGGAGATTGTCCAGTGTTAAGTCCGTTTTCCTCTTCTAAGAACTACATGTATTGTTTTGAGCTATACCACAGAATTTTAGGGTTTTTAGTTTCTAAGGTATCAATATTTCCAGTTTAGGGGTAGTTTTCACACCCCCAATAATTTTCATCAAAAACAAAAGAACTTAGGTTAATTGATCATTTTTAAATGTTTAGAATTTTTCTGCTCCCGTAAATTTGATATTCACGGTTTAAGGGGTGAAATGACCTAGCGCGGTGAAGGCGTATTGGATGACCTATATTTGAGCTATAACACATAATGTTAGGTTACTTAGTTTCCAAGGTATCGATTTTTTCTTTTTGGGGGTAGTTTTCACATCCCCACTTATTTTCATCTAAAACACAAGATCTGGGTTTAATTTACCATTTTTAGGTGTTTAGAATCTTTTTGGCCCCCCGTAAATTCGATATTCACGGTTTAAGAGGTGAAAGGACCTATCGAGGTGAAGGCGTATTGGATGACCTATCTTTGAGCTATAACACATAATTTTAGGGTTCTTAGTTATCAATGTATCGCTTTTTTCATTTAGGGGGTGGTTTTCACACCCCTAATAATTTTCATCAAAATCACAAGATCTGGGGTTAATTTATCAATTTTAGGTGGTTGGAGCCTTTTTTCCCTGTAAAATCTACATTCATAGTTTAAGTGGTGAAATGATCTATCGAAGCGAAAGGGTGTATCAAGAGAATTGTTTTGAACGATGGTTCATAATTTTGGGATTCATGGTTTCGGAGATACTGATTGTTTCTCTTTAAGGGTTTTTTCACTAGGAAGACTGTTTTATCAAATAATACAGACTAACATAAATGGGGCTTATGACCGCAATGTTTCAAACCTCCCTGATTATTATACAAGACATCTCCAGTATACGGGTTTGATGATCACGATTTTCCCATGGTACAGCCATCACAATAGCACAGGTTATTCATTACATTATACGCAGTCAGGTATACAACCACCACCATGACACAGGTTATGATTCACATGGTAATCACTCAGGTATAGGGGTTTGACAATCGCAGTAACATAGGTTAATACAAGTATACGGCTTTGACATTCACAATAACACACTCAGGTATACAGCCACCACCATGACACAGGTTATGAATCACATGATAATCACTCTGGTATAGGGGTTTAAAAATCACAGTAACGTAGGTTAATACAAGTATACGGCTTTGACATTCACAATAACACAGATGATTAAACACGTGAACATACATGGGGCTGATAACCACGATGATCAAAACTTCCCCCAATAAACATACAGCCATCACAATAATACGGGTTATTAAACACCCAAGTATACAAGTTTGATGATCAAGATGTTCCCTTGTTACAGTCATCACAAAAACACTGGTTATTAAACACACGATACACACTCAGGTTTGATGATCAATATATCCCCTTGTCCCATGTTATCTTGCATGACTTGACAAACGTGATACTATTCATCCATACAACCATTGCAGTAACCCAAGCATAGTCTGATGACTATAATAGGTCTTCTGTACTCACGTGTATACCGCAAGCTGGTTTGTTGCTAACGATATCAGTGTTCCATGTATAAACGTATCATTTTTTATCTTTAAAGGTTAAACTATTAGCTACCTAGAATCTGCAGTTGCAATAATTGAATCTTAGAACTAGGTTAGATGGACATTTACTACCATTATATCCGCGTTAATAAAGGCTGTTCCGGGTACCGGTCTTCCGTATTGAACCACTTTTCAGAATTTATTGTAATTATTATTATTATCGTCATGATTATTATTATTATTATTGTCATGTGTTGTGACATCTCTATATTACGCCTCGAGAGTTTAAAAGTGCGCAGTTTGTCTGTATGTATCTCTCTGTCTAACGTTGTGCAACCCCTGGCTACATACTGCCTTGTTCTCTCGTATTGGCTAGTGTTGTTGCTACCTTGCATTTTGTTGTGCAATTCGTTCTGCCATTGGCTCTGACAATATTTGACGCGAGTTTGGGGCCACTCCCAAACTACGCATTTGATTTTTCTGAGAGGCTTCTCTCCCCTCTGGGGGGACAGAAGCTTGGTCAGTCTTAGACGCGCCGAGATGTAAGGCGAACGTGTGTATTCGGGCAGAGGCCCACCCTCATGGCGCAGCGGAATGTGAGTACGGCTCAATGTATTTCTATCTAACGCAATGTAATTGTTTTTGTTAAACGTTCCTTCTTTTGCTTAATTCTCTTTCCTTTTCAAGATGTTATTGTTAGTATTTTAATCCTTGAACCAGATCTCCGGGACCTTGCGTAATGTCATACGGCGGAGTTCTTTTTGTTGCTTTTGTTATGTGCCCTTCTCACAGTTTTATTATTTTGGTTAATACCTGTAAGATTCGAAAGTATTGCGTTTCTGCGTCTTGGCTTATATATATTTCCTGTCGGGCCTTAGTGCTCGTCTTTTGCGTCGGTGTCTCTTTGTACCACAAATGTTTCATTTGATTGGTAGCAATTGGACCTTTGTTTGTGGACAGTATGTGTGAGGTAACGGGACTGATGTCCAACGTCCCACTAATACGTGTCCCTTTTGTTTATAGAATATATGTGACGGTGGTTAACTGGGATTTTCTCCAGCTCCGATGTCATATTATTCTTTTTTTTATATGTCGCGTTGGTGCGGCATTATGTTGGAATATAAGCCTATTTTATTATAGCGTGCTTTCGATTTTTACCGGTCTCTTTCGTCCCAAGTCAATTGTAATGTAATGTATCTCCGTATATCTCATTTTCCTTTTGTTTTGTTTTTCTCTTTCGATTTTCGCCGTATTACATAACTTAATTATAATTCCCCTTGTCTTCTCCTTCCTCCTATCTCCGTGAGATCTCTCTCCCCTTTGTTTTACTCCCCTCACTCCTCCCCCTTCCCTCCGGTATGTTTACATAACATCATGAAAAGCTTCGCGTCTTAGCAGTTCGAAGTTTGACTTTTTGCAAGTTTGTCGTTTCTCTCTAACCTTTGTAAGTTTCGTTTTATTTTCTTTCAAGTTTGTATCTTTTCGTTAGATTCATGTTGTTGAGCGTTACTCAGGTTCTGTCGTGCTTTTTAGTTTTTAAGTCTTTATTCTTAGTTTTGGGTTTCTTTTGTATTATTGAGCTTGTATTAGCTTGCCTTTTTTCTTTGTTTTAAATAATTTGTTTATTTCGTGTACACGCTCTTTCTTTTATCCTCAATACATTTTTATATTTTAAGTAATATAGCTCCCTTGTCTTGTCATTTCTTATATTTAAGTTCCCCTTCCTTATCCTTATCCTTATCTCGATTTCGTCAATCTTGTCTTTGTGACGTAACAAAGGCACGATTAACACGTCTCTGGGATTTATTTAATTAATTTTATGGGAATCTCGTTTCTGCACTTTTGATTATTGCATTAAGCAATTATTCGTTTGCATTTGGTTTTTTGGAAATCATCTTTTGCTCGCTCCGAAAACCTTGGGCCCAGCACCGGGTCGAGCAAGACGTCTTTTCCCCATCCATTTGCGACCTTGTTGATTTTATCTTCCACTGCTACTCTGACGCGCATTATTATTATTATTACATAGACCTTTATCGGCGCAATGGTAGCAGATCGCGTGGTTGCGTGCGAAATCGTTCCCTCCTCACCTCTCTCAAGTTATTAACCTTTTATTATTTTTCTCTTCATTTACATTGTATTAAAATTTGTTTTTCTTTGAGTTTAAGGAATTCAGTGAATTGTTTTTCCCCACCCCTGAAGAAAGGGTGAAGTTACTTTCTGTGTGAACTACGGGCATCCAGGAAACCCATCTCCAAGGAAAGGTGGTTTAGTCCCTCAAGTAAACAAGACATCCAAAAGACCCAGCTTCGAGGTGAACAGTGGCAACATATCAGTGAGTACATCGCATCGCTGGAACACGACACGTCACGGTATTGTAACCTACTTTTATGTATTTGCTTCCTCTAGTAGACATTTGTTTAGTTAACGGTGATTTTAAGGCGACAGGAAATTTTGTTTGCTTTCTCTTCCTTTTCATTTCGTCAGTGTTGTGGACGTTTTTATTTTACTTTCTGTGAAGTAGAAAATGCATTTCTCTCAAGGGTTTGAGTCCTTACCTTTGTTGTAAATAGTCGCTTTGTTAACTGTGATATTTCTCAGAACTCGCCTCACCCCTTCATACGTCTCAGTCTGGAACAGCTGCTGACAGGTTCCTTGTCATTACCGTACAGCCTAAAACCCCCCCGCCCCTCTTTCTCCGAAGTTTTCCCCAATGAAGGTGGGCCCACTTATGGGAACCGTCTCTTTAAATCCTACGGTCGCCCCGACCCACCTTGAGCCTCGCGTAATTATACTAACGTTTGATGTTAGTATAGTGTTTGTTGTTTCAGTTATGAATGAATGGTCTGTTGAGCTATTATGTGTGTTATGATTGGGAGTTAAGTTTGTTTCATAATTAGGGAGGGTGATTGTTTTATTTTTGTCAGGGGATTTCAATGTAGGTTTTCATTTAAAATTGTTTATATACGGTAAGCTTGATGTTACTATATGTTCAGTATGGCAGTGTGTATTTCGTTGGGAAACCTGCTAGGTGAGGTCTTCGTCGGGATTAGGGTATGGGACCTGTCCCACGGCTTCGACGCCCACTTAGGATGTACATAGATTCTACACGATTCGTCAATCTTTAGTATGGGATGAAGTTTGTCACGATGACCTGTAGTCCGTTATTTGAGTTTCCATGGTGTTCCAACGACTCATATTAGCATTCTGATGTAATGGGGAAATTTTGATTTGTTTATGGGAAGGAGTATGTATGTAGTGTTGTTGTTGTTGGTTGTATTTTGAGATGAATGTGTGTGTCAATGAGTTTAATGAATTTTTATCAACAGTTATTTGTGGGTGGTTTCAAATTTAGTTCAATTTTGATTTTATACCCTATTCAATTTAAACTATATATATATATATATTACGTACGAACTATTTATTCGTTTTTATTGGCAAACCAAATATACGATAAGTATTACTCAGAGATACCAACCATTTTAGGTCTACGGCTTCCGTGTTATGGGACATTGATGTTCGTGTGAACTACTCTGGCGTGCATTACCCAATTTTCTTATATTTGTATGGGATAGGCCATACCCTCTGTGTCTTTTTTTTTTTTTTTTTAATGCGGTACCTCTGAGGTCTACGGCCCGTATATTGACGCTGTAACCATTTTATTTTTGTGGGTTGGTAATATTTATTATTGGGTTTCGAGTTTGATTGATTGTATGTCTGGTCTTGATTGGTTTTATGCGAGGTTCCAGTCTGTTCCTTTTATTTGGAAGGTATTTTGTAACGTAATTATTTGGATTTTCGTTCTCTGTCCGGAATGGTATTTTTTGTTTCGACAGCTACTTTGAGTTATTATTCCTTTTCATTTGTTAGTATCTAATGTCTTTTGATGAATGTTATTAGTACATTTTTCCCCTTTACTCCTACTATGTATCTAGTTAGGCAGGAGACACCCGTGGCCGCCTGAGTTACACGGAGGATTTCGAAAGATGTGTTGAACTATACTCCTGCCTAAGGCAATTTCCGGTACCTGCCTGCTTTTGTTGTAGGGAGCCGGCCGGCCCATTGTCCGAGCTGCAGACACGACTTGCTATTGTTCGACAACGCCTGAGATGGTCTGTTGACTTACATTCTTTTCTTGTAGTGACAGTGATTTGTTTATTGATATAGTTGTTTACTATTTATCGTAACTTCTGTTTTACGTTTTTGTGATATCATGTTTTTATAAATCATTTCAATCTAATGTTTTCTCTAAGATAATGTGTATTATTTTCCTGTATCTGTCATATATTTGGAGAGTGTTTCCGGTAGCGATAGCTAGTCTCCAAGTACCTGAGAAGTGGCCGGTGTATCCTTTAGACCCCGTTCACGGCTCGTTTTCTCTTCTTTCATTTGGTCTGACGACCCTGCCTATTCATACTTTTACTTTCCAGCTGGCAGAATGAATCCACTTTCCCTCTTACGGAGCTTATGTAACCCCAAATATTTCCCCGACGCAAGCCTTATTTTGTATACAGGGTGCTCCCCTTTATATTTTTTTGTGATCATGATTTAACCTTCCTCTTTCTTTTATTATTAGAAAATTGGCTGATTTCCAGAAGGTCGCCATTAAGAAGACTTCGCTTTCTCCACGTCATCTGGCAGAGTCTAGCTCAAGATTGACCGTTTTATTATCATTATTTTCTTTTTGGTACATCCATTTTTAATATGTGTGACGTATTGACGTGCAGTAGAGGTAGGATCCGCCTTTATTTCACGGCTGTACTGATCCTTTATATAATTTCAATTTTTGTTGTTTTAATTTCATTTTAAAGTCTTTTTTTTCTTTCGTACCAAAAAAAAAAAAAGAAAAAATTTTCCTCACCAGTGAACATCTTCGTGAATACGTGTGTATGAAAATATATGTGTGTTTGAGAAAAGAGACTTGCGTTTCGTCAAGCCTTTTATGGAAGTTATGACGTTCAAAGAACTTTTAATTAAGCTGCGTCTTATGAATAAGAGAAATGTGAGAACATTTTATTATGTCTTAATTTTTCATGTGTGTATCTGGTGTACATGATGTAATCTTCTTTCCTTCACCCTGTTCAAATGTATCTAATCGAAGAATGTTATTTTATATAATTTTGTTATGAAAAAGAAAAAATTCTTTTATGCCTTTGTTATGTAAAAGAATTTTTTTTGGAGAAAGCGGTGGAATTTGAACCACTTTTCAGAATTTATTGTAATTATTATTATTATCGTCATGATTATTATTATTATTATTGTCATGTGTTGTGACATCTCTATATTACGCCTCGAGAGTTTAAAAGTGCGCAGTTTGTCTGTATGTATCTCTCTGTCTAACGTTGTGCAACCCCTGGCTACATACTGCCTTGTTCTCTCGTATTGGCTAGTGTTGTTGCTACCTTGCATTTTGTTGTGCAATTCGTTCTGCCATTGGCTCTGACAATATTTGACGCGAGTTTGGGGCCACTCCCAAACTACGCATTTGATTTTTCTGAGAGGCTTCTCTCCCCTCTGGGGGGACAGAAGCTTGGTCAGTCTTAGACGCGCCGAGATGTAAGGCGAACGTGTGTATTCGGGCAGAGGCCCACCCTCATGGCGCAGCGGAATGTGAGTACGGCTCAATGTATTTCTATCTAACGCAATGTAATTGTTTTTGTTAAACGTTCCTTCTTTTGCTTAATTCTCTTTCCTTTTCAAGATGTTATTGTTAGTATTTTAATCCTTGAACCAGATCTCCGGGACCTTGCGTAATGTCATACGGCGGAGTTCTTTTTGTTGCTTTTGTTATGTGCCCTTCTCACAGTTTTATTATTTTGGTTAATACCTGTAAGATTCGAAAGTATTGCGTTTCTGCGTCTTGGCTTATATATATTTCCTGTCGGGCCTTAGTGCTCGTCTTTTGCGTCGGTGTCTCTTTGTACCACAAATGTTTCATTTGATTGGTAGCAATTGGACCTTTGTTTGTGGACAGTATGTGTGAGGTAACGGGACTGATGTCCAACGTCCCACTAATACGTGTCCCTTTTGTTTATAGAATATATGTGACGGTGGTTAACTGGGATTTTCTCCAGCTCCGATGTCATATTATTCTTTTTTTTATATGTCGCGTTGGTGCGGCATTATGTTGGAATATAAGCCTATTTTATTATAGCGTGCTTTCGATTTTTACCGGTCTCTTTCGTCCCAAGTCAATTGTAATGTAATGTATCTCCGTATATCTCATTTTCCTTTTGTTTTGTTTTTCTCTTTCGATTTTCGCCGTATTACATAACTTAATTATAATTCCCCTTGTCTTCTCCTTCCTCCTATCTCCGTGAGATCTCTCTCCCCTTTGTTTTACTCCCCTCACTCCTCCCCCTTCCCTCCGGTATGTTTACATAACATCATGAAAAGCTTCGCGTCTTAGCAGTTCGAAGTTTGACTTTTTGCAAGTTTGTCGTTTCTCTCTAACCTTTGTAAGTTTCGTTTTATTTTCTTTCAAGTTTGTATCTTTTCGTTAGATTCATGTTGTTGAGCGTTACTCAGGTTCTGTCGTGCTTTTTAGTTTTTAAGTCTTTATTCTTAGTTTTGGGTTTCTTTTGTATTATTGAGCTTGTATTAGCTTGCCTTTTTTCTTTGTTTTAAATAATTTGTTTATTTCGTGTACACGCTCTTTCTTTTATCCTCAATACATTTTTATATTTTAAGTAATATAGCTCCCTTGTCTTGTCATTTCTTATATTTAAGTTCCCCTTCCTTATCCTTATCCTTATCTCGATTTCGTCAATCTTGTCTTTGTGACGTAACAAAGGCACGATTAACACGTCTCTGGGATTTATTTAATTAATTTTATGGGAATCTCGTTTCTGCACTTTTGATTATTGCATTAAGCAATTATTCGTTTGCATTTGGTTTTTTGGAAATCATCTTTTGCTCGCTCCGAAAACCTTGGGCCCAGCACCGGGTCGAGCAAGACGTCTTTTCCCCATCCATTTGCGACCTTGTTGATTTTATCTTCCACTGCTACTCTGACGCGCATTATTATTATTATTAATAGACCTTTATCGGCGCAGTATATACACGTTTTATTTTTCAACCCTAAAGGACAACCTACTAACGACCTGGAACTAGGCGTTAATGAAGGCCATTTATAGCCACTGACTCCTCCAGAGTATTATTATTATTATTCAGCGGGGGTTCACACTTCTTGGAAAATACGTGCTAATCAGTAGCTGCTCGCACTGGGGCCCACAACCAGTGTGAATGCGTAACTGCTCGCATGTTATTATATCAGGGGCTCACAACCAGTGAGAATGCGTAGCTAATCGCCTTCTATATCAGGGGCTCACAACCTGTGGAAATAAGTAGCCATCCGCATGCTATTATATCACGGAGATGGCACAGGGGCTCACAACCAGTGTGAATGCGTAGCTGCTCGCAGGTTATGATATCAGGGACTCACAACCAGTGTGAATACGGTCCTGCTCACACGTTATGATATCAGGGTCTCACAACCAGTGCTATTAAGTAGCTGTTCGCATAGGGGTTCACAACCTGTGGAAATAGGTAACTGTTAGCATGTCATTATATCAGGGAATTGCACAGGGGCTCACAACCAGTGTGAATGCGTAGATGCTGGCCCGTTATGATATCAGGGGCTCACGACCAGTGTGAATGCGTAGCTGCTCGTACGTTGTGATATCAGGGGCTCACAGCCAGTGTGAAAGCGTAGCTGCTCCCAGGCTATTATATCAGGGACTCACAACCAGTGTCAATAAGTAGCAGCTCGCACAGGGGCTAACCGAACGCTATCATATCAGGGAGATAGCACAGGGGCTCACAACTAGTGTGAATGCGTTGCTCCTCGCACGTTATGATATCAGGGACTCACAACCAATGTGAATGCGTAGCTGCTCGCACGTTTTGATATCAGGGGTTCACAACCAGTGTGAATGCGTAGCTGCTCCCTGGCTATTATATCAGGGACTCTCAACCAGTGTATATAAGTAGCAGCTCGCACAGGGGCTAACCGCACGCTATTATATCAGGGAGATAGCACAGGGGCTCACAACTAGTGTGAATGTGTAGCTGCTCGCATGCTATTATATCAGGGGCTCACAACCAGTGTGAATGCGTAGCTGCTCGCTGGCTCGGAACAAAAACAGCTCCAAAAGAAACCTCGGCTCGGAGGGTAAAGAAAGTTTCGGCTCAACTCGGCTCAGGGACACGAACAGCTCCGATCACCAACCGGTTCCCCCACTTTCCTCTCATAGCCACCGCACTACAAAGCAGGTCAAAACCAGCCACCACAATCATTATGCCGGCCAGAACAGGCCGGGAAACTTCGGCCTTTTCCACCACAGTACATAGGCCCCTCCACCCCTCCCCTCCCAACCCCCACCCTCCCCAAAGCCCCACAGGGACGCCTGGAGGCACACGTGACCGCGAGAAAACCCGGGTGACCTTGAAATTGATCCAGGACGCACCTAGCCCTACTAATGCCATAAACTCAATAAAGTCATCCGTCAACACGGGAATATTTCAAATATATCTCACAGATATGTTCGCAGTTCCTTCCTTAACAATACGTCATTTGTATTCTCCAAACACATAATATAACGTTGCGAAAATTCTCACTTACAAGTAATACAAGTTTCATAAAAACACTGTAATAAAATATTGGTTCTTTCGATGTCATATTATAACTGGTAATATAGTAAATTAATAATCTCAATATAGCTCTTACTTTCCTTTAATATTATCATTGTTAACTCTAGCTTCAACCAGCTGCTATACCCCACTCGAGAATTTACCTCAAATTCATATTCTTTCAAAATGACGACGTTAATACAGTTTCCTCTGGGTGGTGTTACTAAACAGGATCGCATACCCAATGAATGTATCAGGGAGAGATTTGGCATTGCACCCGTTCCCGAAAAATGCGCGAGAGTCGTTTAAGGTGGTTTGGACATGTGCTGAGTATAGGGGCTGACACTATAGCAAAGACGGGTTACATGTTGGAAGTCGCCGGTAATAGACCAAAAGGACGACCAAAACAGCGATGGGCTGATACCCTTCACAAATATCTGAAGAGTGTCAATCTCCACCCTGACATGGCCCAGGACAGAACTAAATGGAGATATCAAATCCATGTAGTGGACCCTGCCACCAGGCGGGACAAACGCTAAAGAAAAAGAGGAAGAATAAGAATACCTTTATCTCTGCTTATTTCACAATATTACAATAATCCATTTCACTTATTGGTCTTCAATAAAATACATTCTTTATCATAAGTGAATTATGTGAATAAGTATTCACAACCAGATTTGAGAATAAATTATCCGAAATATAACTCCTGTATACTCAGATCTTGAAATAGATCTTAAAAGATCGCAGTTCCTCAACATTCTACTATGACTTTCCAATCTAAATCAATCTACTGTATCTTAACGAAACAATAAAATCTCCGAAAATAAATTCGAGATCGCAATATAAAATGCTGTAATTTTCAAATAGCAACTATAAATCGTCGAAAAAAAAATCGAGAAGAAAAATCCTACATGACATTATGATGAGAAAGAAATTTAAGACTTTAGAAAACCCCAAAAATGGTGAAAAATGGCATTTTTAGAAAAATGCTCCGATATTTTCTAGTGTATCTACATAACTAAAAATGGGATACTGGTTTGGTCTTGATTCTAACATGAGTTGCAATGAAGTTGTCTAGGAGTGGATGTCCCTTGTTGAACTTCAGAAACAGAGTGTTTCTGGGATACCCCTGCTCATGGCTGCGGTACTGCTTCATGTTGGATCGCCTTCTGAAGTCGTCAATCTCCTGGGACTGGTATCGAACTCCACACATCAACGTGTTGTTACAGCGTCCATTCTGCTTGGCTTCTTGTTAATGAGATGGGTCCACCCTCTCTCTCTTGAATCGAACCGGGACAACCCTGGTTCGCACGTTCAGGAATTCGTCTTGCCTCTTACTGCCGCGTAGTTAACATTTGTAGTCGTATCCATATCGTCATAGATCTACAATGACTTGCGTTGATTTATTGTGCAGGAGTGAAAAGATATTCGTTTCCCTCGCGTTATTCATTGTTACGTCATTTCAGATCTTTTCGGTGCCATCATAGATGCAGTCGCAGTGATTAATTCCCCTCTCAACTTTACTTGGTTAATCATAGTGATCAATGTAGAAATAATTTTCAATCACTTTCTATCGACGTCTCATACAAGTTTACGTGCCTCCTTCAAATGTCGTAATTGTGCTTTCAAAAACATGTAGATAATAATTACGCAATAACAATTGCCGTAATTTTCGAAGCTTTGTCGGAATATTATTCGTAGTTAGAATTTCTTCGGCGTTGTCCTTGCTTTATAATGTATTTGTACTGTGAATTGTTGCACTACCCAGGGACACATCCATCCCCGGTGAAATCTGTGGTAGAAAGAACCTCGATTTAAGTCGCGTCCTCCCCACTCCAATCAAAAATATAGCGTCTCTGTATATAAAACTCGTCGAAATCGTGCGTTTATTCCAAATACTCAATACCTCATAATTAGACTAGGCCTTCAATTACCTTCAAATATGTCTCAATAATTTGTACAATGCATTTCACAACCTTTCTGGTGGTGCAAATAGTTTAAATAGCCCTCGTATTGAGAAATTGCTAATTGTAGTATTGGTTGTAACACGGCATTCCATTGGTTCACGTTGATTACTTGTCAGACTTGAGTCGGGCTGTTCGCACGTGGCTGAATTCCTTCGGCTTGTGTCTACTCACACTTTCTTCGGTCAAGTTTGGCTGGTTCTTGCGCCTCTAACTTGTACTTATGCAGCGAATTATCTCATTGACTGTGCTCGGCTAACTTGCTAACTTGTAACAAACTGGTTAGTTGTCACCATCCAGACTCGATAAATTTTATCATGGGCTCTGTTTCATCACTTTCAAATGATGAGGTTTTATACACAGCAAATAAAAGTACATTAACGTGTACGTGCTGTTTCACTTGTGATGGGAGTCTGATCGAAGGTAAAGTAATCAATTCTCCTATTATGCATGCAAATATTGACAATACAACATCCCGTAATTTGTATGTGGGATGAGATGATCGTCATTACATTTTTGGCATAATATTTTTAATAGAAAATATAGGAGAAAGAGAAGAAGAAACGCAATGTAATGCGCCACTATGAGACCTCGCTTGGTTATGTGTTCGGTGGATTAATGATTTAACTGGCGAAGATCACAAAATATAGACCGAGGTGAGGAAAGATGCATAGTACAATGAGGTAGATGAAAATAATATTAAAATTAATATAATTATTATTAATAACAATGATATTATTGCAAGTTTTTTCCTTCCCTCCGCAACCCCTGCTCTTTTCAGTTGTCTTTCTCATCCGACGTATTATTTTGTCTTTCTTGCCCCTTCCTTGCACCCAAACGGGATTGGTTCCCGTCCTTTCTGTTTGGTCTTGCTCGCCAGCAAGCTAGGGGGTATTGTGAGTAGGGTACTTCTGCATTGGAAGTCGATCTATCGTGCAGCGCATTTAACTAGCCGGCATTTCCGTTTGGCAAGGTACACTTACTTTAATTACTGAAACCCCTTAAAACATCATTGGTTATACGAATGGCACCTTTGTCGCCTAATATTTCTTGTTCACAAGGGCAATAATTTTTTACGTTATATCTTGCCCATATATTCCTTTTCATCTTGTAGTGCTATTGGCTTGTCTATTTCGAGATGACCAATTTAATGACGATTATGTATTGTCAAGCCGGGGTTAAGGTCATACTGCTACACTAATCGATGAGTTGAATTATTTTGCAGTAGCTGTCAATGCCCGCCGTTGACGGGTTCATAAGAATAAATGAAGCCAGTTAATGACGTCAACTTCCAGGGCACATTACCAACAATAAAGAAAAGAGGGACACATCCCATTACGTAAAAATGGTGGACAGATTTTCCGGCAAAATTTCTAATAGTGGATTAAATTACACTAACTCATTGATCCGTGAAGAATAAAGTACATCTAACATTAGAAGCAGCCACGTTGGCCGCGAGCCTCATGTCTCGCTGTCATCGATAGAACGTGGGTTCAAATCTCACATAGGTCGTTCTGAAAATGGCTTTCGTGGTTTCCCAAATTGACCACCAAGCAAATGACGGGAGGGTTTCTTTCAAAAGGTCCTCCTCCAATTTCCCTCCAAAATCCCTTCCCTGACCCTATCTTAATGAGACCCAAGTTAGCGGTCACCAGCCCCAGTTGCATCTGCTGACAAACTGTGTTCAGCTCCCAGACACCGCCCTTGCGGCGGTAAAGGAGTGATCTCTCACTGAGTCCGTGGGTGAAGCCAAGCCGGGAGGATATGCGATAAATAAACTAAAATTGGACTCCACTGTAAAGGAAGAGATCAATATTAGACACATCGTTTGTCGAGAAAACGTCAAAGGAATTAGGATAATAGCAATAATTCCAATATAGCTGTGAGGAGGCAGGAGACAGAGTTTCAGTAGCATGCGTATCGACTCACTCCGCAATGATGCGAAGTGAACGATCGGTATCTTGTGACTTCTTATATGCTTCATTTTGACACACGCATGCCAACTAGTTTATCTAAGATGTCGTTTAATCCCTCGCACAAAATCGATACACTGAAGTCACCCTGATGAATGTTAACGAGAGGCTCATAATAATACGAGGAGAGCTATCATAAGTACTGAAATATTGGAATTAGTTGTTATTTAATTTAAGAAGCGTTGCACGTATGAGCTGTAAAAAGCTGTGTACTCCGACTCAGATTTCCTGTGGAGTGGTCCAACGAGCATGAATGTTTGAATCTCACTGAAACCTCACCTATCAGTAACTCAAAACACAAGGAAAACCTATGTGATGATATTTGATCCTCTAATTTAGTTGGACCGTCCCTAGAGAGACCGAAATTGAATATGGACGTAAGCGATGGAGCAGCACTGTTGAGACTGAGTTTTCACATCCTATCAGACCAATTTCCATACAAAAAACACTCCTCCAGCACGCTTTCTATGGTAATAGGGCCTACGGTACTTTCTGGGTTAAGTAGTTGTAGCAATGTGATTGGTCACAGATGACATGAGAGTTCAGTGTACACACCCACCTGTTGTTGTGCCCACGAACTCCAACAAACACTTTGTGATCGCAAGGGGAGCCTACCTCACAACACCAAGGGTTCATCATAATGTTACGGCTGTGAGTTTGTTTCGTCGCCTTGCCGCATGAGTCACAGCTGCCCCCGGGCTGTGCTCTCCTCAGTGTATTACGTGCGCCTTATGCAACAGGGCTACTAGGACAAAAGGGATAGTCCAGAATATTCGTGACCCAGCCAGTGATGGAAATCTCGAGAAGCCGTGAATCCTGGACGGGTCTAGAAGCACTTATTGAGTCACCAGCCTGCTATATAAGAGTGACCTGGCAAGCGGGGTGAACAGTGTTTTTCAAGCTAGTGCGAGTGTTTACCTGAGCGACAGTTGTTGGCGACGTGACTTGCGAAACCCTAGTGAAGCTGATTCTCTTGACAGCGAAGGAGTGTGAAGCCTACAGAGGAACTGTGTCTTGAACGAGTGTGTTTTCCAGTGCAGCGGAGGTTAGTGTAGTGAATTGCGAAAGCACCAGGGGCTGTTTCCCCAGCCAGTGGACAGCGAAGCAGAGTGTAAATAACTGTAGTGTTGCAGGTAGTTCTGTTGAGGCCACCGGACTCATTAGGAGGGATTAAATTATGTGGCTTATTGACAAGTGAAAGGCAAGTGTTCCCTAAGAGAGGAAACTGGAGTGAGGTACTAATTGCTTGTATTTGCTATTTGTGTGGTGTATCCTTCAGGCCCGCAATAAAGCTAATTATATTTCTTTAAAGGAACAATTGTGTTTGTGCTTTCACCCACCGTAATCCAGTTAACGGAAGTGCCACTAGGGGGTGGCACGTAACAATAAGAACTACAGGGCGTGATATTTCACTTTGCAAATCTCACATGCTTTGACCGGGAATCTAACGCAGTCCACCGTGGTGAGAGTCAAGCAGCTAGACCACTGCACCATCACGTCCCCTAGAAGAAGGAAATGGAAGCAATAATGAGTTTGTAACTGGAGTCTGCTGGTAAAACAAATAGTTAACACAACCCAGATGAAAATATTTGGCATTTGTCGTACTCTGCTGAAGGTCGCATCTCTCCTGGGACAACAACACAGGTACACAGTCATGTGAGCATATCAAATCCTGGTCACTGCAGTAAAAATAAGGAAACTTACACAAATACAGTTAACTTGGCAGCAAGCCTAAAAAAAAAGGTTGTTTTTATTGTCGCTTGTGGGCCCTAAACCCAAATATACCTGGGTTCACAATATATACATTCAGGTGTATCTATGTGTTAGAGAGTAAGTTGCAATAAAAGGGATGTAAATTTGAAAAAGACCCGAAGTCCTAAATACCATCACATAACATGTATCTTATTTATCTATAGATTAAGAAACACGTACAAATGAAATTGAGTTTCAGCAATCACGTGAGCCAAAATCACTCAGACTAACCCTATCTAACAGTTCGAGAAATTCCGTATCAACATACGTTACTCCTTTGTCACAAGACAACATAAAATGTACTTCCACATTACCCAAAAATGAATGTGCCGCTAGGGAAAATTGCCCCAAAATACGGGTTTTAATGTTAGTCACAAACTTACAATGCGAGAACATATTGTCACAAAACGTGAGGATAAAAACGGTAGGCTCAATTACATAATTAGCTATATACCCCCATGAAAATTAAACATTATGAAAGAAACAGAAAGTGGACACTCTTTAATTTAACCAGAATTTTCACGGCTCACATACGTCAAATCGTGGGGAACCAAGATAGCGAAAACCACAGGAACGTTGTCACTGGGTTACAAAATTAGATATCTCAAACCCGGGAGAGGATCTAGGACGCATTGCAGTTAATACTGTTACGAGCACAAGAACAGGTAGGAAACTCACGGTATTCCTTGCAATTTTTTTAGGACAATGACCTTGACTTTCGAAGCGTAGAACACAAGAGCTGAATGCAGGCATGGCCGTAAATTACCAGAGAACAATGATTAATTCAAACATAAATTGTAGTCTAACTCACCTCTCGAAATAAATGAAAAACAAGAAAAACACTGAATCCATCTACGTTGAAGATCTGAACTTACGCACTTGAGGTCCTTCCTGCACAGTGGTCCATACTCAAGTAGCATATCGTTAAACTGCGTTGTCAACGGGCAAACATCCTGCACAAATGGCTGGTACTCGCAGCTCAGCAGTCTGAAAGCTACTCCACACATATACCGGTCATGGTCAGAACACACTCCCATTCCCGGAGACGTCAGGGGTGCACCCATTGAGATCCTTAAGAACTCAAAAGGAGGGGAGGAGAGAGAAAGATGCATTCCGATAATGGGGACCTTCAACGTGCCAGTAAATCTACTGACACGGTTCCCACGCATTTGCGTACCCTCAAATGCCAGCTGACTGCGCCAGGATACGAACTTGCAACCTTGGACCGCATACCGACAAAGATAGCAAATGAAGGGCTATGAATGCACAAAGTCAATAAGGATGTCTGTGGTGCTCCAAAACTTGGATCCATATTTACACTTGTACAATTTCACCCTCTCTGCAATTGGGCCAAGTGAATTTGTGGACGAGATGCTATCTTCGTAATCTCACTTACAGGAACGTTGATTTCCAGCGAAATGTGGCGAATCAAGTTCACGATGATTCCTCGTAAGTATTGGGCTCTAATGTGGTCACCCACATCCCTTGTGAATGCAGCACTCAGATAATTTATAGTAGAATGTCATTAACATGACCTCCTCCTCCAAGAATAGCCCAATGTAAAACAGACTGAAAGTAACACCGCATATAGATAGAAACTTATTGCCGAATGTGGTGATAGTTTTAAGGAGTTGGAGTACGAATTTATCATTGTGACCTTCCCAGATCACAAGGAATCGGACCCTCACTTTCGGGATTTACGATTTGCATAATCGTCCATATATTTTTAGTTGATGCCTTTTTATGTTATATAATTATTTAATGGAGTGTATAATAATCATATGATTGATTCCCAATTAATTTATTTGGGTTTTAAGATATTGTATTTGGCAGGATCCGAGTCAAGTTAGATACGAATATTTTAACCTTGTAATAATCTTTAGTTCGAGAGTCTGGAATTGTGACCAGCAATCAGGAAGTAGACTTGTTGTCGCTGGTTTTTTCTCTCGCACGTTCAATGCATAATGGCTCAAGAAGGCTTGGCAACCCTGTGATAGGGGTGTGTCTATGGTATTTTGGAAGACCAAGAAGACGCTCCTTATATGGTAATGTTTTTCGGGATTGGCTGAACCCGTGAGGGAAGTCAGGTAGACCAGTGATTTGTGGAGGAGAGGTGAATTATATTAGAAATTGGCGAAGCTGTGAAGACGTCTTATTAATGGTAGGGCTCCGTGGGGAGTGAACTTTTATCGTGGACTCCGTGTCGGGAGGTCCGTTCTTGCTGTAACTCGGGTAGGGAGTAGGGTTTGGACTTGTGTGTGTGTGGAGATAGAAGGTATTTCAGACGATCACAAATTTGTGTTCTAGGTTCAATTACTGAGTTGCTGGCTATGCATTCTCAAGGGAATAATGAGCCTAGTTTCAAACAAATCGCCTCGATTGTTTGTCTCGAATCACATGAAGTATTGAAAACTAAAGTCTGCGTACAGAAATTCTGAGGCCGAAACGTTAAATTTGTTGTACGACGAATACTAGTAAAATATGCTATATATTATTAAACTCAGGAGCGAAATAGTTGCGATAATCCAACATACGGATTTAAAGCATCATCATACAATCAGATCCACGAAGTTATATAAATCGTTGGATTCTGACCACCAGTAAAATGCTGAACGTAATGTTCATAGTTGAGTGGCATGCGTGTGAAGTAACTAGTAACTGTGCTCTGAGAGCATCAACCCCAGAATCAGTTGAGTTAGTAATCACAGCTGAGATCAACGCCTTTAAGTACCAGTCATCATTACTTCCGAGGGTCATCAATGTATGTCATAAATGTGCCTGTGTAAATATGATACGGAGTGTTAGGTAGTATGTACGACGAGGATCCTGCAAAGTGTGTTATTATGTCTGGTATCAGAAGAGATATTAATTTTTACCAGATCTCTTGTGTTTTTTATTTTTATGCGGCAACCAGTTTAGTTATGTGTGAAAGTTTATTGCTGTGGTTCATATCGTACAGGTGCTTAACCCCCTTACACCCCGGTTTATTACAATTGTCGCCCAATTGTGGAGCTCGAAGTACGATATAGCAACAACAATAGCATTCACGTGTACGCATACGCCAATAGACTTAGCCAAATTTTTATGCCGATTAAATGTCGGAAAGTCTAGAATTGAGAAGTAGAGCCAGGAGGAGAGTTAATAGTAAGATGTTTGAAAGATCTGGAACATGGATGCGGATAGGAGCGGGGTAGGTGAAGGCTTGATAGGGGAACCGTCGGAGAACTCTATCAATTCCGGGAAATGTTAGATCACCAAACAGTGAGATAGTAAGAGTAAAGATAATGGGGGGATATAAGCCCTAGGCAGTTCCAAATGATAATGTAATGAAGGCATTAGAAGAATGGGGACAGTCTATAAGTAAGGAAATTGGAGAGAGGAAGGAATCTTTGAGTTAGGAGATAGGGTAAGTTAGGCAGCAAGGAGTGTCTATGGTAGAGGAGAAGAAGCAGCAATTAGAGGTGACGTTAGGTGAAAGTAGAGAAGATGAGAAGAGGCAGCAGTTAGAGAAGACGTTAGATGATAGCGAAGGGGAGAAGGAGCAGTTAGAGAAGACGTTAGGTTAAAGTAGCATAGATGAGAAGAGGCAGCACGTGAAGGTGACGTTAGGTGAGAGTAGAGGTGATGAGAAGAGGCAGCAGTTGAATTTGACGTTAGGTGAAAGTAGCTTAGATGAGAAGAGGCAGCAGTTGAAGGTGACGTTAGGTGAAGGTAGAGGAGATGAGGAAAGGCAGCAGGTTAAAATGACGTTAGGTGATAGTAGCTTAGATGAGGGTGAACAGCAGATGAAGGTGACGTTAGATAAAAGTAGCTTGGATGAGAGTGAACAGCAGGTGAAAGTGACGTATGGTGATAGAAAATTAGATGGGGAGAGGCAGCAGGTGGAAGCGAGGCTAGGTGAATATCAGCAGGGTGCTTCTAGTAGACAGGATGAACAGAAGGTGGAAATCAGGAATTATAGAAGTAGAATGAAACAGAGTAAGCAGACATTATCTCTTATTAAGTTAGCTTTGATTTATGAAGTAGTACTTGGCAATGACAGGCTAAATAAGCATAAGGTTATTATGGATTTTGACAACGGAATTTTATGTCTGGAGAAAGGCATTAAGGGTCAGGGGATTAACATGAGATGTGAACTAGTTGAGGAAAGGGATGGTGCGTGTATTACTAAGGGTTTGGAGGGGATGTCAGCAGGGGTGTCGGACAACTGGAGGCTGTGTGCCATATTTCGGTAAAGGGACATCGTGGTGATACATTCTGGGAAGCCGTGGACAAAAGTAAGTGTGTGATGTGAGTAAGGGGGTGTTATTTGAAGTGTTATGGAGTAATAAGGAAGTGTTTATTGACAAGCCTGGATTAACGCATGTATACACCCATCAATTCGCGCTGGTTAATAGTTCATCATTTTCTGGACCCAGATATGTCATTGCTTTCAGGTATGCTGCCGCCGTAGAGGATGAAAGTAGCCATACGTTAGAACTACGGGTCATAGAGCCAAATAAAGGTACTGGAGAGTATGTCAAGGGATGTGAAAGTAAGTATTCAAACCCGCAGGTAGGTATAGGTGAAAATGATGGCTCAGGGAGGTAATATTTTGAGGCAGTTTTAATATTGGTGATGATGATCACAGGGTGGGAGAAAGACAAGAGCGCGGCTCAGATCTTTAGTTTAATTTGTTTAATGTTGCTGATCAGGTTTTGCTCAGAGTGCCATGTCCTTCTTCCGTTGTTGGCAAGGAAATGTACAAGTTCTTTTCAGCTGTTCAGGGGACCCTCTAGAGTGACCAAGCGTATTGGCAAGTGTGCGTACAGCTTAACAGACCACCAAGGAACCATTGTAGTGTCTTATAATGTGTCTAATATTAAGAAGTATGTTAGTTTGTAATATTAGGGCAGATCCTCTGAGACAGACATAATCTACGTAGTGATATATTGCACTGGCACACTTGAAGAAATGACGAAGAGGATACAATTAGCCAAGTGATAAAAAGCAGAGCATGTAAGTACTGAACCCTTATTGATCTTCGATAAATAAGTATTCATATTTATTATTATTATTACTACGGCCCAGGCAGCACATAAGGAAGTCGACTTGGATATTAGGGAGGCCAGCATTTCGTAATGATTGCAACAGAAGCTGAGTTGGTAGCTATTCCTGGGGGACGGCCAGAATTAGTCGAGTTCAAGGCCAAATTGTGCAACTACTGTACCAAAATTGGAGACATAAAGGAAGAATCACGAGGTCCTCTCAACGAACTTACGATTGAATCAGCCAATCGCAAGAGACCAAGCCGTGACCACGAGGTGGACGGCGTCAGTAGTAAAAAGCGCGCGGAAGTGTGTATCTAAGGAACCGCCGAACGGATTAATCTCCGCTCGAGTAATGTGAGACGTTGGATTTATTTGGAGAAGAATGACACTAGCCCCATCTTTGTGAGACAAAAACTCTGGAAGTTTTTATCCGACTCTGCCCCACTCCTCCGCCCTTGTCAGTTTCTCATAAATAGTTTGGCATGACGCCAATCTAAGTCTAATCTTGTGGAGCCTTCAGAGGCATACTCCACGCCAGTTTGAAGTGTGATTTTGACGCTCGAATTTATCTAAGTCTATTCTTGTGGAGCCTTCAGAGGCATACTCCACGCCAGTTTGAAGTGTGATTTTTGACGCTCGAATTAATCTAAGACTATTCTTGTGGAGCCTTCAGAGGCATACTCCACGCCAGTTCGAAATGTGATTTTTACGCTCTAAAATCAGTGAAGCTAATTTATTTTCTGAGCTCTGGGGAGCTAAAGTCGCAGCGTTTGCAATATCGAATTTTAAAAGCTATAATACATTTTGTTCTAAAATCAACTAAATTGTGTGATCTAAATATTTAACGCCAGCGCGTGATAAGCTGTAACATTCTTTTAAGACGACGAGTTCAACTTTAAGGGGGAAGTATCGTATCACCCTAATTAGCGCTTACCAGAACCGAAGTCCAAGACGGGACGGAAATACCGGACGAGATAGCGACTGCTGGTGCAGCCAGGATTTTGAACTTGTTAACGAGCCAGTGGCGCGGGCTCGAGATGTATATTTTATATATAAATTGTGTGTATTGTATGTGTGTTTTTATAGTGCGTATGTGCGATATAATTAGGGCCAGTCTTCGCTATTAATCACAGTAGGACAATTGTGGGTGAACTGAGTAGCCTGCAAGCGATTATAGATAGGCAAATATTTAACATTGAACTTTTCTGCCAAGGAGTCGAGACCAAGATGATCAGCACGTGGTTTGAAGTTGGGATGAGCTTCAAGAAATCAACGCAGACGACTACTATGGAGTGCTAAATTGTCCATAGGGCAATGGGTTGAGGAGGATGTCCTTAGTCCTACATGCAGAAGCGGTGATGTACTAAAATTGGATTATTTCAATTATGTAGTTAGATTTGGCCGGGGAACTTTGTAAATAGTCATGTTTTTCTTTCTTGTTTTATAGCTGTTTTTCTTGTACCGACACTATATGTTTAAATGTCCGTTGGCGCGTGGCCAAAGTGTTTGTTGATATTTTGATTTTTTTTCTTGAGTCATGTGTAATGTACGCGGCGTGCGTGCGTGATTTTATCCTTGCAATTGCGGAACCCGTTACATTCGATAAATGGTGCTTTATTAACGTTAATATTTGAAATAGGAATGGGAGGAATTGATTGTAAAACATTTTGCTGAACAGGTTATTATTCACGTTAGGGTAGTCGAGTGCACCAACTTAAAAGTAATTGTAGAACACCTTCGTTCTAATTTGATAGATTTTTCTTGAGTCCTTTTCAGGTGACTAGTCACGGCATAGAACGATGGCGCTAGCGTGTGGATATTATTTGTGTCTTTTATTTCAGGGTCTGTCACAACCCATACGTGTGGTTCAGTGTGTGTTGATGTGTCTAGTGTGTGTTGATTCTACGTGAGGAGGGGGTAGTTGTCCTACCGCCCTTATATATTTTGCTGCTGTTGTATTTTAGATGGAAAGACAGAGTGCTCTTGGGAGACTGCTGATTCTTGTCCATATGTTTTTCTGACACACACGTATTATTGTGCTTTGGGGCACATTTCTTCGAGGTTCGACCCCATGTTCTGGGAGGTCGAGGTTATTGACACGTGGGTTGACAGACATGCAGAGTTCCACAAACCGCCCGTTTTGCCTGTGACTTATTTTGATAGGCAGTCCTTTTTGTCCGACTGAACCCTGTAAGCTTTCATGCAGCAAACCTGTTCATTGTGATGGCTAATTTTAAGCCATAATTAATTGGGGAGTTCGCCATGTGTGTAACGGATTGTTGAACCTTGTATGGATAAGAATATTGTGATTAACGTAAATGTTGGCTGTTTGCCTATTGCTTTGTTGATGACTCGATTTCATGTAATTTTGTTTGTCACACCCGTTTGGTGTAGTGGTAGAGTATTTGTAAATTTTGACATCGGTCATTTGTGTATTTTTCTATTGGTCACGTGTTAATGTACTTGTGTTGATTTGTGTGAGAAGTCCTAAGATTTTTAGGCAGTAAATGTTGCTACGGCAATTCAAGTCCAATTTCACACGGAAATTTTGTGTTTGTTTATAGTAGATTTAGGAAGTGTCGGTTTAATTTAAGTAGTGTAGTTGTGTTCCCTCGTGTCGGTCTAGCTCTAGGAAATGCGGATTCGTTGTTTGAAGGGTCATTCTGGATGATAACGAATCACGCATTCAAAGTACACATCGTGGTGCATGTAGAACGGCGTACGCACTTATATGGTCATTTTTGGTATCGTTTTATTTAAGGACACTTGGTCCAGGTAATTAATCTCTCCAGAGATATCGCCTAGTTTTTGGCATTTTTATTAAGCGGGAGTCAGTTGGGAGTTTTTGTTGTTAATTGTTTATGTGTAAATATGGTGATTTGTTATTAAATTCAGTTGTTTTTAACCCTGGCTTCACTCTTTCCTGCATGTTATTTTGTTATATGTTACCCTGCAAGTTAATGAAGCGCCCTGACAGCAACTTACGAATATGACCTGTTACGCCCCGAATCTGAGTCTCATATGCTTCTTTGCAAGGGTTCATAAAACAAAAATGGCTGCCCAAGTGGGGATTGTTGTTGTTGTTGCTTCGCTGATCTCATATTTATTTCGTTGAGAAATGATGCCAGGTCAAGCGGACATGTAAATTCAGTAAATGGAGGCGATGTTGTACCGCCATGTGCATTAGTAAAATCACTGAGTTCCTAAAGTTAGAAATATTGAACAAGGTTAGAATTTGATTTGGTATGTGTTATAAACTTGTTCTGGCGCCCACATTAAAATTAGAAATTTGCATTATTGATGAACTCAGTCAAAGCAGGAAGATGTTGCCTTATATCTGACATTTAATTGACTTCGGTTAATTGGTGTTTCGTAAATTTTGTTGGTTAGGAATTTAAAAGCAGATCACTAGGGGTTAGTTTGTTGTTTGGGAATAAGTGTCATTGTATTCAGTAAATTTTGTTACTGAAATTTTCATTAAATTAGAGCCAGTAATATTTAAATGTGTGACATGTATGTGCGTATAGGGCTGAAACCTTAGCCCATAACCCTGTTTTTCTCTGAATATATTTGTGTGTGTGAAATGGCGATCGTTGATGAAATTAAGGCATTGTTAGAACAGATGTCGATCCAAATGTCCGCGAAAACGGAAGAACAATTAGAACAGATGTCGATCCAAATGTCCGTAAAGACGGAAAAACAATTAAAAGAACAATTAGAAGCTCAGCGTGAGCATAGTGAAAAACAATTAGAACAAATGTCCGCGAAAACGGAAGAACAATTAAAAGAACAATTAGAAGCTCAGCGTGAGCATAGTGAAAAACAATTACTTGATATGAGCGGTAACATTTCGGTCCAGTTAGAAGTCCAGAAATTAGACACTGACAAACAATTCAATGAACTAAACCACAAATTGTCACAACAGGCGGTAACACAAACCGAACAGTTAGGAAAAATCACGAATGATATTAATCAGAGCGTTCAAAAAGTAGAGAAACTGGCAGGCGAGGTTGCGGAAAACAACATCAAACAGTTAGGCGAAATGAAGAAATTGGAGGCGAAATTTGATAACAAATTAGTACAATTTGACGAGATGGTGGCAGATAAACTCAAGCAGATAGAGGCAGCATGTGTCAGTAACACCGCGGGAGTGAAGAAAACCCAAGAGAAACTACAGCAGCAAATTAATTCGGTAGATAACAACGTGCTGGAATTAATAAAGGAAATAGATAAAGTCGAAGTTAAGGCTGAAACCGAGCGGATACACTTGCGGGAAAATTTAGAGGAGCAATTAGGCAGAACACAAGAGATCATAAGAAAAGAGATGGAAGGCCAGCTAATAAACGCACAAGAGGTCATAAGACAAGAAGTAGGGGAGCAGCTCGTCAAAACTCAGGATAATTTGGAAGAACAACTAGTAAAAACGCAGGAACGGATACGTGAAGAGCTAGAGAAAAATCAGGAGAGGAACGAGGAGAAAATAAATAGCTTAAAAAGTAGGATCCGGCGAGATTGGGACCAGCAGGCTCATGCGAATAAGGAAGACAGGCTGGCAGTTTTAAAGCGAATGCAGGCACTGGAGGAAAATATGAAGTCGAAATTACAGGAACATTCAGAATTAATCATAAAAAACGAGATTAGATCGTTAGAGAATGCGACGTTATTTTCAAACGAAAATATTCCGGAAAAGCAAACAAGTATTGGAAGTCCGGCAGGTTCGAAGTTGGCTGAGGACACGAGTCGGGGTCAAAGTCCCAGACTAACGACTAATGCATTCCAGCAGTACAGGGGGGAGACTTCAACTCCGCAACCGAACTTGGCACCAGCCCAAGTCATCCAAGTCATTCGGGGTAATGATTTTAAGCCCGATAAGTTTAAAGAACATTCAGGAACCACTCCCAAAGCATTTCTACGGCAATTAACTGACTACTTTAATGACCAACACATCGGCCCGGAGAAACAATTGAGACTGGTGGAGAAATTTTTAGAAGGACCTAGCCTGACCTGGTTTTTAAGTTTCAAGTACACGTTTACAGACATGGCTCAATTCCGCGAGGCGTTTTTGAAGAAGTTTTGGAGTCCTTCGTTACAGCAGGGGTTAAGAATGGACCTGTACACGCGCAATTACCACAGTACACATCCAACCCGTTTTTCAGAATTCTTCAGTCAGCAATTGGTAAAATTCAGGGATTTTGATGACCCGCCTAGCGAGCCGAATATGGTTCTAACCATCGGAAAACAACTCCCAATGCATATCCAACAATTATTAGTCGCAGGAAATATTCAGACCGCAGTCCAAGCCGAAGAATTACTCAGACACTTAGATGAGACGAGTATGGTAAGCCCACAGACAGGAAGAAGGAATTTGGAATGTGTCAACACGGCAGAGGTAGTTCAGGGACTCCAAAATAACCACGGCCAGGGGAACCAAAGTAGGACACAGTCCACAGGGACACAGTTCACGCCAAGAAGACAAGATTTTGACGGCCGAAACCAGTTCCATAACAACAATCAGAATTATCAGAATAACCGCGGGAGATATCATCAGAATAACCAAAATCAAAATAATCAGTGGACGTACCAGCGGGAATACACGAATTGGAGGGGAAACCAGAGACAAGGTAGACCTTACCAAAGAAATGGAGATGGTAGATGGAGTTACGGCAGGGACTATCGCCAAGAAAACAGAGGAGATTATAGGAATAACTGGGACGAACGATATATTGAATCCCGTAAATACTTGGATCAATTAAGTAATGAAGAAGCGGAGAAGGAGAAGTGGGGGCGTGCCATGGCGAACAGACAGAGCCCAGATAACCATCAAGGAGAGGGGGCAGAGAGTTTACTGAGGCAACAGGAGCGACAGAATGATAACCGGCGAAACACATCTAATGGGTCCCGGGATAAAAAAAAAACCAAATGAACTGAAAGGAGACAGGCTAAAAACGGAGATCGCCAGGGAGCAAGAAGAGATGATAGTGGCCAATATAGAAGAGTGGGTAGCATTCCCAGACGACTGCCTGGAGGAAGTGGTGAAGAACCGTGAAAATGTTATCAGACAGCTACCAATTATTTACGCGCATATTGGAGGTATGAGGGTGAGATGTTTGATTGATACAGGTAGCCAGGTGAGCTTAGTCACTGAAATTTTGATTAAAGAAATAGCAAGAGAACAGACTGTTCCTATTATGCCGGTACCGCTAATGAAAGTCAGAGGTGTCATTCCTGACAAAACTATGAATTGTAAACAGCAAGCATTTCTAGATCTGGAAATATTGAACCATACTTTTTCGCAAACATTCATTGTTATTCCAAAGATGAACTACAATATAATTTTAGGAGCCAACTTCATCTGCGATTTTCATGTTGTAATTGATTTACATAACAACACTGTAAGCTTCAAACAAGTAGAAGGATTGGATCATGTGGGTTTAAATATGGAAGAGAATCCGCTGGAGAGAGAGGCCAATACTTGGGTTGTTGAGGAATGCACTAATGAGGCCGGAGATAAGATCTTGAGGGGAGAGCAAGTCAACCAGACAGCAGTGCTAGAAATGGACAGCCGAGATATTTCGCAGGAACTTTGGGTGCATTTGGCGGAAGAAGAAATGGGCGGAACCAAATTTGAAATTCTACTTCAGGAGCGACTTAAGGAAGCCATCGTAGGGGAATCTGATAGAAGAAGATTGGAAGAAATTTTAAGATTACATAAAGGAGCTTTTGACACCGTACCTGGGAAAGTTTTAAATTTTCAATATGCGATGCAGGTAACAGATTGGACCCCATTCAAAAGTAAATTGTACCCGATCCCAGAGAAGCATTTTTCTCAGGTGAAGGACATTATTACTAACTTATTAGATTCTGGCATGATAAGGAAAGCTGCAACTCCTTATCTGAACGCAATATTGGCTGTGACCAAGCCAAACGGATCAATTAGGCTATGCCTAGACGCGCGAGTTTTAAATAGCAAACTGCTAGTTGAGCACGACCAAGCACCGAGGATCAAAGATGTTTTGAAAGGCTTCCGCGGGAAGAAGATATACTCAAGTGTTGATTTGACGAATAGTTTCCACCATCTTGAACTTGAAGAAAAATCCCAACTGTTGACGGGATTTTTATTCGATAATCAAAGTTATATCTGGTGTCGAATTCCCTTTGGCGTGAAAACTGCGGGATGTGCACTCATTAGAGCACTCGATAGAAATCTGACTGAGGAGGTCAAGAACTTCACCACGAGATATGTTGATGACATATTAATCGCTTCTGAGACAATGGAAGAACACTTGATAAATTTAAATAAACTGCTGGACAACCTGAGAACCATGAACTTCAAGATCAACTTAAAAAAGTCACATTTTTGCCAGAGCGAAATTTTATATTTGGGACATATAATTGATGTTGAGGGCGTGCGGCCTAATCCAGCCAAGATTGATGCTATTAAGAAATTTCCCACACCTACCAAAGTCAAACATGTTAGAGCATTTTTGGGAGTGACAGGTTTCTTCAAAGAAAATTGCCCTGGTTACACAGAAACAGTAGCGCCTATGCAGGAGATGTTGAAGAAAGCGAATCGATGGTCGTGGAACGAGGAGTGCGACAGGTCTTTTAAAGCAACGAAGGATTTATTGGAAAACTGTGTGAAACTTGGATATCCGGATTTTGAGAAACAATTTATCATTCAAGCAGATGCTTCGTTAATTGGGATTGGTGCTATGCTGTACCAAGAGGACGCTGAAGAACCCAAGAAGAAATCCTATTTGGCATTTACGAGTCGTAAATTACGGAAACATGAGAGGAACTACACAGTTACGGAACTTGAGCTACTAGCAATTCTATATTCTCTCCAACAGTGGCGCAAGATGATCTATGGTTATTCCATCATTGTTAGAACCGACCACCATGCACTGACATTTTTATTTAAGACAACAATAGCAAGTGAGAGAGTTACGCGCTGGTCCATCTACATACAGCAGTTTGACATCACAATAGAGCATTGTCCTGGGAAATTGAACGTCATACCAGATGCCTTGAGTAGAAACCCTGAGGACGGAAACGAAGTAACAGCGGAAGTTCACAATATTACCTTGACACCTAAGGCTCGTGAGTTTTTGGCAAGATTGAAGGATATTCGGAAGGAGCAAGAAGCTGACCCATGGATGATGATGATGATAAAATTCTATAGGAAGGAGTTACAACCAAATTCACCGGAGTACCGGGAAGCCAGTGCTAAACAAGCGAGATTTCACTACTTGAATAACTTGTTACATAAGTACGTGGATGAGCATCATACTAAACTGCGGATCTTAGTTCCAGCATCACTACAGAGGGGATTAACTTGGCATGTTCACGAGAGCCTAGCACATATCGGCACGGATAAGACTGAAGCTACGATAGGGGAGACCTTTACTTGGCCCAAGATGAGATTCACCATTGTTGAAGTAATTAGAACGTGTGACGCTTGTCAGCGCACAAAGCCGAACAACTTTATTCTGAAACAACCTCCAAGACCACTATTACCGCAGAAACCATGCGAGATGCTCGCGATTGATTGCTTTGGTCCTTTAGTAAAAGGAAAGCGTGGATGCCGACACCTCTTGGTATGTGTCGATGTATTTTCGAAGATGGTCGTGCTATGTCCTATTCAGAAGACGACATCAGGACAAGTCCTTAGTCGAATTAAGAACAAAGTCATTCCGATGCTTGGGAAGCCGGAATCCATTCTATCAGATCACGGTACCTATTTCACAAGCAATGTTTTTAGGCAAGGTTTGGAGAGCCTAGGAATAAAACACATATTTTCAAGTATTCGTCATCCTTGTGGAAATCCGAGCGAAAGAACTATTCGCTGTGTCGCTAAATACTACAGAGTAATGATTCCTAACGAACACAATAAATGGGTAGACAAAGTAGGGGAAATTGAGATGTGCATGAACACTACTAAGCACGAGTCGACGGGTCAAGTCCCACTGATTGTACACCACAACAGGTTGCCGGAAAGAACTTGGGACAAGATCATTCCTTGCCCAAGGGATCCATTATTAGCGCATGATTTGCGAATCCAACGAACGAGAGAGCACATGAGGAACCAAGCGGACCGAAGGCTGAGACGGTACCGAGGAATGAAGTTTCACCGAGAGTTACAAGAACAAGAATTAGTGCTGGTTCGTAGACCACCGATCTCCGACCCTAAGAACAAAGTTTTCGCCAAGTTCTGTCCAAAATTCATTGGCCCGTTCCGGGTAATTAAGAATCTGGGTAACAATGCCTACAGATTAGAAGAAGTGAGCACTGGTGCAAAATCTGTTTTTAATAGCGCCAATTTGAAACCGTACTACAGAAGGGAACCATTTGATGATTAGGAAAGATGATATGTGCAGAATCTGTATTGCCAAAAATTTATATTTTTTTTTGAAAGCAAACACTCAAATCCACGGGGAGCGCGTGAGTACGCACTTTGTTTGTAAACAACGAGCAGCTGAGACGACGGGAGTGGCAACTACGTGAGGAGAAGGGGGAGACCTAGAGAAAATATGAATGACATTCCAGCGAGAAGGGAGCACACTAATTGAGTCAGAGGGGCATACACTCGAGCAGCTGAGTGAGATTTAAAGAGATGTGTTGTTACTACAGTGGATTTTGTTTTTGAAATCCAAACCAATAAATTGTTTCGAATTTCAAAACCTTGCTGAGGATAAATGAACCCTTATTGATCTTCGATAAATAAGTATTCATATTTATTATTATTATTACTACGGCCCAGGCAGCACATAAGGAAGTCGACTTGGATATTAGGGAGGCCAGCATTTCGTAATGATTGCAACAGAAGCTGAGTTGGTAGCTATTCCTGGGGGACGGCCAGAATTAGTCGAGTTCAAGGCCAAATTGTGCAACTACTGTACCAAAATTGGAGACATAAAGGAAGAATCACGAGGTCCTCTCAACGAACTTACGATTGAATCAGCCAATCGCAAGAGACCAAGCCGTGACCACGAGGTGGACGGCGTCAGTAGTAAAAAGCGCGCGGAAGTGTGTATCTAAGGAACCGCCGAACGGATTAATCTCCGCTCGAGTAATGTGAGACGTTGGATTTATTTGGAGAAGAATGACACTAGCCCCATCTTTGTGAGACAAACACTCTGGAAGTTTTTATCCGACTCTGCCCCACTCCTCCGCCCTTGTCAGTTTCTCATAAATAGTTTGGCATGACGCCAATCTAAGTCTAATCTTGTGGAGCCTTCAGAGGCATACTCCACGCCAGTTTGAAGTGTGATTTTGACGCTCGAATTTATCTAAGTCTATTCTTGTGGAGCCTTCAGAGGCATACTCCACGCCAGTTTGAAGTGTGATTTTTGACGCTCGAATTAATCTAAGACTATTCTTGTGGAGCCTTCAGAGGCATACTCCACGCCAGTTCGAAATGTGATTTTTACGCTCTAAAATCAGTGAAGCTAATTTATTTTCTGAGCTCTGGGGAGCTAAAGTCGCAGCGTTTGCAATATCGAATTTTAAAAGCTATAATACATTTTGTTCTAAAATCAACTAAATTGTGTGATCTAAATATTTAACGCCAGCGCGTGATAAGCTGTAACATTCTTTTAAGACGACGAGTTCAACTTTAAGGGGGAAGTATCGTATCACCCTAATTAGCGCTTACCAGAACCGAAGTCCAAGACGGGACGGAAATACCGGACGAGATAGCGACTGCTGGTGCAGCCAGGATTTTGAACTTGTTAACGAGCCAGTGGCGCGGGCTCGAGATGTATATTTTATATATAAATTGTGTGTATTGTATGTGTGTTTTTATAGTGCGTATGTGCGATATAATTAGGGCCAGTCTTCGCTATTAATCGCAGTAGGACAATTGTGGGTGAACTGAGTAGCCTGCAAGCGATTATAGATAGGCAAATATTTAACATTGAACTTTTCTGCCAAGGAGTCGAGACCAAGATGATCAGCACGTGGTTTGAAGTTGGGATGAGCTTCAAGAAATCAACGCAGACGACTACTATGGAGTGCTAAATTGTCCATAGGGCAATGGGTTGAGGAGGATGTCCTTAGTCCTACATGCAGAAGCGGTGATGTACTAAAATTGGATTATTTCAATTATGTAGTTAGATTTGGCCGGGTAACTTTGTAAATAGTCATGTTTTTCTTTCTTGTTTTATAGCTGTTTTTCTTGTACCGACACTATATGTTTAAATGTCCGTTGGCGCGTGGCCAAAGTGTTTGTTGATATTTTGATTTTTTTTTCTTGAGTCATGTGTAATGTACGCGGCGTGCGTGCGTGATTTTATCCTTGCAATTGCGGAACCCGTTACATTCGATAAATGGTGCTTTATTAACGTTAATATTTGAAATAGGAATGGGAGGAATTGATTGTAAAACATTTTGCTGAACAGGTTATTATTCACGTTAGGGTAGCCGAGTGCACCAACTTAAAAGTAATTGTAGAACACCTTCGTTCTAATTTGATAGATTTTTCTTGAGTCCTTTTCAGGTGACTAGTCACGGCATAGAACGATGGCGCTAGCGTGTGGATATTATTTGTGTCTTTTATTTCAGGGTCTGTCACAACCCATACGTGTGGTTCAGTGTGTGTTGATGTGTCTAGTGTGTGTTGATTCTACGTGAGGAGGGGGTAGTTGTCCTACCGCCCTTATATATTTTGCTGCTGTTGTATTTTAGATGGAAAGACAGAGTGCTCTTGGGAGACTGCTGATTCTTGTCCATATGTTTTTCTGACACACACGTATTATTGTGCTTTGGGGCACATTTCTTCGAGGTTCGACCCCATGTTCTGGGAGGTCGAGGTTATTGACACGTGGGTTGACAGACATGCAGAGTTCCACAAACCGCCCGTTTTGCCTGTGACTTATTTTGATAGGCAGTCCTTTTTGTCCGACTGAACCCTGTAAGCTTTCATGCAGCAAACCTGTTCATTGTGATGGCTAATTTTAAGCCATAATTAATTGGGGAGTTCGCCATGTGTGTAACGGATTGTTGTACCTTGTATGGATAAGAATATTGTGATTAACGTAAATGTTGGCTGTTTGCCTATTGCTTTGTTGATGACTCGATTTCATGAAATTTTGTTTGTCACACCCGTTTGGTGTAGTGGTAGAGTATTTGTAAATTTTGACATCGGTCATTTGTGTATTTTTCTATTGGTCACGTGTTAATGTACTTGTGTTGATTTGTGTGAGAAGTCCTAAGATTTTTAGGCAGTAAATGTTGCTACGGCAATTCAAGTCCAATTTCACACGGAAATTTTGTGTTTGTTTATAGTAGATTTAGGAAGTGTCGGTTTAATTTAAGTAGTGTAGTTGTGTTCCCTCGTGTCGGTCTAGCTCTAGGAAATGCGGATTTGTTGTTTGAAGGGTCATTCTGGATGATAACGAATCACGCATTCAAAGTACACATCGTGGTGCATGTAGAACGGCGTACGCACTTATATGGTCATTTTTGGTATCGTTTTATTTAAGGACACTTGGTCCAGGTAATTAATCTCTCCAGAGATATCGCCTAGTTTTTGGCATTTTTATTAAGCGGGAGTCAGTTGGGAGTTTTTGTTGTTAATTGTTTATGTGTAAATATGGTGATTTGTTATTAAATTCAGTTGTTTTTAACCCTGGCTTCACTCTTTCCTGCATGTTATTTTGTTATATGTTACCCTGCAAGTTAATGAAGCGCCCTGACAGCAACTTACGAATATGACCTGTTACGCCCCGAATCTGAGTCTCATATGCTTCTTTGCAAGGGTTCAGTACACATGCATTATAGAATGCATTTTGCGAGTGCTACGTGGCTTCATGCCAATTTGGTCAATTATGACATGTAGCGAATAAAGGACACGTGATGAATTTCCGTGTGAGGTAGAATTTATAAGACACTGAGAAACATTGAGAAATGACGGAAGTGTGAGTTAGAATTAAGAAACAAACAAAGACATTTGAAACAATAAATGTCAACAATGAAGACATCAACAAAATGAAATTGTATAGAAGGGTAAATTTTTGAAATGTGAAGGGTAATATGTGTACGTTTTTAGTGTATTATTATGTATTTCAAGGGTCATATTATGTATTTCAGTGTTTTTAAGGGTAGATGGAGTCCCCATTCTTGTATATTCATAGGAACTCCATCGGAAGGGAATTGTGACCTTCCCAGATCAGAAGGGGTCGAACACTCACTTTCGGGACTTACTATTTGCATAATCGTCCATATATTTTTATTTGATGCCTTTTTATGTTATATAATTATTTAATGAAGTGTATAATATCATGCGATTGATTCCCAATTAATTTGTTTAGGTTTTTAGATATTGTAATTGGCAGGATCCGAGTCAAGTTAGATATGAATATTTTAACATTGTAATATCTTTAGTTCGAGAATCTGGAATTGTGACCAGCAACTTGAAAGTAGACTTGTTGTCGCTGGGTTTTTCTCTCGCACTTTCACTGCATGATGGCTCAAGAAGGTAGGAGGCTTGGCAACCCTGTGATAGGGGTGTGTCTATGGTATTTTGAAAGACCAAGAAGGCGCTCCTTATATGGTAATGTTTTTCGGGATTGGCTGAACCCGTGAGGGAAGTCAGGTAGACGAGTGATTTGTGGAGGACAGCTGAATGATATTAGGAATTGTCGAAGCTGTGAAGACGTCTTATTCTTGGTAGGGCTCCTCGGGGAGTGAACTTTTATCGTGGACTCCGTGTCGGGAGGTCCATTCTTGTTGTAACTCTGGTAGGGAGTCGGGTTTGGACTTGTGTGTGTGTTGAGAAGGAAGGTATTTCAGATGATCAAAAGTTTGTGTTCTAAGTTCAATTACTGAGTTGCTGGCTATACATTCTCAAGGGAATAATGAGCCTAGTTACAAAGAAATCGCCTCGATTGTTTGTCTCGAATCACATGAAGTATTGAAAACTAAAGTCTGTATACCGAAATTCTGAGGCCAAAACGGAAAATTTGTTGTACTACGAATACTAGTAAACTATGCTATGTATTATTAAACTCAAGGTTGAAATAGTTGCGATAATCCAACACACGGATTTAAAGCATCATCATACAATCAGGTCCACGAAGCTAAATAAATCGTTGGATTGTGACCACCAGTATAATACTGTATGTAATGTTCATAGTTGAGAAGCATGTGTATGAAATAACTAGTAACTGTGCTGCGAGTATTTAGGACTGATTCTCTGGGAGCATCAACCCCAGAATCAGTAGAGTTAGTCATCACAGCTGAGATCAAAGCCTGTAAGTACCAGTCATCATTACTTCCGAGGGCCATCAATGTATGCTATAAGTGTGCCTGTGTAAATATGATAGGGAGTGTTCGGTAGTCTGTACGACTAGGATCCTCCAAAGTGTGTCATTATGTCTGTTATCAGAATAGATATTAATTTTTACCAGATCTCTAGTGTTTTTATTTTTATGCGGTAACCAGTGTAGTTAAGCGTGAATGTCAGAATAGATATTATTTTTTACCAGATCTCTAGTGTTTTTATTTTTATGCGGTAACCAGTGTAGTTAAGCGTGAATGTTTATTGCTGCTGTTCATATCGTACAGGTGTTTAACTCCCACGCACCCCGTGTAGTAGATAAGTTACAATAGGTCGCCCGAGTAGGTGAGCAGTTACATCATTTCTTAATGATAAACATTATAGTAAATGGATAACCACTAATACTGCTATTGCGACTGCTGCTTCTAACGGCGTATTAATTTAAATTTAATTTACATGCCAGTACAAGAAATGAAAATAAATGGGAGAAAGCAAGACTGATGGTAATGAAAAGGGAGAAGATACCTGCAACCCTTATTAAGGATTGGAAGTTAGCAGTTACAAAGAAGACAGGAAGAGGAAGAAATGAGAAAAGGATCCATCCCAAAGACAAAATGAGGAAAGCTCTGTAACCCTTTGCTCACCAGTCGTGAGTACTCGAGGGCGTTGCCCTGCTCCATTAGGAACTCTTATAATAGCCATGTAACACCGAGAAAGTAGGTCTAACCTCTCGAAAAATGGGGGTATCCAGAATTAAAAGACAAGGGCCAATTATATCTCGAAAATGAAAGACGCCCTTAGCCTCAGATATCCTGATGCTGTTTTGGTCAGAAGGGAATAAGATATGCCCAAGGAAGGTCGACAGGAAAAAGTAACAGTGGAGCCCACTATTTGTGAGCACCTACGGAGTGCATATCAAGGAACATCCACACACAAACGGTTCACCGAGGCCATTGAGTGTATATTCTCAAGCGTCTAACCCCTAGAAAGGAAGCAATAACTCTTGCGCATGAATGAAGAGCAGCAGCCAAGGAACAATGATGCTTTGATAAATAGTCAGCCGGAGTTCTCGCGTTAGAAGGAAAGGCGCTTTAATATAATACACCGATGAAAACAGCAGTCGACTTGTGGTACCACTCGTAACTTTTCCAATTTTGCACACTATGGCCCGCATATTTGAAGGCATATAACAACGATATTTTCCACCAAGTTACATTTGAGTTCTCGTATATTCACAAGCAGCGAACGGTAAAACCAGCGTCCGCAGGGCAGCGCTGTTTGAGGGTATATTGAACTGGTAGTAATAAATTCAATTCGCCACGATCCACAGAATCAGGGAATGTGAAGGTATACAGGTCGTGTAATTCGAAATAAACTCTGGTGGAGACGTCATGAAAGACTTGATTGATATGCTATGACAAAATTTCCGCCTCCCGATAATGTGGCAACATAGGTAATCCAACATACAAATTGTTCACAAAGAAGCAGTGAATACAAGCGTCTCGTAATTTATTGAATTGAATTATAGTGAGAATATATATCCTAAATAATACGGAATTTTAGAGGTAAGCTGAGCGAAGTTCAGTTTTGGTGTATGCAGTGAAAGTGTTAGTGAAAGCCAATTATCGAAATTATCAAATCAATCAAACTATCTAAGTTGTAAATAAACTCTCGAATTTGGCAAAAACACCAATCGCCATATTGTCATAGAAATTGTTGACAGATTAATCATCTGGAAAATGTTTTGATCAAAGAGTACAGAATAAACTGCACAATTATCATTGCAGCCATCTTGTCATAGATGTTATAAGGCAGACATATATTTCGCAGTGAAACATGTCAAAGAGTAAAGAACAAAATTACACCATGGCAAATGCAAATCCCAAAGAGATTATCTCATCAACTTCAACAGATAACACGGATGACATTTGCGACATCTGTAATAATCGAGTTAAGAACACTGATAATGCCTTAGAATGCGAGTCCTGCAACATATGGCAGCACCAGGAATGTTTAAATATGTCCAAAGGGGATTACGACGCAATTAAAAAGAAAAAATGCATGCTAACATGGCTCTGCACTGTTTGTAAACCGCAAATAGTGACACAAAGAAGACACCAAGACACAAAACTAAAAGAACTTGATCAAAAAATGAATACGATATTAGATCTCATCAAGGATTCCTTACCAACAATAATACAGAAGAAGGTAGAGGAGACAATATTGTGGATGAACACCTGTAAGCAACCTGCTAAACAACATCAACAACCAACAGAAACACTACATGAGACAGATATATTTATTACCTCGAAGGACGAATCATACAATTATGATAAACAATGCCCACCTCTCGTCAACAACAAAGCCCTAGAAATAGTACCGAATTGTAACCCTAGGAAAGGGGAAGAATCCATAGAAGACGGTAGGCAAAGCACTGCAGCGTGGAGGACATCACCCCGAAAGAAAGCGACCACTCATTGGAACTCAAGGACAGAAATGATTCTCGGAACAAATGAAGGCGAAGATCTTCAAGCAGGAGAAAGCACCACACCATGGAGGACAATACCCCACCGGAAAGAAAACTCTCGACGCACCCCCCAGATCAACTTTGGTCATCGGGACAAAGGAGGATGAAGGATTACAAGCAGGAGAAAGAACGGCTTGGCTCTACATAGGGAAGCTGAAAGAGAACACAACAGGTGGCAAAGTGATTTCATTTCTACGCAAAAATGGAATTCAGGGGGATATAGCATGTGAAGACGTGAACACTACAGGCACAATCAAGGCCTTCAAAGTTGGAATATCATTTCAATACCTTGGAATGACTGAAAACCCTGACTTTTGGCCAATTAATGTACTAGTCAGACGATTTCGCCTCTCCCGAGCTCTCACACAAAAACGGGCCGCAGGATCCCTGGAATAAGGACTCACGATCTTTATTGCCCACTTCACGCAACAAAAAGCAAATATCAGTTTATAAAAATTCAGGAAAAGAAAATCTGGTGAAGATATTGTTATGGAACATAGAAGGATTGAAAAACGCTGTCAACATGATACCAGAGGATACTTTCAACGCCTATGACTTAGTTACACTTACAGAAATGTTCTTGACCACACAATGGAGCACAGAACATTTTTATTCAATTCATTCATATGCAACACAAGGAGAAAGGGGAAGGCCCAAAGGTGGCATAACTATGTTAATAAAACCTACCTTGGCCCCCTTCGAGATTCAGCTTAGCTCTCCAAATATTCTATTAGTGAAAAAAAAAATTATGCATAATAATGTGCGTGTACTTCCAACCAGACTATAAGGCAGATGATATAATGGAAGAAGTTGCAAATGCTCTCAGCCTGACAAACAGAAACGACAAGCTAATCTTATTAGGAGACATGAACTGCAGGATTGATGCTCCCTCTCAGAAGACGAACAGTGTGATCAGTTATTTAGAAAAGGAGGGCCTAACGTTGATCAACGACAAAAAGGAGAAAACCTACTTTGGACCTAATGGTTCCAGTACTATTGACCTTGTGTTCGCAAATGGCGGCAAGACACATCAAGAGATCAGACAAGACCTACCGGTACGAAAACACTTACCGGTCAGCACCCTAATTAAAATGAAAGGATCTTTCTCAGAAGAGAAACCAACCAAGCGGTCAACAAGGATAACCAGAGAAATCGATATAAGCCAACTCAACATGGATGCGACACCCATAGCGCTACAAGAGATCAAAGGAGGTAACATAGACGAAGCTTTGAGTATAATTGAAGAACAGCTGGCACATGCAATAGTAACGCAAAAATGGAGGAAACGGAGGGCAAAACCTTGGTTCACCCGAGAGTGCTATCAAGCAAGAAAAACAGCGCTAATCGCACTACATAGAGCAAAAATAACATTAACTCAGAAAGACCTGGAGACATATAACACAGCCAGAAAACACTACAAACAAACTATTGATCAAAGCAAAAAGATCCATCTTGTAAAAGAAGAGAAGAAACTCATTGAAGAATCTGAACAGCAATGGTTCAAAGCCTCAGCGCCAAAACAACCCTATTTCCCGAGAGACATTCCACTTAACACATGGGAGAAACACTTCAGGACGGTTTTACAAGACAGAGAAACACGTTCACCTAACACAAACCAAGACAAAGAAATTGAGTCAACGAATCCATTCTCACTGGACGAAGTTCGGAAACAAATCGCAGAAACAAAAGATAAAAAAGCTTGCGGTCCAGATGATATCTTCTTCGAACACCTGAAGGAAACTGCACATGCTCTTGCAACAACATGGACTGAACTTTTTAATGCATGTCTAAGACAAGGAAACATCCCAAACAGATGGAGGCTTTCTACACCAAAGGTTTTGTACAAAGGGAAAGGTGACTCGAGGGACCCGAACTCATACCGGGGGATAGCTTTGGAGTGTGCGCCACTAAAAATTCTGACAGGTCTATTAACTGCCAGACTTAGCAAACTGACATCTCACGCAATCCCTGAGCAGAAATTTGGGTTCATTAAAGGGAAATCCACAATCCATGCAGTAAAATGTCTTCTGGAGGATATTGAGGCGGCACTCAGGCTCCCAGGAGGAATGCTCCATGCAGTATTTATAGATTATACAAAAGCTTTCGACTTGTTGAACAGGCAACTATTAATCAGGAAAATAGAAGACATCGTCGGAAGTAATCAAGTGACACGTCTAATAAAAAATATCTTGTCGAACAATCAAATAGAAATAGACAACAGAGTGTCTAAGTCAAACCCGATGACCCAAACCAACGGAGTACTGCAGGGAGACCCCCTGAGTCCACTGCTTTTCATCATAGCCACTGCGGAAATACCTGGAGAAATTGCAGTTGATAACGTTAAAATATACGCTTACGCAGATGACATGGTCCTCACTTCTCGAAACTTAGATTGCATTCAATCTGATTTTGATAAACTCTCAACATGGGCCAAAAACAATGAATTAACACCGAACGGCACTAAAACTGTGAAAATGACATTCAGAGAAAGAGGTAGACTTTCAACAAATGACTTCATTATGTACAAGAATGTCCCGCTACAGAATGTATCACACTTCAAGTACTTGGGAATCACTTTTCAGACAAGAGGAGATGTCTATAGCCTACACGTCAAGGAAAGAGTCGCCGCGGCAAAGATTGCTATTCACACTATAAGGAATCTGAGACAGCTATCTTTAGCCACAGCTATCACCCTGTTTCGCCTTAAAATCACTCCAATCATAACTTATGGACTAGAGACAATTTGGCTACAACTGACGAAGATAAATTTAGAAGAAATAGAAAGAGTCAAAGCCACTTTCCTGAAAAGAACATTGTGCCTGTCGAAATTCACACGGTCTCGCCTCACCTACGTGCTAGCAAGAGAGCAATTTTTCATCGAAGATATTCGCCTTAACCTATTACTACCATCAACCGCCGCCTACACAGAACTTGTACAAGAACTCAATGCAAAACGGCAAGACATATGGCCAACGTTCTTTTCAACAGATGCCATGGTTTACAGAGAATGGACTCAAGTTGGATATGAACTACGGCATGTAGTGACGCGATACGCTGTGCATGGTTTCCACCACCGGATATGCCAGACTGAGAAATTCCACGACCCGGATGATAACTGCAGGAGTAAACTGTGTGGGTCAACTTGTGACCGTTATCACCTGCTTTTGTGCGCCAAAAGGAAAGTCTCGTTGACAGATTTCTGCAATGACTGAATGTGTGGTCTTATTTAGGTTATTGTATGCACGGTCATGTATATATTTCTTTTGGCAGTTAGCTGCACTTATTAAATTATTAAATTGTTCACAAATGCCGTACAACATCTTCTGAGGAAGTTCTGTGGGTAAATCTGAAACCACAAAGTTCGTCGTAGCGTGTACCATGGACTATATATCTCACGAATGATCCAGCTCTTGGTACAGTGGCTATCATTCCTGTGTCTCACCCTTGTGGTCCGGGTTCGATCCCAACTCTGCGAACAGATTTATTTATGGTCTGAGGGTTAGAACAGGTACAGCGACTTCTAATAAAACGTGCGTGGATAAGGAGAAACCAGGAGGCAACACCACTTGTAGTAGTTGAATACTGTGCGTTAGATGGAAACCATGGAGTGAGTGAACATTTAGATCTTGGTTCGGTTATTACGAGGGAACAAGCGTGTCAAAACAGTTCTGGCACTTTTACAAATCTTAAAAGCTTAAACAAGATAACACATGATAGACATAGAGCCAGATGTAATTTAGGTGAAGGTCATCACACACCTAAGTGAAGGACAGTTTCACTGAGAGGGATGAATCCCGTCGAACCATACGTCCATGCTTTCCCCATATAGGCTACACACGTGCCAACTCCAATAAACCGATTGCAGTACTGTAATATGTTTTTTTTTTGTAAGAACCACTCGTCATACGCAGATCCACCCCAGACCACGTAATTATATTCATTTCTTTATGCATCTCAACTAAGTGCAAACAAGTCTATACGACTCACGACTAGCCTTCTAGACATAATATGTATTCAGCGTAACGAAACCGTTTGTGTTTCGCTAAACCATGCAAGTTTTAAGAGACGTTTCTGAATGTTTTCAGCGCATCCTGACCCGGGTACTCATACGTTACCGACTCCATAGTAATAACATACCCACCCCGAATAGACTCATTCCGATACACTTAGTTTCATGTATGACTATTTATCGACGAAATGGTGTCACCACCTTAGTAGAAGAAGAGATGCGATCCTCTGCTAAAGATCCATATTTCTTAATTATGGTGAAAATGGTCTTCCTATGGAACTGCATATTTTACTTGATACGAAGCACATATAGGCTATGAGGTATATTCTGTTCTATCATGCCTGTAAATCTTAAAACTAACATCTTCTGAAAGGTGCCATATTATTAGTTATGATTGATTAAGAAAAAACAAATTGACGAATTGATAAATCTGTCACAATGAAATTTCTTTTGTGGTAGATGACGGAGTCCTGAATTAATGAGTACAGCACGAAAAATGAGAAATGTGGAGCAATCCTGAATTTGTTTGCTTTATATTTCATGGAAGTGAAACTGTAAATTTCAAAAACCTTTAGATCCAAAGTAGATTTAATTTGTTGTTAATTCATTTAAGCGGCTTGAGGCGTCATTATCATTAGATGCATAATACACTACGGTGTGTGATGAATTTGTCTGAACCTGCACTTATGTGATGTTTGTGGTTGTGTATCTAAGTATTACGATGTCTCAAAAGTAATGTCCTTTATTAAGTTTGCTTTCTTATAAGATATAATCAGTTTTCTTTGGTTCGCTAATGCTATTTACAGGAGGCTATGACTAGAATTGAGTATATTGCGATAATATATCAGTCGTCAGTTGTTTATTCACTATAACAATTGGAAATTACAAAGTTGGAGGTTAGGGTCCTTCAAAAGCACTACTGAAAACAAGGTTTCAAAGCTTCTGCCACGTCTTGAAAGTCCAAGGAGAAGGTGTCATTAGTGAGCGCGTGGCACAACGATGGTTCCAACGTTTCAACACTGGTAAAGAAAACACTACAGATTTACCACGTTCTGGAGGACCTGAAATATGGGATATTGAGTATACACGCAGCATTATGAGGAAAATCCGCAAAGAAGTAATCGTAGGCTGTCAGAAGAACTTGGTGTATCAAAAGATACCATATATCGCCAGATTAAGAAACTTGTAAATTCAAGCAGAATCCGTAGAGATGTACCTTATGAATTGACCCCTGATCAGTCTCAACGTAGAGTGGATATCTGCCGTCAGCTTATCGGTAACTCCATAGATGAAATATTCATCAGAAGAATTGTCATATGTGATGAAAAATGGATCTATTACCGCAACGCTGACGCCTCGAAACAGTGGCTCAGTCCTCATCAACCTGCCAAAGTCATCGTTAAAAAGGATCGGTTCGGCCTCAATATGATGTATGTCTGGTGGGATTTTGAAGGAGTGATTCACAGGGAGTTTGTTCCAAGCGGGCGGGCAGTCAATGTGGACCTTTATTATCAACAAATTGAACCAGTCCATGCAATTTTGAGACGGAGTTAACTAGCATTAATGAACCGTATTAGAGTTTTCTTACATCAGGACAATGCGAGACCTCATACTGCAGGAACAACCATGCAAAACATTCAGGAATTGGGAGGAGTCGAACTGCTACCAGATCCAGCATACATCCCTGATTTTGAGCCTTCGGATGACCATCTTTTTCTATCCATGGCCTATTTCTTGTGTGGAAGAAATTACGAAAACTTTGAAGCTTTGGAAGTGGGACTCGTTGAATTCTTCGCATTAAAACCCAGAGACTGGTACCGTCGTGGGATAAAAAAAAAAGAAAGTTGGCTCAAGACCATATAAACTGATGGTCTCTAATTTGAAGAATAGTTAAATTTCTTATCATAAAACTTTCCAAATAAAATTGTCTTCAAAAAAGGACATTACTTATGAGACATCCCCTGTATAATGCTTGGAATATAGGATGGGTGTACGTGCCCTGGGACTTGAAACGAGTTATTGACCGGGCATTTTCCTCAAAGGAGAGTGGACACAACAGCAAAAACATATTCAGGATGACCGCTTTCAGCAGAGGGGTTAGGAACTTCGATCTTTTGACCTTCGGCTTATTTTCAATGATATGTACTAATCTTCAACTATCTTTCAAGAAATGCTGCGGCCTAGGCACGCCTCTGATGGAAAATGAATTAAGGCGCAACTGGTCGTTGTGCATTGTTATTAAGAAGATTTCATTTCATATTAGTTAGCAAGTCCTCCCAAGTACTAGAGATATCGATATTCAGTCTGATGAGTCCATAACCACAGTTTCCATTTAGAATTCCCAATATTATTCGTATTTTACTTTCACGTTAAATCAGGATTAATTGTTGTTCAAAATGTCTGCATTTTTAATGCATTAAGCTCAGCATCATGGCATATGACGGAGCTAGATCAATAGTGCGAGTTGTTTCGAAAGGCTCCATGAGCTCATTTATTTTAATGAGGATTGTAAGTGGGATGGCGTTACCATGGTTGTCACTCTTACCTCGCTTGTCAACGGGATATATTTTGCTACCCAAATCATTCTTCATCCTGAAAACTTTTTGGGACACAGCATCAAGGCTAATGTATGCCTCGCGGCACTCCTCGGGATATTCATTTCATCGAAAAGGATTTGAAAGAAGACAACTCAGGTTTTTTTAAATTTTCACCCGAGGGCCTATACCTTGCAACATCAAATCTCTCAATCAAGTTTAATAAAAAGTAACTTGCTTGTTTTTGGCCCTGCCATTATAAAGATCATTAATGATTCAATCCTTTCCATCACTAATCCTATCACTACATACTTTCCTCCACCGTCAGTTTGGTACTGCGCCAGAATTTATTGAAGGTCATTACTCAAGAACTGATCGGGAGATGAACCAAGACCCCAGAAAATAAATGAGTGGATAAAAAATTTTATTTATTAAAAATTTGAGTAATATGGGAAAAACTGTATGGAAATGAGTTAAATACTATAGATCTTATACATTTATAAAAAGGCAAGGAAGTAGGAATGATTTAAAGATGGACATATATTCCATTATACGAAAGTGGGAGGTTCACAGTACGAGAAAGATCACGCCACTTGAAGCGAGAGTTACGTCATGAGAGAGGTGAAGAGGCGAAGGTCGAACTGCGGACGGAAGTCAGGAGAGGTGGTAGGAGTTACGTCACACCACGGGAGGAGAGGAAAAGTGAGACGAGAACTTGAGGAATGCGGAGAGCAGGACGAGAGAGTTCTTTTCCAATTGAGATTTGAACGAGAGAAGACCCCGAGCATAAACGAGTATCTTTATAATAGTGCTACGGTTCACAAAGGTTGGAAGTAAGGAAGAGTGTAATTTCAGTAACTTGGGAGCAAGCTACAACTATATATTGCAGTGCTTATGCAAAGTGTTCCACATAGCTAGAAACATTTTCGACAAGAAGCTACTCAATATTTCTACGTGTAGAAGCTTATTTGGACATTGTATTGAAAATGCAAGTTACCAGGCAGCAACGGGGAGGTCTCAAGTATATTGTCAAGAATATGAATATTAACATGTGCTAAGTTAAGCATGGGGAAGTTGAAGACTACAAGGATGTCAGTTGAATTCCAGATTCACTAACATGAAAGACGCTACAAATATCTACGCAAAGCGCAACATCACCGAGCAAAACTTATACTTTTCTACGAAAGTTTTAACACATCTTGAGATACGAAAAAGCTTGCATAAACGACAGTATTACACCGTGATGTCTATTCTGAAGAAAACCGATGTCTATTCTGAAGAAAACCGATGTCTATTCTGAAGAAACCATGATGTCTATTCTGAAGAGATGGAGAATCGAAGCCGGCCTACTTGGAGCGGAGGAGAGACGGGGAGTTGGCAGAGCTGTTCTCGGCGAGGTCATTCACCGCGAGTCCAGCTGGTGCTGTCACAAAACCGGTCATCATAGCTGTGGACATTGCTATGAACACGACAAGTTTGGTTTGGAAGGAGCGATGCAAGTATTTTCAGCAGTACAGAAGTCAACACAAGGTAGTGAGAAAATTGTCTTTTATCATGTAGAATTTTAGTTTAGTTGTGTGATTATCCAATTGACCAACCGCATTATTTTCAACCGCATATTTTCAACAGCATTTTTCTTAACTGCATTATTTGAAACGTATAATTTTGTCAAAGTAATTAAATTTGTGTAGATCTTGTTATTGTGATTTTTCATATTTTTCTACGGAGTTATTTGCCGTATTTCTTGAAAATTTCAGTCACTTGGACGAAATTTTGGCATGATGATGATGCTATTAACACTAAGGTTATATTAAAGTAAAATAGTGTAAATATTTTCACACTTGCGTTAGATTTAATTTAATTAAATCTGTTTTATCGCAGCGATGGAATATAAAGAAATTGAGAGGAATATAAAGGAATTGTTCAGAGTAACTTAGAACCAATTGTCTAATGAAATTTAGAGCGTTAAAAAAGGAATACAAAGGAATTGTTTAGAGGAAAGCAAATTATTGAAAGGAATTGTATTAAAGAAATTTAGAGCGTTAAAAAAGAATGTAGAGTAAACTATTTAAAAGGAATAGAACGTTGAACGAAGTAAAGAAGGAGTAAGATTGTAAATGAAGTAAAATGAAATTTATTGGAGCAAATTTAAGTACAGTATACTTAAGAAGTAACGTCACGAAGTGTAAAGAATATTTCGACAACTCATGATGTTGATTCGAGTGTCAGAAATTTATTATGAACGAAAGTATTACGAAAAGCTTAAACACATATGTCTAATGAAATTTAGAGCGTTAAAAAACATAAAGGAATTTGTTAAACAAATATTAATGGAATGAAGTCAAACTTATATCTTTTGTTAAGAATATGAATATTTACTGATATTTCTTGAAAAGTTGTAATAAAATGTAAAGCTGAATTTAAACACGTGAAGAGGAAAGTTAACGAAGTTAAATCACAGGGTGATTAGAAAGGTGAAAGTACAGAGATTTATTACAGAAATGAAATTACGAGCACGAGGCGATGTTGTATCAATTATAGAGGAGAAATGTTAAGTAAAGGAAGTATATGTATTGAAGTAGAAGTTTATAGTTGAATTACCGTGCATATTAAAGAGTTATGAACGTAAAGGGGTTACGTAAGTTTACGAAGGGACGCAGGGGAGTCTCTAAGTTTTTCTAGTATTGAATGTAATAATTGTGAAGTTATGAGAGTGTAGTAAAGGAAGATTCTATACAGGGTGTTTAAGAGAGAAAGTAATTGTTGTATAATTATGGAGGAGAAGTGTGGAAACGAAGGTTAATGCCGTGCACTTACAGTATTCACGTTTATCAGAAGATTGTTAACTCAGTAAAGAATTTCAGCACTTATTTCAGAATTTCATGATATATAGATAAAGGTAAAAAGGAACAGTGCTTAGCTTAAATGTTTGTCACTTATGTTCAATTGATTATGACGAGTATTTATTACTTTCAACACGATAGTTGCGGTGTATGTTTGTTTGAATTTGAATTTGATGTTTAAGAGAAATGGAGTAGATGAAAGACTTATTGGAGGAAGAAAATTTAATCTTCGACGTTATGAAGTGTAAAATTTGAATTTCATAAAAAGATGTATATATGCACATAATTCATGAATCATTTGATTAGATATGGAACTACGGTTCATAGTTGAAGCGGACCTGTATAAAATAGGGCAATACTTAATGTCACGCCGTTTCACATTTTCTTACGATAGTAATGCCACGTGCAAATTTATCTTTGCAGTTATTTTTGTTGAAGTGTCAGGGAGACACAATATTAAGGGAGGAAGCCAGTTGTTATACCTGTTTTATTAGCTTAATAAACGGCTAGTGCTTTTTAGCAACTTAGTCAAATTTTATCTAAACTGATTCCGTTTTCATTGTCGTCATCGTCGAAAATAGTACTACGAGGTATAGATACAGGCGCTCACTATAGATTAGACCTTATCACCCCTCGAGATTGGAGTTTTCTCGATTGTTCTAAATGTAAATAATAGTAGAAATTTGTACCTTGTCTAGTAGTACTATTTTCTTTACGAATAATATCTATCCTGTATGTTCCTGGAATTCCCAATTTTACTTAGTAGGCATGATAAGCTTGTGAGCTGGGTAACTTACATGTCTGCAATCCTTTTTCGGGCATTGGATATAAGTACTGATGGGTTTCTTCGGGCGCATATAGATTCGCTCTTATATTTAAATGGCATACCCATCCGTGGGGCGTTCGAAATGCATTCGAAAGAGCACTTGAGAGAAGAAGTTTGGAAGTACTCGAGAGTGAGGCCATATTAGTTTTGAAAAGAAAAATGCCGATCCCAAATTTAATGATTGTTGAGATGAACACAACATCAGGAGATTAGTGGAGTACACTATAGTTGTGAGGCATAATTGTAAACCAGCTAACGACAGTTGTCATGTAATAGTAAATTTAAAAGTAAATTCATGTTGTTAAACATAGGTTAAGTGAGATGATAAAATGAAGCGATGTCAGTTCGGTAAAATGGGACAACAAGTATACGAGACAACTCGCGATTGAAATAGATGTAAGTAGGATTAAGATGTTCTATATATTCCATTACTGGTATAAAATGCATGCGTTGGTCAATCTGGATATTCACTGGTAATTTTTGTAGTCGATACTTCCCTTATTCTCAAGAAAAGAAGAAAGATGTCAACGAATGATATGACGTTCATTCGAACGATGCTTGAAACCATGAAGGAAGGTCAAAGTACATTGACCAAAAACCTTGAAGCCCTCCACCAGTTAACACATAACAACATTAAACAATTAAAAACTGAGATTCAGAAATCAGCAGCTACTGTAAAATCAGAAGTCAAAGCAGAGTTAGCAGTTGCTCAAACACTTACTACAGCTAGTATAACATTAGCACAGGAAGAAGCTAGGAAAAATCAGGAAAAAGCACAGGAAGAAGTTAAGTTAGCTTTAGAGAAGGCCAGAAAAGAAGATAGACTAGCTAGAGAGAAGGAAAGAGAAGAAGCCAAGTTAGCTTTGGAAGAGGCAAATAGGATAAGAGCAGAGATAAGATTAGCTCAGGAAAAAGCTCGCGAGGTGGATAGGTTAAGTCAGGAGCAGGCTAGATTAGAGGTTCGGAGAAATCAGGAAAAAGCTCAGAGAATTTTAGAAAGGGCAGGTAATGCACAAGAAGAATTAAAAGCCTCATTTGAACAAGTCAAACAGGACATGACAGGAAAAGTGATAGAAATCCAATTATCTAACAGTAATCACATGTCAGAACTAGAACAGAAACTACAGGCTAGCATGAGCTCAATTAAGGAAGACAATAACACTCATCATGCACACATTTCAGAGGCCCAGAAGAAACTCAAGGAGCAACTTGACAATCTAAATGGCACTGTTGGTGAATTACAGGTCAAATTGGAAGGTCAAAGTAAACTGATTGAAGAGGGTATAAATGTAGATATAAATGCTTCCATTGTAAAGGCAGTTACGGACATGAAGGAGGAGGTCGTAACCGTCACAACTCAAATCATATCAGAGATACATCACAAATTAGCAAATGACATTAAAGCTATAGAGTTATGTTCCAATATTAATGTTAGCAAAGTACGGGAAGATCTATCTAAGCGGATAGATACATTACAAATCAATAATGTAGCCACGCTGACAGGGATTGTTAATAAAACAGATTTAACTAACTCAAACGAATTTGACAAAATTAAATGTACGGTCGATGGGATAAGCATAGAACTAGCGAAAATTCAATCAAAGCAGGATGAGGATATCAGAGAAATTGAACAGCAATTAAGGTCACTTATGATAGGAGATGCTACATTTTCATCAACGTTAAGAACCGAAATCAGGGAGGACATCAAAAAGGACTTGGCGAGATATTTTCAAGCAAGAGATGAAAAATTAAAAGAAGAAATAAGAAGATTAGAGGCTAGGACAGACAGGATAGAAGAGGATAAGGAAAGCGAGAGTAGTCAACAGCAAATTCCGAAGTCCAATTTTAACTTCAGTCAAGAGCCATTTCACACTGAAATAGGGGAATTTGGAGGAAATTTTGAACCTTACCAAACTAGATCAAATGCCAATATCGTCGTAATAAAGAATAATGATGAGAAACCGAACAAATTCAGCGGAGTAGGCAATATTACTGCAGTAGAATTTCTGAGAGACATGAGGTCGTATTTAGAAGACAATAGGATACCTCGTGAAAGACATATGAGAGTCGTGGAAAAATACTTAGATTCAGAAGCATTAGTATGGCACAGAGCTTTCAGATACACATATAAGACATTTGAAGAATTCGCTATAGCTCTACAAAAACGATTTTGGAGCAAGGAACTTCAACAGGATATACGAGCGGAAATTTATTCTAAGAAGTATGCATATTCCAGTCCTACGAAATACGCAAGTTTCTTCACGAAACAATTAGCACGCTTGCAGTATTTGCAACCCCCTTTGGCGGAAGAAGACTTGGTTCACGCTATTTCATGTCAGCTACCAACAGAAGTTAGGAGACACCTCATCTCGGCAAACGTGAAAACTCTAGAAGGAATGGCGGAAATTTTGAGAAGACTGGATCACACGTCTAATGTGTCCACCAACTCAACTGGAAATCAAAACCAGAGAAGTAGAAACCAGGAACCGAGAGAAATACCCACCATTCACATCGATCAAATGCAGCAAACAGAGGAGAACAAAAATGGAGTAGGTCCAACGAGATCCAGGATATGGGCAGAATCGATTTCGACCAGATTATCAGAGACCTAGAGAAGGAAGGCCATATGAAAATCAAAGATGGAGGAATAACTATTACACCAGAAACAATGATTATCGTAGAGAGGGATATTATAATCGAAATAACCCTACGAATAATTATGGATATCGGGGATATCAGAACTGGAGAAACACGAGTAATTATTCAAGACAGCAACAACAGCAACAAGGTTGGAGGAATAATAACAATGTAAGAAGGTATTATGATGACAGGGAAAGAGAAAGTCAGGAGTACCTAAGGAATCTCAGAGAAAGGAATGCGAGAGACCAAGATCAGGGACAGCATAACCGGAATCAAGAACCTCAACCTGGAACAAGCAGAGATAGAAGGAATGAAGACCCAGGAGGGGCACAAAAAAACGTCAAATTCCAAAAAGTGAAAGGAGAAGAAAACAGCACCGTAACCAGACATGAGATCCAAATTAATGAATTGTATGAAGCCACGAATGAAGATCTTCTATATGAGAGAGAAGAGACGAAAACAGATAGAGTAGCAAGGTTACCGATTATAGAAATCATATCAGAAGGAGAATGCCTGAGAACACTACTAGATATGGGAGCAACAGCATCAATTTTATCAGAGAACTGTTTTGACAGATTGAAGAATGGAAATTCAATTATAGCAATGCCTGTTTCAACCATTAAAGTCAGGGGCGTATTTAACGACAAGACCATGAAATGTAAAGTCCAAGCACTAATGGAATTCTCTATAAATAAACACAGATATGAGCAGATATTCATAGTCTTGAGCCAGATCAATTTTGATGCTATTTTAGGCATTGATTTTATAACCAAGACTGGAGCTGTAATCGATTTACGAAATGGAGTCATAAGATTTAATGAAGGCCTACATCAATCAGAGGATAAGACGAAGGATGAGAATGAGTGTAGTTTTTTTGACGAAACTACAGAAGAAAATCTTGTGAAGATTGTTATGGAAATCGAAGCAGAAGGAATACCTCACTATGGCAGAAAGATTGAGAATTTTGAAGATCAGAGGGAGAAGTTGGAAGAATTAGTCACGACTTATGCAGACATTTTTGATAACAAGCCAGGTATTATAAGAGGATATAAATATCAGATTAAGCTAACTGACAACACACCTTATCAGAAGAAATTGTATCCAATTCCGGAGAAGTATCAAGCTGAAGTGACAGAGCTCATAAAAGGCATGGAAAAGGAAGGAATTATAAGAAAGCAAACCACTCCTTATTTAAATCCACTCACTGTTGTGAAGAAAGCAGATGGTAGTCTTAGACTATGTTTAGATGCCAGAGGCATAAATACTCTTCTGCTGAAAGAATTCGACAGGCCACCGAAAATTAGAGAACTACTGAGGAGATTCAAGAATAAAACCTGTTTCTCAGTGATTGATTTAACTGCAGCATTTCATCAAATAGAGCTTACAGAAGACAGCAAATGTTATACAGGGTTCATGTTCAATCAAACCTGTTATGTATACCAAAGAGTACCATATGGATTGGTAAATTCAAGTCCAGCACTTATCAGAGCCTTGGATGACAAGTTGAGTGAAGAAGTGAAACAATTTGCTATTTGCTACGGGGACGATATCGTCATATCTTCAGAGACACCAGAGCAACATTTCATGCATTTGACGAAGCTATTTGATAACCTTAGAAGTGCAAACATCAAGGTGAAGTTGGATAAATGTCATTTCTTTCAAGAAAAGATCAACTTTCTTGGGCATACTATAGACAGATTTGGTTACCATCCGAAAGAAGACAAAATTGAAGCAATTTTGAAATTTCCAACACCCAAGAAAATCAAAGACATCAGAGCTTTTGCGGGTCTTTGTCAGTTTTTCAGTAGTCATTGTCCACGATATTCAGAAATCATGGCACCTCTACATGAGCTTCTAAAGAAGAACAATAGATGGAAATGGGATGCAGCTGCTGAGAATGCCTTTATTCAAGCGAAGGAAATGCTCAGAGATAACATCAAGTTGGAGTACCCAGATTTTGAAAGAACATTCATCATAGAAACAGACGCTTCACGAGTCGGTATTAGTGCAGTCTTATATCAGAAGGATCAAGATGGAAATCCACATTATATTTCATTCAGTAGTAGGAAGTTACGCACACACGAGCTGAATTACTTCACGACGGAGCTTGAAGCTTTAGCCGTCATAAATGCTCTACAAAATTGGAAGAAATTATTGCTGGGACACAAGATCATAATCAGAACGGATCATAAAGCACTAGAATTCATGTTGAAGTCAGACTTGTCAAGCGATAGGATGACAAGATGGACCATGTTTTTGCAACAATTTGATGCCACGTTAGTTCGTGTACCTGGAAAAGACAACCTTCTAGCAGATATTCTTTCCAGATATCCGATTCCTGAGAGAGATGTGAGAGTTAATGTTATCCAGACAGATGCTGAAGATCAAGAAACGCTGGATAAGTTGAAAAGAATTCCTCTTTTTCAAAAGAAGCATGCACCATTCAGGAACATTTATCGATTTTTGTCAGGGAGAATGACAAGGAGACACGCCTCATACTTCGAAACGAGAAGGAAAGCTAGACACTATATTCTCGTGGGGGAAACTGTATGTAAATACATTGATGCCAGACATACGAAAGTACGAGTTGCTATTCCACCAGAACTTATTGTGCCAATAATTTGGTTAGTACACAAAAGTATAGGCCATGGAGGAACTGACAAAACATACTATACCATGTTAGAAAAATTCTACTGGATTAATATGAGAGAATCCATAACCATAGTAATCAGATCTTGTGAACTTTGTCAGAAGAATAAATATAATTCTGAACTATTGAAGGAGAGACCTAAAGCGATTATTCTGACGAAACCATTGGAATTGTTTAGTCAGGATATTTTTGGACCTGCACCTAAAGGAGACAGAGGAAACCAGTATGTGTTAGTTACAATGGATGTATTTTCCAAAATTGTAATGCTCAATCCCATGCAGAAAGCAACAACGAGGAATGTTGTATATCACCTGGAGAGGAACATTATTCCAAAGTTAGGAAAACCAGAGAGGCTATTAACAGACCATGGAACGCAATTCACTTCTGCAGAATTTCAGGGAGCGATGGATAGGTTGAATATTGTTCACCTATTTTCATCAGTTAGAAGCCCAGAGACGAATCCTATTGAAAGGACGATGCTGGAATTTTCAAAGTACATTCGCTTGTATAGTGCAGATAATCATGCGAATTGGGTAAAGATTGTACCTCTAGTGGAATTTTGTATCAATAATACGAGACATGAGAGCACCAACGATATTCCAGTCATGTTACATTTTGAAGAGAAACCGGTACGACCATGGGACGGAATCTTCAATATTCCGGAAGATAACGAACCACCGATGGACCAGAGAATCGAAGAAGCAAGGATCCAGTTGAACAAAGCGGCTGAGAAGAGATTAAAACGTTTAGAAGGGAAGAGATTCAGTGGACCGTTACGAGAAGGAGACCTTATATTAGTCAGAATTCCTGTGAAAGCTGACGTACTGATGAAAGTGTATATCAAATTCAGTAACCTGTTCAGAGGACCATTCAAAGTAGATACAGTCTACGGAAATAATTGCTATAAAATTGTGAGAGTGGAAGATAATAGATCCAATGGAAAATTCAACCATTCCAAGTTGAAAAGATTTTACCCACAGATACAGTAAAATCAATAAATTCAGTCTCAAGAGCAGAGAAATCACTGGTATTAAAGAAAGTACAGGCTATACTTTACTTTAAATTTGCAACGGGGAAATGCGCCAGAATTTATTGAAGGTCATTACTCAAGAACTGATCGGGAGATGAACCAAGACCCCAGAAAATAAATGAGTGGATAAAAATTTTTATTTATTAAAAATTTGAGTAATATGGGAAAAACTGTATGGAAATGAGTGAAATACTATAGATCTTATGCATTTATAAAAAGGCAAGGAAGTAGGAATGATTTAAAGATGGACATATATTCCATTATACGAAAGTGGGAGGTTCACAGTACGAGAAAGATCACGCCACTTGAAGCGAGAGTTACGTCATGAGAGAGGGGAAGAGGCGAAGGTCGAACTGCGGACGGAAGTCAGGAGAGGTGGTAGGAGTTACGTCACACCACGGGAGGAGAGGAAAAGTGAGACGAGAACTTGAGGAATGCGGAGAGCAGGACGAGAGAGTTCTTTTCCAATTGAGATTTGAACGAGAGAAGACCTCGAGCATAAACGAGTATCTTTATAATAGTGCTACGGTTCACAAAGGTTGGAAGTAAGGAAGAGTGTAATTTCAGTAACTTGGGAGCAAGCTACAACTATATATTGCAGTGCTTATGCAAAGTGTTCCACATAGCTAGAAACATTTTCGACAAGAAGCTACTCAATATTTCTACGTGTAGAAGCTTATTTGGACATTGTATTGAAAATGCAAATTACCAGGCAGCAACGGGGAGGTCTCAAGTATATTGTCAAGAATATGAATATTAATATGTGCTAAGTTAAGCATGGGGAAGTTGAAGACTACAAGGATGTCAGTTGAATTCCAGATTCACTAACATGAAAGACGCTACAAATATCTACGCAATGCGCAACATCACCGAGCAAAACTCAAACTTTTCTACGAGAGTTTTAACACATCTTGAGATACGAAAAAGCTTGCATAAACGACAGTATTACACCGTGATGTATATTCTGAAGAAAACCGATGTCTATTCTGAAGAAACCATGATGTCTATTCTGAAGAGATGGAGAATCGAAGCCGGCCTACTTGGAGCGGAGGAGAGACGGGGAGTTTGGAGAGATGTTCTCGGCGAGGTCATTCACCGCGAGTCCAGCTGGTGCTGTCACAAAACCGGTCTTCATAGCTGTGGACATTGCTATGAACACGACAAGTTTGGTTTGGAAGGAGCGATGCAAGTATTTTCAGCAGTACAGAAGTCAACACAAGGTAGTGAGAAAATTGTCTTTTATCATGTAGAATTGTAGTTTAGTTCTGTGATTATCCAATTGACCAACCGCATTATTTTCAACCGCATATTTTCAACAGCATTTTTCTTAACTGCATTATTTGAAACGTATAATTTTGTCAAAGTAATTAAATTTGTGTAGATCTTGTTATTGTGATTTTTCATATCTTTCTACGGAGTTATTTGCCGTATTTCTTGAAAATTTCAGTCACTTGGACGAAATTTTGGCATGATGATGATGCTATTAACACTAAGGTTATATTAAAGTAAAATTGTGTAAATATTTTCACACTTGCGTTAGATTTAATTTAATTAAATCTGTTTTATCGCAGCGATGGAATATAAAGAAATTGAGAGGAATATAAAGGAATTGTTCAGAGTAACTTAGAACCAATTGTCTAATGAAATTTAGAGCGTTAAAAAAGGAATACAAAGGAATTGTTTAGAGGAAAGCAAATTATTGAAAGGAATTGTATTAAAGAAATTTAGAGCGTTAAAAAGAATGTAGAGTAAACTATTTAAAAGGAATAGAACGTTGAACGAAGTAAAGGAGTAAGATTGTAAATGAAGTAAAATGAAATTTATTGGAGCAAATTTAAGTACAGTATACTTAAGAAGTAACGTCACGAAGTGTAAAGAATATTTCGACAACTCATGATGTTGATTCGAGTGTCAGAAATTTATTATGAACGAAAGTATTACGAAAAGCTTAAACACATATGTCTAATGAAATTTAGAGCGTTAAAAAACATAAAGGAATTTGTTAAACAAATATTAATGGAATGAAGTCAAACTTATATCTTTTGTTAAGAATATGAATATTTACTGATATTTCTTGAAAAGTTGTAATAAAATGTAAAGCTGAATTTAAACACGTGAAGAGGAAAGTTAACGAAGTTAAATCACAGGGTGATTAGAAAGGTGAAAGTACAGAGATTTATTACAGAAATGAAATTACGAGCACGAGGCGATGTTGTATCAATTATAGAGGAGAAATGTTAAGTAAAGGAAGTATATGTATTTAAGTAGAAGTTTATAGTTGAATTACCGTGCAGATTAAAGAGTTATGAACGTAAAGGAGTTACGTAAGTTTACGAAGGGACGCAGGGGAGTCTCTAAGTTTTTCTAGTATTGAATGTAATAATTGTGAAGTTATGAGAGTGTAGTAAAGGAAGATTCTATACAGGGTGTTTAAGAGAGAAAGTAATTGTTGTATAATTATGGAGGAGAAGTGTGGAAACGAAGGTTAATGCCGTGCACTTACAGTATTCACGTTTATCAGAAGATTGTTAACTCAGTAAAGAATTTCAGCACTTATTTCAGAATTTCATGATATATAGATAAAGGTAAAAAGGAACAGTGCTTAGCTTAAATGTTTGTCACTTATGTTCAATTGATTATGACGAGTATTTATTACTTTCAACACGATAGTTGCGGTGTTTGTTTGTTTGAATTTGAATTTGATGTTTAAGAGAAATGGAGTAGATGAAAGACTTATTGGAGGAAGAAAATTTAATCTTCGACGTTATGAAGTGTAAAATTTGAATTTCATAAAAAGATGTATATATGCACATAATTCATGAATCATTTGATTAGATATGGAACTACGGTTCATAGTTGAAGCGGACCTGTATAAAATAGGGCAATACTTAATGTCACGCCGTTTCACATTTTCTTACAATAGTAATGCCACGTGCAAATTTATCTTTGCAGTTATTTTTGTTGAAGTGTCAGGGAGACACAATATTAAGGGAGGAAGCCAGTTGTTATACATGTTTTATTAGCTTAATAAACGGCTAGTGCTTTTTAGCAACTTAGTCAAATTTTATCTAAACTGATTCCGTTTTCATTGTCGTCATCGTCGAAAATAGTACTACGAGGTATAGATACAGGCGCTCACTATAGATTAGACCTTATCACCCCTCGAGATTGGAGTTTTCTCGATTGTTCTAAATGTAAATAATAGTAGAAATTTGTACCTTGACTAGTAGTACTATTTTCTTTACGAATAATATCTATCCTGTATGTTCCTGGAATTCCCAATTTTACTTAGTAGGCATGATAAGCTTGTGAGCTGGGTAACTTACATGTCTGCAATCCTTTTTCGGGCATTGGATATAAGTACTGATGGGTTTCTTCGGGCGCAGTACGGCACTTTTGGCAATGACGATCCTATCGTTGGACGTCACAAAATTATGACCCCGACGTCTGGCTATTATTTCCTCCTTATGCACATTTCCTTCTTTGTACACTTTCCTTTTTTTAGGTCTGGGCTCACTAGCGTCACTATCTGATTCTGACATTGTTAAATAAAATAACACACTTTTATTATTGTAACAAATTGAAGTTATATCACACAACTTCATTAACTACACCAAACACAACCAGAATCAGCTCTTGTTTTACCAACAGGAAAAGTTGCTAATAACAGGTAGTTAGCCACAGCATATGCCTACTGTACTAAAGTAATATTGAGCTGAATAATGTCGCCTTTTCAACACATACATGATGATTATCGCAGTTAAGTAAAAATACGTTTTGCAATACGTGCATTTATGAACTCACTCATTTATACATATAAGAACATGGGTCAGAGAACAACACTTCATGACTAGTGGCCACTAGAAGTGTACGACTGAACTACTCTTTTCTCTATAGTAATTCTTGTGGAAGCTGTTGGGCTATTTAATGGAGTGGTAAGGGCAATTCGTTCACACAAGTATGGTCACTGACGCAATTGTAAAGCTCAAGTTGAATTGTTTGCAAATGATTTATTTTAAGTGGTAGTTTGGCAGTTACAACATTGCTATCTTTCAAGGGATATTAGTTAATTACAAGGGAAATCTTGCATACGTATTGTGCCCGTTAACCCTAAGGCCAACAGCCACATATGGATGAACCCCAAGAACAGTTGCGGCACGATATACTAACACTTAGGACGCACTGGGTGGTGAATGTTATGAACTGCTCTCGAGTCCCATGTGTGAATAGGAATTAATAAATAATCACACGAAATTCACTGACATTTTAATAAAACACTCTCATTTATTTTAAAAACAACGCATCATGAATAATACAAATCTCGAACTCCCACGTTAGGGATTTTAAAAAATAAATCAAAATACGAATTTTGAAAAATAAATCACATCCTTACTTATCCCATCCGATTTCCTATTCAAAATAAAATTTCGTAATCAGTCTTTGGATGCACTTATTTATATCATTATATTTGAATGCTCTCTAAATTTTGCTATCCTAATCTCAATATATCAGAAAGTATGCAAGCCTACAGTTTAACACTTTGCACACCAATAGTACCTGAAATTATAGATTAATTCTGAGCAACCGACATACGACAGTGCTGCTAACACAATTCTACGCGTGCTGAAAGGTTTAGTGTTTCACCAGATGCAATGTCCATACCAAAAAATGGATTTCTTCCACAATTGGCATATATATAGACCATAATATTTCAGATTAATTATGAATAACCCTTACATGGCAATGTTGTCAACGTAATTTTGCGCATGCTCATAGATTCAATGTCTAACTGCATGTAACATCCCCACTATCTTTTGGACTTCATTTTTATATTTTAATTTGTTATGTGCAATGTGCATTGTGGAACTTAAGCGATGGAACTAAGAATATATTTAGAGTCGCCAGGTCTGACAACTGTTGATAAATACTCTCTATAATTGAAAGGTTTGGTGCAAGAGTGGGGTAACTCCAAAATTGCAAAACTGTATATTACACCTAATTTTGCGTCAAAATTGTTGCATTTTTGGTGCAAGATTCAGGTACATCCGTTAGACACTCACGGTAATGCATGTGATTAAATATTTACTCACTCTAGCATTTGGGGCAACGGGCAATCGAGAAGCACCTCCAGGATGCGGTTGCCATTAAAAACCATAAAACCAAATTGTGGTACCATGAAGCCCTGAAGAGTACGCTACCTCAGATGAGACAACCATTTTCCTTGCAGAAGAAGGAGACACCTCTTAAATGAAACATTCCACTTACTGTGGTGACTATTTTTGTTTAATTTTGTTTGTATACTTGTATTATAAGAGTGAAAGTCTTTATTTGACATTCTATTTATCATCTTACACGCTACTGTTTTATATGAAGCAACAATCTCAGATACGTTATTTTAAGTTATTTTTAATGTTTAGGTGCAAGACAGATGTAACTCCATTTTAAATATTATATTAATGTAAATGCTATTATTCGGTATAAAATTTTAAATTGTTGCCATGAATTACCGCCTTAAATTTAGTGCTTAAAAGTAACATCAGCATCGTCATAAAGTGGCTCCAGTGACCCGGGAGCGGTGGCTTCAAAATATATCTCTAAGAATTATTCAAGCTATACCAACAATGATAATCAGTTTTTTGTCTCTCCTGAAAAAAAACTGGTAAAACGGAGTTACCTCCCTCTATCACCAGACCCTTATATTGTGGGCCATATTCTAAGTACATTAGAAATTATGAATGCCAGCAGACCTAAATTTTGTATACTTATAGAACATAATATTCCAGATTAATTTTGAGTAACCCAGATTCTACGCGTTCTTATAGATTCAATGTTAACTGCATCTAACTTCCTTAACCTTTAATGGATAACTCAAGTTTTATATATTGTGTATATGCCGGACTCATTTTCAGAGGCGGCTAACCTACCGACTATCTAATAACTCTCTCCCTCTCTCTGAGCATTTGAACCATAGACTCTCAGTAGCTGATAATCCTTGGAAGGAATATATTTAAAACAAACTGTGGTTGGCTACACGATTTCAGGTATACTCCTAACAAATCATTATTACCAGAATTAACAACTTAATTTCGTCATTTTTCTAGATGGATCTATTAAAGACTAATCATTAATATGAATCTTACATGTTAAGAAAAGTAGGCTCTTTATTTCGTCTCGGAACTACTTGTTTATGCATGATGTCAGCTCTCGAAATATTGCACACTCCCTGAATCTTCTGTATATTGGAATAGTTTAAAAGATAACGCACACCTAATCTGAATTTTGAAGAACAGGTCTACCCTATACACGTTCCAAATTCATACGTGCTATTTGTCGAACGTAATTCACACAAAGTGGAAGAGGTGTTAACACGAGAAGGGCCTGTTGGTTCAGTGTGCTCCTGTAGCCATATGGAAGTGTAAATATTATGCTGCTGGCTTAGTAACCTGCTGGCAGTGGTCGTGTAAACATCAAACCCAGTGCTCAATGTCTCCCATGTTCCCTTATGCGCAATCTCATGACACGTAAAACATACAAATCAAGAGATGAACTCAAGAATTTACGAGAAAATTTGAAGAAAGAAGCTAATGGAAACTTTAGCCTTTGCATATCCCAACATTTTATTGTAACTAGCGATTGTGCTCAGATATACCAATGTGAAGAACTATCAGAATGAGTTCTGGCTCCCAGACCGTTACAAGCGCGAGATAATCTATTAACTGTATTGTCCTGAATTAATTGAATGACACCCACATGGTGGCCAAATCCACGATACAACCACCCGGTCTTCTTCAATCACACATTCATTTTCGTACCAAACTCTACCAGGAGGGAGATGGGAAACATAGCTATCGTAAACGAGTAGTGATTTCTATTGAGCAAATAATGACCATAACTTGTTATCTAAGACATTGAAAAATAAAATTTAATCTTAAAGGCTGATCCCGTCACTCTATATGGAAAGGTTCTCTGAGTTGGAAATAGGCCGCAAGCAGTATGGAGATAACTTAAGTCAAAATAAATTTGGATGGCAGATAAAAGAAGTAAACATTGATTTGTCTACATCGACAAATCATGGTCCAGGTGTTAGATGGTACGTAAATATTACTAACCTATTTGTTGGAACAAATCAAATAGCTTACCATGCTTACTAAGCAACGTGTAATAAGAGGACAACGCGGTCAATATGAATGGATTGAAACAAGCATTGGAGATATTGGTTTCTAAGAGTGGATTTTCTTGTGTTACTTGTGTGCAGGAAAATAATTTGAATGAAGTTTATTTCAGGTATTGGGGAACTAATATCTACTAAAGCCAACATAACAAGATATTGTATAACACACGAATCACGCACACATGTTCGTAGACGTGGCATTAGCCCCCTTATAAAATATATAAAGTAACGAGTAGACCTACACCTCCAGGAGAACGTAGCACGCTCCTTGATCTCCGTTAGCACAGAAAGATCAATTCACGACAATTAGAATTCCCTGTGTTTCGAGAGTCTTCTGACGGGCATTTTAGCACAACTGGCTGAATTTCCCCAGTGGCTGCCTCGTGGGGAATCGACTTGCAGCACAGTCTACTTCATTATTCATCATATATTCCTTTCTTCGATAACAGAATACTCATATTCCTACAAGAAAAACAGGCACACAATACACCTGTATCTACTGCTTTGAAGAAGTTACTTAGTTTGTTAGGACATTGGAAACAACTCTTACGTACTGAAGGCTGAACTTACCGTCAGAGGAAGGTTGATAATACAAGAACGATTGTAGTAACTACCGTCACGTTTAATTCTATGTAAACACTACTACCTGCTTACAACAGTGACGTATAATGATGAATCAGTCTATGGGCGTCTACAAATTTAGTAATCACCCACTTCGAAATCAAAAGTACACCAGAGAAGCATATTATTGTAGATCAAAGACAGCCAGAATCACTTTTCGTGTGTTGAGACGTTGCTACCTGAAAAATTCTCTTCCTTATATATGTCACTGCTTCACCTCAATGGACAAAAATGCCAGCGATAACGAAGCAGCAAATATCAGTCAAGGTCACATGATACATAAGGATCGCGAGCTGAATGGGACCTGCGTTCCAGCTAACATGCGCGCAACGCACTCCGTCCGTGTGAACCTTTTCACAGCGTGTTCATCTAAGGTACAATAAACTGAGGATGAAAGGCTAATTGTTTCTAATCGAATAACACGTAGACGGGAGGCACATTATCATGGCTGGTTGGTAATATTAGGTACTGAAAATACAGAAAATAAATAGGCTTACACAAATATACACTAAAAAATTATACCCTCACTAAGAACAAGTAGCTAGTTGTTGTTGATTCAGTTAGGGGTTTGCGACATCGTGGGTATTCAGCACCGTGTATTTGGATGAGTGTGTCGATTCAGTCTGATAACCTGTATTGTTGTGGTGCCTGTAGGTGTTTGTGTAATGTACTTGAGACTGGGATTGGGAAGGGAGAGGCTATAGCCATAAGTTAGGGACAATCCCGCTATTCACCTGAAGTAGACGTGGGAAACTACGGAACATCACTTGTAGGATGGCTGAGGTGAGAATCGAACTCACCACTATTACCGTCTGCCCCACGAGGCTGAGCGTAAAACAATCCACACCTCAAACCATAATAATTTTTCTTGGCAGAGCTGGGAGTTGATTCAGGGACCTTGAGGACCCAAGACTCATATGTATCCTGATACCACAGAAAGCGGACATATTACAGTAATTAGGGGATGACATCTTTTGTTCCTCATGTAAATATCTACAGTTCAGGATTAGTTATTTAGCTTGTAATATACAGTATAAATAGTCAGAAGAATATATCTCGCAAATATTACGTACTTACCATTAGTTCTGGCTGGCCTAAATTTCATAGCATGATTCTTATAAACGTGACAGATTTACGAAAGAGTGCGGTTGAATATAATACCGTATAACACGAATGAGAATTGTTCAAAAATACAATGTTATATAACGCTGAATGCGCAAAGGTTCACGATATCTTATGGCGTATTGCTCCTGCGTACTGCTTCACAGAGCGGTGTCTAATTAAGCATGCATAGGCTTACGTACATTGCCATTATAGATTGTTTTGCCTTTCAACGTCCAGTCTAGTCTGCTATCCTCTGTTTCCACACAAGTCGCTTCCATGCTCCCCTATTAGCAGTTACAACTGTGGCCTCCCCTGCTTCTACACCTCTCACTCCAAAATCGTCCAACACTGAATCTAACCATCGCCTTCTAGGTCTACCTTTCCTTCTCTTACTCTCCACAGCCAAACTCATTGACCTCTTAGGTAACATCTCCCATATTCTCTTCACATGAGACCACCTCGTGGTGTAGCAGTTAGCATTCATGGCTATCCCCTCGAAGGTCTGAGTTTGATTCCCGGCTCTGCCAAGAAATCTTATTCTGGCCTGAGGGCTGGAACGGTGTTCACTCAACCTCCTGAGGCAAAATTGAGAAGTGAACCGCAGCCATCTTGAAACTGGTTTTCGTTGGTTTTCTTTTTCTACGCGAAACAAATGCTGGGATGGTTCCTAACTTAAGACCAAGACCGTCTCCTTCCCATTCCTCACCTGAATTAAAAATACACACATTACTAATGACACCGCAATAACACAGGTTATCAGGCACATTCTATAAACACAAACACCCAGGTACATGGGGCAGGATGACCACCATGCCCAAGTCCCTCAAATGAAGTAACGACAACTCTTTACCTGACCACACCATCTGAGTCGACTCATACGAATAGCTTCATCTAGCGTGATCATTTCTAACTTATCCTTTATCTCTTCATTACGAGTTCCTTCCTGCCATTGCTCCAACCTATTTGTCCCAGAAATCATTCGTGCTACGCTCATATCAGTAACCTCTGGCTAATGCATCAGATATCCTGAGTCTAACCAGCTCTCACATCCATACGGATAGGTTAGTCTAATATTGAGTTATTTAGGGATAGTTTCGTTGTTACACGAACATCCTTCTGGCAGAATATCATAGTTGAGAACTCACTGCATGGGTATTCTGCGTCTCAATTGTATTTATTTCTCCTTACTACCATACCAAGAGAACACAGAGTCTAAATACCTAAAATGGTCCACCTGACCAGTTAAGTTCCTCCTATCTGGCATTGAATTTTCTTGTGTATCCTCCACACTGACATTACTTTCGTAAAGCCCAGTGTGCCGAAAATGGTTGAAAACTGAATGCAGGTAACCGGACATTCTCCACAAACGATAAAGCAATGAGTATACTCACGTGTGTACGCCGATGCAATGCCGTCAAATATAAAGGTCGATTGTAGTTTAACGTGGCCGTTAATCTCGCGATCATTAGCCACGGGACCTCCTTTTTACGCGGAATACACACCACAGGACGTGGCATTTCACATCGAAAATCTCACTTGCATTCAGCGGAAATCGAACCCAGTCTACATTGGTGAGAGGCAGACAGCTTGAACGCTGAGCCACCACGCCCCGACGTCAAATATAAATTGGTACTCAATATATTAGCTGATGCGACAGGAATTACAAAACTACAGAATATCAATATGCTGGCACTCCGGTGCTTCGTTTTTAAATGCTCCTTGCAAGCAAAATGGCAGTGTATAATATTTGACAAATCTCTACTTAAAGTTTGAGCACTCGCGTGAATATATTTTTCTCAAAAAGTTGTTTGTTGGTTTGATTATTTACTAAGAGTTATATCGAACTGAGAGGACAGCTATATCTGTAATCAATGTGGACATATGTTAGGGGCGATTGAATTGAAACGTTTATATAAGAATTCCGCAGGCCAGGGTGACCGCGAGCGCTACCGTGCTACCTAGAGAGAGAATTCAATGTCTCACTCTCTGACTAGCATGTTCACTCGGACATTACTGCGCCAGTGCCGGTGAGCATGTCAAATGTTTTACGCTGCAGGAATAGGGTTGGCAAGGGCAGAGCTAGCTACTGGTAGTCTAACAGTACCGGGTGAGTAAGCCGTGGCCTTACGGCGTAGCAGCGGGCAGTTACTCACATCCAGGAGGCGAGGAGGTTCGAATCCCCCACCGGCTACCTTGAAGATGGTCTTCTTTGGTTTCCCATCTTCCTTCCAGGAAAATGCCAGGGTTGGTCCCTAATTATAGGCCACTGCCACTAACTTCCAATTCCTCATCCTCACATTCACACTTTCCTCCCCTGGCAAGAATCCACACGCGACAGTACTTGTAGCTCACCCAATGGATGCCTGCATAGAAGCAGCTACATACTCTGGCGATCCGAACATGTCCTCGGACTATCCCGACACTAAAAGCCATACGCTAAAAAGAAAAACATAAGGGTACTCTTCATGACTGCCCAGACGCACCGGGTGGGAAAGACTACATTTAATAAGTTTGCTCTGTGAAAGATCGTCTCACCATCTCAACTTTATAATGTCTACCTATTTTGCTCCACCTGATAGTTTACCTCAATCACTGATTCAACTCCGAGCCGACCAGCAGTTAAGTGCGAAAGGCTGACACTGGAGTATTGGAGCTGCAAAATCTGCAATAGAGTGTAGTAGAATATACTGTTGTGACCTGAAATGGGGGTAGGTCGAACAAGGGTGTAAATGGAGGAATTTTGAGTGTGTTGTCCAAATGGGGCGAGTTTCCACGAAGGTGCGGAAACGCCGAGTAGGAGTACGTGAAAGAGTGTTGGGGGAGTGTTGTAGAGCTCTATTAATTGAGGGAGCGTTATCCAAGGGGTGCACGATCGAGAAACGGCTATTAACTTACAGTGTAAACACTGTATGCGACCTATTCACTAATCGCTGAGCGCGCACGTTACGCTAGGCAGTCTGAGCACTTCAAGATAACTACAATGCCAATTGCATGCACAGCAGTTCTATAACTAATGATGGACACTGGCAATTCAAGGTGTCAGGAGGGGAAGCAAGAGGTAAAAAAAATTGTAATAATAACTGTATGCAATGGTCTGTGATAAATGTATCTGCTGGTTTATTAATACCAGAACTGTTAGACTGTGTTCCTCTTATTTGGAACGTGTAAGAACAATGTAAGAATTTCAATCAATGTTTAGGTGTCAAATTGGGAAGGAAGTTATAACTTTGTGAGTGTAGGATTCTGAGATCACACTTACCCCTGGCAGGACGTCACGGTGTAGATGGGTAAGACCCTTAGTCCAGTGGAGGCCTCCTTCTTATGTTTTTGGGAACTGCTGACTCGATGTTACTTCACTTGTTGGTGTTCCAGATACCTCCAGTGTTTGTGTATGTGAGTGATGCAAGCTGTTGCCTAAACCAACTGTAATAAGTGGTGGCCTGCTTGCGGTGTTCCGAAAATGTATTGGAGGTGCTGTCCTTCCAGCCTGGGGGTAGTTTTGTGGTAGAAGAGGGCGTTGAATGTTGGGCTAGAAGCGTAGTATTTGTGGGGTGGTTATCGGAGTATTTGTAGATTCCTGTAGATGTGTAGCTTGTAGATGTGTGTGGGGTCAGTGGCGTGGGACACATCTCTCTTGGGGGTGCGTAAGTTCCTAAGGGTGTAGGGACCCTGGGGCCTTAACAACAACTCGTCGATGTTTAGTTTGTATCCGCAAAAAATGGTTTGAGATTTAAGGGTGGTTTCCTCCTCTTCTTATTCTTCTCCCTGGTCTTCTTCTTCTTTTCCTCCTCCTCTTCTCGTCGTGGGGATGAAGTGTTTGGTGTAGATGCTGTATCTTCTCTTTGTGTCGTGTAGTCCCTCGTAAGTGTGTAGGGGGTAGTGTGCTCTCAGAAGGGGTGGGTGTTAGGTTTGGAACATTGTTTGATATGCAAGTCATATAAAATTGATGAACATTCATAGGTAACAAAAATATATAGGTCTTAAACCATTCAAAGTTAATGCTATAGTTATATAAGCTCATAGCTATCTTTCGGAATCCACGTAGAAAGGAAAAAGAACATCTTTTGAATAATTATTTGTGCTGTCAGTACAGCTGGATGGAAAAAGTGCTTTCTACGTGCATCTGGTTTATCAACAAAGTATAAATGCATAAAAGATTGAAGATAAAAGAAAATCAGCTGCCCTGGGCTGTAAATTTAAGGGTATGTATAAAAATTAGTATATTGTGTGGGGAGTAATAGGACACTTTTACAAATTATCGTTAAGAGAAGGAAAGGAAAGAAATACAGGTGTAATCATATGTGTGTTTACAAGTATTGAATCATTCGATGTGAGATCTGGTGTAGAAGTTTAATAACATTTTCAAAAAAATAGCCATAGTCATCTGATAGTAATATTGCCAATTATAATAATGATAACGATGATATCAATTATAATACAATAATAATAACAATAGTCGCAGTATTCCAATATATAATTATAACCTGGGATCCATAATACCATACAATTCTCCGGTGGAGCTCTTTACTTGGCCATTCATTTTATACCTTGCGCGTTATCTTATTATATACTTATATGCTATGCAGCCGCTCCTAATCATGGTTCAGTGGCTAATCCGCTGTTCCATTTTTATTTAATTTATATCCTAGTGGTTTTCCCACCGTGGGTTGGGAATTCCACCCTGGCATCGAAGGTTCGGCCCTTACAGTCTTTATGCCGCCCTAAGACACCGCATGTCGCTCCTCGTTCGAGCGTTTTATGTTTGCGTCTACAGCTTTCAGCGTCCCTCGGGTGTTGAATGCCAATGGCCGCTGGCGCCATCACCTTATTGGTGTGACTCAATCGACGAACAGTGTATGTGTCTGTACAAGAAGGAGATAATGTGGTATTTCTGTGTTGGAAAATATATTTACAATAGGTATGTGTACAATCCTCGTCATCTGCAAAACAAAAATGCGTTATTGGCCATTTATCTGGAAACTCGTACATACTGTCGCTTCCTCCCTTTCCTGAAAATAGAGTATATTATTATTACACCACATATATATAGCGTTTCAATCGCAGCGTATAGTACATGATCCTATCATGGCGCCACTTAAGCCTAACTTAATCTCGACCGCCTGTACTCTACCGTACTACTTATGTCTATACTCCTAGTGTATATGTGTGGGTGTGTGTGCCATCAGTGTATACAAGTGTGTGAATATGTGTGTTTGGGACGTCGGTGGTCCACCTTCCTTTTATTATGATCATTTGCTGATTTCTGCAGTTGCTACGTTGGAGCTCATTTCTGAAATATAAATACATTGTATAAATAAGCCCATGGCCAAATGTATTCCTTATATATATATATATATATAACGCTGTAGTCAGTCAGCTTCGGTTGCTGTACCGTATTGTCGCATATATTGCGCGCATCGTGAAGCGCTATTTTATGGGTCGGCTGGCTTCAGTGCCACCGCCCCTCGTGCGGCTATCGCTGTTTTTCGCTTGTATAGCGTGTTGTCGGCCTTACCCCTTTAACGGGACGGTTTTCGGGTGCCGAACGCGCTATCTATTGCCTTCGCGTTCAGGCCTCTGGCATATCTTGGCATCTATATGGCACTGTCCTCTGTGGGACGTGGCCTCCGCGATGTTTGTGCCGTGTGAGTGTATCTTATATCTAACTACATACTAATCTATATCTAGAAAAATTTTGCCGAGATAGTTCCTTATTCTATTGCCGAAATACGCCTTGTCAGTTACTGCTTTGGAACAGCAACTGACTTACTAAATTTGCTTATCATCTATGTTGCTCCCGAAATATGCAACTATATCTTATATGCTAAATTTCAAACGAGGAATATCTCCCTTATCGGGGGTTCCGTGCGTGCAAATCCTGGTGGCACCGGAAGCCTCCAGGACCGCCAGACCGAAGTCCTTGTACACTTTCCTCCTTATATACTATTCCCCCCCTTAATAACTAATTGTGTGTGTATAGACCTTTGTATGCATTGCTAAATAGCAAACAATTCATCCGGGATATCCATGGCTTGTTGCCGCATTATAAAATTACTTTTCGGGCGTCCCCGCGCTAGTCAATTTTGGCCATTTTCGGGAGGCCCAATCCCCTGTGATGGTCGCTACCTACCATTTAAAAACTCACGGTACGTTTAAAACTGACATTTAGCTCACGGGTCGCTACCCGACATTTGTGGGCTTGCGGACCATATTTAGGCTGCGATATTCCCGCCCTTGGCGGGCTGGATATATCATCATGGTCACGCTCAGGGCGGATGGGATCTGGTCTCATGGTCACGCTCAAGTCGGATGGGCATACAGTTATCGTCTTACGCATTCATTTATTCATTATTATTCATTCATTATTTCATTATATTCAAGTCTTCTCCATAGTTCCGGCTATGGGCTTTCGTTTCACCTGAGGTTCCGCTAGTTCGGGACTTTTTGGCTTCACTCCCTTTCGAGCGGGAGACTACCCTCACGTCTCAAGGGGTGGATTTAGCATACAACTATCTATGAAGTCCAAGTCAAGCTGGTCGTCCCTCGGTGAGTATTTTATGTCCGATCTGTCCATGCCGCCTTCGGGTTTGCCCTCTGTGACTTTTGTCATTACCTGGTGTGTACTCAGATCCTTTATTATCCATATGGGTATAATACCTTGAGGAATGTGTAACTTTAGTGTACAATGTAATTTGTAATAATCTGTGTACTGTGCCCTTTTCAGCATGAAATATGCAAATCACAGTATGCCAGCAATGCTCAAATCGGGATTTTCGGGGTTATGGTAAGTTCTCCCACTCTGTGACTTACATATTTTGGATTAAATAGAGGATACACTTCCAAAATAAATAAACAAAATCAACTCCTACTATAAAACATTTAATTAACCAAATATATGGCGCTACAACAAATTAAACAAATAAAATACTGACCCAATTCTAACTTGTTCAGAGTGAACAAGAAATAAATAATAAAACAAAGGTTAAATCATAATAAATGGTTTTCATAAACCAACAAACTTATATTTCTTTTCACTTCCATATAGTGTCCTTTTAAACTTCAATACAATCAAGAGCTCTAATAGGCTTGATACATTTCAATATAAACTGTGTTATCCTTTTTTTTTACAACACATCACTATCTATTATATGAGTATCTTATAATTAAAACAATATATAATTCTTATTAAAGTACTGTTACTCGTTTACTTAAACTTTGGGCTTTCACAATGTTCTCATGTTACCACCTCTCTCAAATCAACAATTCACTACAGTGATTGGGAAAACATTTGCGTACTCCCGAGTTATAGAAGACTACTTGAACATGTCAAAAATTAAGATCACTCCCGGAATCTAATTGTCTTCACTGAACTCGTGAATCACCACCTTATAATTATAACATTACATTAGGGATTTATTATTATCTGTCTTAGAAGACCATTATCTCATAAGAAAGCAACGATCTGAACTTGCAAGCGGTAATCTTCATCTACAAGAACCTCGGTTCGAAGCCCGGGTCGTTAAAAAATCTCTAATACACTGGTGTACTATAACTTCAAAACAGACGGCTCACAGACCTACCGCACTTCCGTTAATGGTAAGGTCTGGCCTGGCCACTTGGCGTGATTTATTGTTGGGGAGCAGGAACATTACGGCCAGACTCGCAAGAGGCGAGCTACCCTCCGCTTTCATACAGCTTTTTCTTAAATGCAGTTCTTTGAACAAACAAGGCTTCATTCTACTTACTTAACAACATATTTAGGTTCACTAGACCCATTCTTTTACCTTGGCATTTATTAATTATGAAGTGTCCTCATTGGTGGGTAAGACTAATTCAATACAACAACAAATATTTAGGAGCTTCACATAAACGAATCTGGGTTCGATTTCTTTCAACTGCCTCGGGAACCATATCCCATACTGGAGGACTTATACATTAGCGACTTATAGCAGGCCTTTGCCTTACACTCGCACTCATAATACAATTATTTCGCACCCTTTTATAATACAACACACACACGGCCTCGTGTTCACATCACTATTTGGAGGACTTACTATAGCTCAATTACCACGACCAACTGCCCCTCATAATTAATTTTACCAAGTATATTTAGGTTCAACGCATTCCTAGCGTGACAAATTTACTTCAATGCGCTACATTACGCTTATCCTTTATTGCCAAATTGCCTTCAAAGAACTGATAAATTCAACAATACACATTTGATCTACATCTCAATTTTATATTAATCCTCTCCCGTGCAATAATCGCTTTATCTTAAGAACATTTGTTCACAACATGTATTTATTCTTTTAAAGGAGCTCAAAATCTACTACTTTCCTATAATTCATCATAATTTTTATTCATTTATATCATTGTTATTATTATTATTATTACGCTTGCTTTCATATAATTAAATCATTTATCAACTACACTGATATTTTATTTCATACATTTTCCCTAAGGGATTTATTCATTTCACATAATTATTTTATACTTTCTCAATTTTAATCGTTCAGATCGCGCTATTATTCTGATATTTGTTATTCAAAAACATCCCTATTTTCTCATTCTCAGGTGGATTGTACACAAATATTCCCCAACACATAACATAATGAAATGGTTACTCACATGAGGTCACGGTCCCCGACCGTATTTTCCAGCGATGTTTCATTTTCGCCCACTTAATGTGTTTAAGACATCTTGATTAATCCCATTTCACACAATGACATTTCTTGATACACACACACATTATTTACCTTAAACACTGGTAACATTTTGAACACAATTCTGTATTCCTTTATCATACACAAATAAATTCACTAAAAATTATTACACTAACACAAATTTTCTATATTTACAATACCCGCTTTTAATCACCGAGGCTTTGATTTTGCCTTACACACGTGATTTTTTTTCTTCCCGTTTCCATGGGTGAAACTCTTAGATGTCGGCTCCCTATCTGGCAAGAAGTTGAAAGTCTCGATCAATCTACCCCTCCCTGGAACGGCTATTCTTCAAATCTGGTTTCCTGACTATTCGGCTTCTATTTTTACTAGCTCGAAGTCGTTTCTTTCTAGACACTATTTAATTTGTCTAGATAAAGTCTATCTTGTTTACGGCACCTTGAATACTTTATCGGTGACCTATGCTTCTCTAGCATTTACTGCTATTCCTTAGTTTCGTAGCTTAATGCTTTTACTGTTTGTTTGTCTCCTGTTAGGCCACGTCTTGGATTAACTTTTCCCTTCTTATTTCCTTCGCTCTAGTCCCTATCTTATCGATACACTAGGCGTTATTTATTTCGTCCGACCCTGATCGGGTTCCTTAACTTTGCTGGAAATGTTTGTTTCACGATCTTTGGTACTTCAAAACGTTACGATACTTTCAGTCGTTTAACTGAACTGTTATTTGAAGACCTATCCCCTGTTCTTTAAGTTCGCAGCCTACTTTGACTGTAATACTGAACTTTTCACTATATAGACTGACGCTTGCTGAACTAAATCCTGTACTAGGATTTTCCTAATTCTTCACACGGCGATACTATGATGATACTTCTCGTACTCTGACTTGGACACTGTGATGCAGCCCCTCCCCACGAGGTCTGCTGTAAACTGCATATACGATGCTCCAACGTCACGCCCCCCTGGGCTGACTGATACTGCATGATTGGTCTGGCTCTGCCAGGACTTTTATACTTTTTGGCTAAAAAAAGATAAAATCCTCGTCTTTTTCATAACTAACTTTTGAAGCAATAGTCGTACACTATTGAAAATTATATCTCTGGACAGCTCGTTTCCTAAACGTAAACTGACTTCTTTGCACATGAAAATGGATCGTACAATTCTGAGATATTAAATAAAATTTGGTCTTCAGATACGTGGGTGTTACAGTTGATTTTAATCCCCACCTCCTCGGGTCTCGGGGAACTTTTAATTACGTAATGCCGCATTTGCACTTTTTCCTGGGCAATTATTATAACATCTTTTCCCACACAAATATCTATATTCCGAAATGATTCACAATGATGTATTTCTTTTGTTACTTTTATGTTCGCAAATGGCTTAAATCTAATTATTCTTCCTCTTGCACAACTGCGAGGATGCCATTTTACTGCAGCGTAAGCTCAATTTCCGAAACCTTCTCTCGCTCACTCCGAACGGAAAGTTCCTCTCGTTCTAATTATAGCCATGATCGCTCCTTATCGGTGCGTCACGCGTGATATCATTTCCTGGCCACCTGGTCTCTTACTCTTGCACAAGATTAAGCCAGTCCTCTTGTATAAAATCTTTCTATATTCCACTGAAGACTGTATCTTTCCTTCCTTCTTTTTCCAATAAATGATGGATTCGGCCCATGAACCAATGGCATATGGGTTCATCTCTCCCCTCCTTAGATAAAGAAATTTTCGAAATTTTGAGGAAATTTATTTAAACATTTATATAAAATTTTATATTTTCCTAATGTCGAAGCCATCATAACATTTCTCAGTACCTTTTGGTCTTTCTTTTTCAAGCCCTTTCTCGTTCTGGCTTGTTTTGGGTCTCACAAAGTTCCCATTCATTCATTTCCCTTAGCGGAATTCTCCACACTTAAAGCTATAAATTACTCGTCTCGTTCGGGTGTTTCTGAGTCTCCTCTTAGTCTGGCGTACGCTCCAAACTTGGGTTAGACAGTTTTTTTCCCATCTTGTTTCATGGGACGGGCATTCTGCCGGTCTGTCTCTTTTCTCAGGTTATGTACTGTCAACCTATTGGCATTCTTTTAAGACTTCACGGGTGCATATAGCCTTAACCCGTTACTTCTTCTTTATTTCAGTTTTCTGGACTCAAACTCTACAGAATTTCATTTGTCCTTAAGAGCACGGTCTGTCCTTACCGACTCTTCTTGGTTTTCTTCCCTTTTCCTCATCTCATCTCGAAATGGCATTTTCACGAAAAAAATATTTTTTTCTTCCTTACCCTTTAACGGGTGCATATAGCCTTAACCCGTTACATTTCTAGAGTAACCTTTTTCCTTCATCTCGCATCGAGATGGCATATTCCAAGAAAATTTCTTTTTCCTACTCTTCCAATTCCATATTTCCTTTAGATCTTCTTTTGTTCTTTTCTTTCTATTATTCGCTTTCTTCTTACGAAGTTTCCAACTGAAATACGCTTGTGCGTCTTCTTTCTCCAAGGTCATGTGCATTATTTCTCCTCCTCTCCTACTTTCAATAAGGTTTCTATTCTCTTGTAAACCTATTACACTTTGCGGTGGTCTTCCTCTTTCCTCATTTCCTTCAACGATCTTTCTTCTCTTTTCTCCAATAACTCCCATAGTCTCATCTTTTCCTTGGAGGTTTTCTTGGCTTTCATTGGCTTCTGTTTCCAATTTTCTTTTCTTTCGTTGACATTCCTGATATTTTATTATTAATTCAAGGATCTGTGCTTTCAATTTTTCTTCTTCCAATTGTATCTTATCTTTCTCATCCTCATTAATTTCTTCTGGGTTCTCCTTTTCAATTTCTAGGAAATCTTGAACCTCTACTTCTTTCCTTGCCTCGACAATACTTTCTATTATAGTTTCATTTAATTTCTCCGTTTCTCCAGGAATTATTATTTCGGTCTCCCCAACTTTCATTTCTTTTGTTACTTCTTGTTCTGGGTTTTTCCCTTGCTCTTCAAGCTCAACTTTTCCATAAAAATATTCTTCTTCACTTTGCAACTCATTTTCATTTCTGCCGTCTTCCTGACCTGGAATTCTCAATACCTCTTGAGTGTCCATTGTTTTCTCTAGATGGATCTCATTGCTTTTCTCAGTTTCCCCTGGAGTCATCACGATTTCTACTTCTTGTTCTTCTTCTTTTCCAATATCAGTTTCGGGCTCTTGCACCATGACTTCTTTTTCTTTTACAATTATTGTTTTATTTTCAGCTTGGACAACTACTTCATTGGACCGATGGTTCTGTACTAAGATATCTCCCCTATCATTATTTTCCGCGAATCGAATGAACCTATTTCCTAATGCCTCAATACTACTTTTAATATCATCCCGGGATGTCTGATACATTTCCCTACTTGATTCTAACTTATCTGTTACCTCTTTCTGCACACCTTGGATCTGGGTTACAAGTTCATTTTTACATACATCTACATTCTCTTCCATAATACTTAATTTGGGTTCCACAGAACCCAATTTATTCCCTAAATTCTTAAAATTTTCTTGACATTCAGTTTGGGAATTTACCGTATTTTCTTCTAAGGTCTTTATTTGGTTTTGCAATTCTGACTTAATTACCTCGTTGTCCTCTTTAATTTCACTTGTGATTTCCTCTTTGAACTCATTTAACTTAGTCTCAAACCTAGTGTCAAAACCTTGAAATTTGGTATTCATTGTCTCTTCTATTTCAGCCTTCAGTACCTCGTTATTTGCTTTACTGTTGGCTTTCAACTGTTTTTCAATGTTTTCCCCATTTTCCGTTTTCATTTTATCTATCTCAGCCTTCAGTTCACTGTTCATTCTTATACAGTCGGCCTGGATAGCTTCTAATTAATTTTGAGGGATTCTAAGTTCTGATTTATGGATCCTAAGTCCTTTTTATTTTCACTCTGTTGGCTGTCCAACTTATTGTCTATGGCCTCCAACCTTTCCTTGCTATCGGCCTTCAAAGCGTCCAAAAGCCCCTGTCTCTCTTCCCTATTCTCTGCTTTCATAGCCGCCAACAAACTCTGCATTTCCTCAGTTAATGCCATCTTATAGAATACAGTGGGCTACCGTGCCACATCGCCGGTTCATGCATGAGAGACGGTACTCCGAACTCGTGTGTCCCAATTTCCAAAATTTTTCCTTAGTACGGGTGTTTACTAAAACGTACCCTTTTGATATACTCATTCAATGTCAAAACCTTTATGGAAGTGATTTAAAATTCAAACTTTTCGAAAACCATTTTTTTTAAATAATGAAAATTTTGATTTGTCATGAAAAACTCGGGTTTCCCTAGGAAAACTCATCCCCACGTTGGGCGCCAAAAGAATAAGGTTTGCTAGGGGGTTAATTATATTTAGGGCTGCTCGGTGTGAGTTTCCAGGGTCCCATGCGGTCAGTTAACATTATATTTTGTAGCTACGTCTATCATTACTTTACTTTTACATGATATGACCGTCTTAAGTGTTCCTCTAGTTATTAATCCAAGCACATTACTTCTATGCCCCCATGTGCCCTTTTCAGCATGAAATATGCAAATCACAGTATGCCAGCAATGCTCAAATCGGGATTTTCAGGGTTATGGTATGTTCTCCCGCTCTGTGACTGACACATTTTGGATTAAATAGACGATACACTTCCAAAATAAATAAACAAAATCAACTCCTACTATAAAACATTTAATTAACCAAATATATGACGCTACAACAAATTAAACAAATAAAATACTGACCCAATTCTAACTTGTTCTGAGTGAACAAGGAATACATAATAAAACAAAGGTTAAATCATAATAAATGGTTTTCATAAACCAACAAACTTATATTTCTTTTCACTTCCATATAGTGTCCTTTTAAACTTCAATACAATCAAGAGCTCTAATAGGCTCGATACATTTCAATATAAACTGTGTTATCTTTTTTACAACACATCACTATCTATTATATGAGTATTTTATAATTAAAACAATATATAATTCTTATTAAAGTACTGTTACTCGTTTACTTAAACTTTGGGCTTTCACAATGTTCTCATGTTACCACCTCTCTCAAGTCAACAATTCACTACAGTGATTGGGAAAACATTTGCGTACTCCCGAGTTATAGAAGACTACTTGAACATGTCAAAAAATTAAGATCACTCCCGGAATCTAATTGTCTTCACTGAACTCGTGAATAACCACCTTATAATTATAACATTACATTAGGGATTTATTATTATCTGTCTTAGAAGACCATTATCTCATAAGAAAGCAACGATCTGAACTTGCAAGCGGTTATCTTCATCTACAAGAACCTCGGTTCGAAGCCCGGGTCGTTAAACAAACTCTAAACACACTGGTGTACTAAAACTTCAAAACAGACGGCTCACAGACCTACCGCACTTCCGTTAATGGTAAGGTCTGGCCTGGCCACTTGGCGTGATTTATTGTTGGGGAGCAGGAACATTACGGTCAGATTCGCAAGAGGCGAGCTACCCTCCGCTTTCATAAAGCTTTTTCTTAAATGCAGTTCTTTGAACAAACAAGGCTTCATTCTACTTATTTAACAACATATTTAGGTTCACTAGATCCATTCTTTTACCTTGGCATTTATTAATTATGAAGTGTCCTCATTGGTGGGTAAGACTAATTCAATACAACAACAAATATTTAGGAGCTTCACATACACGAATCTGGGTTCGATTTCTTTCAACTGCCTCGGGAACCATATCCCATACTGGAGGACTTATACATTAGCGACTTATAGCAGGCCTTTGCCTTACACTCGCGCTCATAATACAATTATTTCGCACCCTTTTATAATACAACACACACACGGCCTCGTGATCACATCACTATTTGGAGGACTTATAATAGCTCAATTACCACGACCAACTGCCCCTCATAATTAATTTTACCAAGTATATTTAGGTTCAACGCATTCCTCGCGTGACAAATTTACTTCAATGCGCTACATTACGCTTATCCTTTATTGCCAAATTGCCTTCAAAGAACTGATAAATTCAACAATACACATTTGATCTACATCTCAATTTTATATTAATCCTCTCCCGTGCAATAATCGCTTTATCTTAAGAACATTTGTTCACAACATGTATTTATTCTTTTAAAGGAGCTCAAAAGTTACTAATTTCCTGTAATTCATCGTAATCTTTATTCATTTATATCCTTGTTATTATTATTATTATTACGCTTGCTTTCATATAATTAAATGGAAGATGGTACGCTAGCATTAAACAACAAGGAAAATTGTGATATCTTGGCTGCGTATTTTGAGAAGTTGTTAAATTGTCCAAAACCGACAGACAAGTTGAGTTTCAAATTTACAACACAAAATTTTGACTCTACGCCCCCAGATGTAAATGAAGTTAAATGTATTATCAACTCACTTAAAAACAATAAAGCCTCAGGCAAAGATGGAATAATTGCAGAAATGTGGAAGCTTGTAGATGATGAATTTTTAATAGCGACGACAAATCTATTCCAGAAAATTTGGATTGAGGAAGCAATTCCAGAAGACTGGTTAATCGCCTTAATTCATCCACTACATAAAAAAGGCTCAAAAATTGATGTCAATAGTTATAGGGGGATCTCATTGTTGTCTGTCACATATAAAATATTTGCCAAACTACTTTTAAACAGACTTGAACCACAGATCGAACCACAGCTTGGCGAGTTCCAAGGAGGTTTCAGAAGGAATAGATCGTGTGCAGAACAAATTCTTAGTTTAAAATTGATATTAAAATATTACAACAACAGGCCAAAGAATATCTTTATCTCATTCGTTGATTTTCAGAAAGCGTATGATTCAGTGGATAGGGATACTGTTTTTGACACATTGAAGGAATACCAAGTTGATCAAAAAACCATAAATTTAATAAAACTTACATTAACTAATACGATTTCCAGAGTCAAATTTTTAAATGAAGTTAGCGAGCCCTTCGAGGTAAAAACTGGGCTAAGACAAGGGGACAGTCTATCACCACTGCTTTTCAATTTGGTCTTGGATAAAGTCATGAGGACGTTTTGGGAGAAGAACGATTCAAGTGCTAAAATTGGTACAAAGAATAAGAACCTCAGAGTCAAAGGTTTAGCATTTGCTGACGACGTAGCGTTGTTTGCTGAATCAGAACAAGAAGCTATTAACCAAATTGATCAGTTAAAAGAAACGGCGGAAAAAGCGGGCTTACAGATTTCGTTGGTAAAAACAGAGATGATGACAAGTGATCAGAAATACACTAAGAAAATGATAAAAACAAATTATGGGAGCACCAGGGTCACTGACCGATTTAAATATCTTGGAGAAATAATTAGTAGCAATGGGACGGATAAATTGGCAATCGAGAACAAAAAAGGGAAATTGGAAAGATTAAATTTTTGTACAAAAAATATATACAATAAAAAGAACCTGTCTATCAATGCAAAATTACGACATTTTAATACTGTTGTTAGACCAGTCATCTTGTACGGCATGGAAACTACAAATATAACCGGAATGGAGAATTTGCTCAAGATAGAAAGAAGAATTTTAAGAAGGATTTATGGTCCTAGGAAAACACAGGAAGGTTATAGACTGAGATCGAATGCAGAAATTTATAGTAAAATCGACAACCTTGAAGTGATGATCAGAAAACGGCGACTTCAGTTCTACGGACATATGGTCCGCATGGATTGCTCAAGGTTAAACAAACAAATTTTTGATAAAATCTGGAACTATAAAGGACAAGGAGGCTATGTAAAACAAATGAAAGAAGAACTTCAAAAATTCAAAATTACTGAAGAAGATTGTCTAAATCGAATAGAGTACAGAAAAAAAATTTTGGGTCTCAAAATTCTTGTCGGGGAGAAGAAAAATCTCAACAGAGGAGAATGGACTGCTGAAAGAAGAGCTGCACAGTCGACCAGGATGAAAGACTTCTGGAAGAGAAAGAAGGAAACTAGACCTATAAAGAAGTGATATTTGCGTGGTCCTTGTTGGCCTGTCCGCGGTGTATATATATAATTAAATCATTTATCAACTACACTGATATTTTATTTCATACATTTTCCCTAAGGGATTTATTCATTTCACATAATTATTTTATACTTTCTCAATTTTAATCGTTCAGATCGCGCTATTATTCTGTTATTTGTTATTCAAAAACATCCCTATTTTCTCATTCTAAGGTGGATTGTACACAAATATTCCCCAACACATAACATAATGAAATGGTTACTCACATGAGGTCACGGTCTCCGACCGTATTTTCCAGCGATGTTTCATTTTCGCCCACTTAATGTGTTTAAGACATCTTGATTAATCCCATTTCACACAATGACATTTCTTGATACACACACGCATTATTTACCTTAAACACTGGTAACATTTTGAACACAATTCTGTATTCTTTTATCATACACAAATAAATTCGCAAAAAATTATTACACTAACACAAATTTTCTATATTTACAATACACTGCTTTTAATCACTGAGGCTTTGATTTTGCCTTACACACATAATTTTTTTTCTTCCCGTTTCCATGGGTGAAACTCTTAGATGTCGGCTCCCTATCTGGCAAGAAGTTGAAAGTCTCGATCAATCTACCCCTCCCTGGAACGGCTATTCTTCAAATCTGGTTTCCTGACTATTCGGCTTCTATTTTTACTAGCTCGAAGTCGTTTCTTTCTAGACACTATTTAATTTGTCTAGATAAAGTCTATCTTGTTTACGGCACCTTGAATACTTTATCGGTGACCTATGCTTCTCTGGCATTTACTGCTATTCCTTAGTTTCGTAGCTTAATGCTTTTACTGTTTGTTTATCTCCTGTTAGACCACGTCTTGGATTAACTTTTCCCTTCTTATTTTCTTCGCTCTAGTCCCTATCTTATCGATACACTAGGCGTTATTTATTTCGTCCGACCCTGATCGGGTTCCTTAACTTTGCTGGAAATGTTTGTTTCACGATCTTTGGTACTTCAAAACGTTACGATACTTTCAGTCGTTTAACTGAACTGTTATTTGAAGACCTATCCCCTGTTCTTTAAGTTCGCAGCCTACTTTGACTGTAATACTGAACTTTTCACTATAACGACTGACGCTTGCTGAACTAAATCCTGTACTAGGATTTTCCTAAGTCTTCTCACGGCGATACTATGATGATACTTCTCGTACTCTGACTTGGACACTGTGATGCAGCCCCTCTCCACGAGGTCTGCTGTAAACTGCATATACGATGCTCCAACGTCACGCCCCCCTGGGCTGACTGATACTGCATGATTGGTCTGGCTCTGCCAGGACTTTTATACTTTTTGGCTAAAAAAAGATAAAATCCTCGTCTTTTTCATAACTAACTTTTGAAGCAATAGTCGTACACTATTGAAAATTATATCTCTGGACAGCTCGTTTTCTAAACGTAAACTGACTTCTTTGCACATGAAAATGGATCGTACAATTCTGAGATATTAAATAAAATTTGGTCTTCAGATACGTGGGTGTTACAGTTGATTTTAATCCCCACCTCCTCGGGTCTCGGGGAACTTTTAATTACGTAATGCCGCATTTGCACTTTTTTCCTGGGCAATTATTATAACATCTTTACCCACACAAAAATCTCTATTCCGAAATTATTCACAATGATGTATTTCTTTTGTTACTTTTATGTTCGCAAATGGCTTAAATCTAATTATTCTTCCTCTTGCACAACTGCGAGGATGCCATTTTACTGCAGCGTAAGCTCAATTTCCGAAACCTTCTCTCGCTCACTCCGAACGGAAAGTTCCTCTCGTTCTAATTATAGCCATGATCGCTCCTTATCGGTGCGTCACGCGTGATATCATTTCCTGGCCACTTGGTCTCTTACTCTTGCACAAGATTAAGCCAGTCCTCTTGTATAAAATCTTTCTATATTCCACTGAAGACTGTATCTTTCGTTCCTTCTTTTTCCAATAAATGATGGATTCGGCCCATGAACCAATGGCATATGGGTTCAGTACATGTGTATAATGTAATATTTTGTGTACTTGTGGGGTTGTAGGGCATTCGAAACGCAGTGCCGGCTTTCGCCCATATTAGCTCAGTTGGATCTTTCACGCTGATATTTTTGTATATGTATAACAGAGACATGTTTGTCGGAATTGTGGATTTTGCAAGGTGTCATTAGCGAGGTCCGATGGGGTGTTATTAGTTAAAAGGTATTATCGCTTGGATTCGGGATGGTGTAGCATTGTCGGCTTCGTTATCTCGGACTTGAGCCCCTAATGCTGTAAGGATGTTTTTTAAATTACTGGATGGGGTTGGTTTTTCCAATGTGATGAAAATTCAAATGTGGCATGCGGGTATAGCAAACCCCTTGGCGTGTGGGGTGGCAGGTACATGCATATCGATAGATTTGAGCGCGTGTAGTTGCCGCTCAAGTAAGGGAATGGGTTTGTGTAGGTTAAATAAATCTATAATTGTAACATGCGGAAGTATTAATTAAAATATTTGCTAGTGTATTCTTATGGCCTTTATCTATATAATATATTCAGCGTCCAATATCTGTCGTCCGACCACCTCTAATACTCAGGTGAGAGCGGTATGGTGCGGGGTGCAGTTAACCCCCTTTTTAAAAGCATGAATGCCTACAACCCTTTGTGTAGAGGTAGTGTATTGTGTGTGCGATATGGGGTAGGATTTGATGGGATGTATGGTGTGGATCTTTGCCTCTATGGTGTCTTGGGTGAACTGTGTGTATTATATTAGTTTGTGCCTTCCTTTGGTGCCTTTTACTAGTGCCTTTAATACTGACCGTTCTCACCTGGTCCAATCGCGCTTTCTCTGCTCGCTGGCATTATCTAAATTCTCGCTCATTGGTCGTCTGTGATCCCTATGGTGAATAATGCCTACTATGCATCCTTGCTCAATGGAGGTGTGGGACTACTATCCCTTATTAACATAAAAATATAGTATAACATCCGGTAGCGTCATCGGACTTTTTTCAGTCAGCTTCTCTATAATGGATCTATTTTACTATTCATGGTTACCCCTAATTTATTAATGATATTAGTGGGGATGCGCTTAGCGCCCCTGCCAAGTGTGGCTGCTATAATATTGGTTTAAATTTAGGCGCTTAGCGCTCTGTGGCCTGTCTATCTGTAGTGTGGACAGACTTAGACTCTATTTATAGCCTCTATTCATAGCCTCTATTTGTATATCTGTGCGTCCGCCCTATCGTGTGGGTCAACTTACTATTCATGCCCTTATACTAGGGTCTTTCTCGGCGCTATAATGGCTGTGAACCTCCCTGTGTTCTATAATGTGGCCTTCCCTAAACTGGGGGTGTATTATTTATTATAGGTCATTGCATTTATCTGCCCTTGTGTTCTATTGCCTACGGCGTCTATTTGCCAGTATAATGATTGCCTTATGTGGCGGGAATGCGGCTAGTCGGCTGGAAGCGGCCGTGACATTCAGTACATATAGCCATTCGGCGCGATGTCGTTTGCCGCACTGTCGTGGACCGTTATATAAATGCCTTGAGATCCTCTGTTACATGCAGGCTACATGTAGGCTAAATTTGCCTATGCATGTCATTTCTGTGCCCATTCCGCATATTGTATCGCCCCTATGTCTGTATTATGTATTTAGTAATGTCCATGCCCCTACATTGAGCGTAAATACTCTTGGACCTCATTAGGGTATTTTATTGCTATTATCGGGGTAGTATTGTTTATTATTTCCCCTAGTCGGTACTGTTGAGTGCCAGTGTTTGCCTGCTGGTATGTTAATTGACCATATCTATGAAGATATCGTGTATGGGTGGGAGTCGGCCCTGGCCTCCAGTGCGTGTTACCACTCGGCGCGCTCTCGCTTGCCGCACCGGCCTGCTGTCTGAGTGCGTCATGCTATCTGAGTCGGCCTTATCTGTGCACGTGTAACAGTGTTCATTAACATGCAGTGTCAGTAGCTACTACCGCAGCCGGTTTGTGAATGGCTGTTTGGAGTAATGATGTGAGCGGCTTAAACAATGTGCCCATTGTAGTTCGTCGGCCTTGTATTTTGTGTGCCAGACGTTTAAGTATCCTAGTGGAGATGTAGTAATCTATTAATATTACTAGGAAGCCCTGTAATTATGTAAGTATGTACTGTTGCAATTGTTTGCTCTCCGTGAGCCTCTTGGTTTATTTCAGCAATTCTGTTTGATGTTTTTGTTTGTGTATCCGTAGGCTGGAATTCGTTCTGGTATGTGTCGAGTGTCGCCAGGCTAAAGAATTTGCTATATATATTGCACGCGATTGCTTGTGTTTTCATTGCGTCAATATGTTTATGATGTCTCAAGCCTCGTTGGGATTAGAGAACGAAATGTGTTTTCATGGTGCAGTTCATATTTCGCCACATATCGGCTTAAAATGTGCCGTCATGCTTGAAAAATTATTCCTAGGTTTTTTCTCTAGTTCTAGTTGTTGTGCCCCTGGTGTCGGTTTACCTATTTTTACTCTTTTATAGGTGCTTTGGGTCTGTTACCTGGTGTTATTCCTGTTTCCCAGTGTAAATGCTTGTATTTTGCCTATCATCTGGGTATTCGAGATGTGGTGTTCCCAACTTTGTGCTAAAGGCTGGGTTTACCGGAAATCTATTCTTATTTTATCATGTATGTCTGTGTAACTGTGTGTTTGTATGTGCAAATGTGTTTTCCCGTGGAATACATATTTCTGGTCTGTGTTTTCATTTACTGCTGCGGGCTTTCGTAAATTGGGAATCGAGCGCGGCTATCTCAGATCTCTGTCTTGTACGGATCTATTTTGTGTTTGGATTGTCATCTAGCGTTACGTCGCTGGTGTCCGGAGTTTAGAAAATTTTCCCGGTCTAGAGAATTGTGCATTTAGGGCTGACTGATTTTCAGTCGGTCGCCATTTTCGACTACTCACCCTTGTAACCAACTTTATGCCTATCTTAATTGTATGACGTTTCAAAGACGTCCTTAGTGTATCCGTGTGTGTCTGAGAAGGGTCAATACCGCCTGTTTTCAGTCGGTCGACAGTTGCCCTTTCGTGTATGTATGCTGATCGCCTCGTCCCTCTGGTGGTCGCTCGCTCGATTATCGGGTTGTCCTTGCCTACTTGGTCCTCCGGACCTCTGATCATGTGTGTTTCTCATGAGCCCTATATCTCTCAATGTGTTAACGAGTTTTATTGTATGTGTCTGTATCGGGCCTCTAGTAGTGTGCTTCGTACCAAGGTTGCGTTGATAAACCTAATCCTTGCTACCCCTGTTCCCTGTACAAATGTGTTTATAGTGTCAACCGCCGTGCCTGTAACTGGTATCCGTGGTTGGAGTCCTAAGCTTTGGCTTTCTTTTCAACAATTAATATCCTGTCTCTATTAACTGTTTGTGTGCAGCTCTGCGGGATATGTATGAGATTCTTCTGCACCCTACTCCACTTTTGTTCATAAATTGGATACCCTGTCTGTAGTACAGAGTTTCAATGCCATGTGAGCTGTACGCGACAAGGTATTGTGTAGGCTTTGTGGAGTCTGCATATGCCCTATGACGGTGATGTGGGATCCCTAATTCCCTAATTTCGGTCCCGTGGCGTGTAGTATAGGGTTGAAGTGTATGTGGCAAAATATACCCTGATTGAAATGATTTGTGAAATGCTGACTTTCCCTTGTATTTTAATTTCGGGAGTTTTCATGTGTACAAAATGGTATGAATGATTATGTTTTACTGTCGTAGCAGTGAGAGTGCTGCGAAGCCTTGCTAGCTATCTCTCCTTCGATTGTGTTCGTGCGCCGCGTTTTCGCTGACGCGTACATAGCTCAAATTATCGTTTTGTAGCAAGCAACCTTGACAGCCTAGTCGCCTGTATGTTTCTAATCCTATCGTGTAGAATAATCACCTCTGTGATATGGCCCATCTGATTGTGTTAGCCTGTCCAATATAAGTGTAAAAGAACCTACCATTGATTATGTGCAATTTCCCCTGACGTTCCCTGATATGACGTCTGCTACGGGGTGGGTTTATTTAAATTTGTGTGTAAAAGAACCTAGTGCTATACACGTTTGTGTTGTGAATGACATTGAGCATATAACATCTGAAATTCCAAGTATACATATAACATACATGCATAACCACTTGTAAATACAGATTTTTTCTGCCATCTATTGGCATCACATTTTACAGATATATATGTCCGTCTTGTTGACCCCTGGAAGGGTTTGCCAGTGTTCTAGGGATGATGTATAATTAATGTGCGTGTGGGCCAGTGGGTTGTCATATGACGTGTATTTGTTCAGCCCTAATCGCCGTATGTGTAAGTGTTTGTCTCCCTATGGGTCCTTGGTTTGAGTCTGTCGCGTGGCTTGCTTAAACATTAGGCCGCGAATATTTCCGTTGCACTAAACCGGAGCTGCCCACTCTGGCGAATAGTCCCTTATAATTTGTCTTCCTGTAAACTTTGCTAGTATAATCATTGTACTCTATACATTTTAATTAACATTTGAAATACATATACGCTATACATATATGAACCCTGTGTCTCTTTAAGTTTACTTCCATAGGCCTGTATTTCGGAATCTTCGTCCGGAAGCCTTTATGTTTACTGGACCCTTATTTAAATAATATGTACGCTGTAGCCGCGTGTGTGGATGGGAACCTTTTCTACCAATGCTGTGTAGTTGTATGGGTGTGTCAGATGTAAAACGCTGTATGGGTTAGTGTTTGCGTCTGTGTGCACGGTCCTGGCTTCGCCTTTGCCATTCCATACGTCGTTAGGGCTGTTCGACTTTTGGCCATGTATGATCTGGTGTCGCATCTTGTGGTGGATGTCTGGATGCCGTGCAGGTTTTGCGTCCGCTTATCCACTGGGCCATTCAGGTCGTTTCGCTGCCGATTTCGGGTCTCAGACCTCATCGTGGTATAGGCCTCTGGTTTCCCTCTGGGTAGGCCTTTCTGTTCCCCGTAATGTAATTGCACGCGGGTCATCTCCTGCTCTACCCTCGCGTATTCTTCCCTATCCGTCCTAAATGTGGACGTAACTAGTGGTTTACGCCGGGGTGCGTGCATTGTATTTACAGGGATGTGTCCTAATATGTGTTGCCTTCTCTGACTTGTGGTTACGGGTCTAGACAGCCCTATCGTCCTGTGTGGCTGCCTCGAGGGTGTGGGGCGAAATATATGCTTTGCCGTGGTGTATTCCTCCCTGGGGGTGTATAGGGCTTGCCTACGTGTTGCTGGGGTGTTAGCATCTATATTATGACGTACCCCTTGACGTATCGGAGGGGTTGGAGGCAACACCCTTCTGCCCCCTGGCCTGAGGAGGTTGGTGCTACCGCTCGCCTAGGTTCTAGCATAGTTGCCCTTCGAACCGGCGCTGCGGATCGTGTATGTGTTTGTGTCTGCAGTGTTTTGGAGGCTGGAGTGGCCGGCTCCTGTTTTAGGGCCACGGCGTCCTCCTTCCCCCTTGTGTTGTGATGTGTAGAAATGGACATCTGTGAGAATTTTTCTGTTAGCCGATCGATGTCACCAATGTATTTTATGGGCTTCCCCGCCGCCAAATCAAATAACATGTTATTAGCCTGTAATTCTCTGTAGGCTTCCCAGATTTCCGCGTATTTCTGAGTAAGAGCCCTTTCCTGCTCGTTTACCCTTGTGCCGTATGTGTTTGTCTGAACATGTTGGTCCCTAAGCTTACGGTACTACCGATACATGGCATCATGCTGCAAGTGCAAGCGCCAGTCTGTACGATTAATTGCTTCCTAATGGTAGGGATTTTGGCCCTAATTTTGTTTTTCTTGGCCATGCTCCGTGGCCGGACAAGTGCCTTGAGGATCCTCATGTACTGGGAGTGTAGGAGTTCCTGGTATCTTCTCAGGTAGTCCTGCTTTACTGAGATCCTCTTGTGCCATCTTATGAGGTCCTGATACCCTGCGATGCCTTTAACCATGGTCAGGCGGTACAATGGAGCCATTTTGTCTGTGGGGCGGTGAATGTAATGTGTGTGAGTGTTGGTGTATTAAGTGTGTAAATACATACTGGGGATCGTGTGCTAATTGGTGCCCCTAATGAATGCCGTACACCTAATGCAAATCGATATGGTTCCCAAAAAAAATTCTCCCAATTCTTGGATCCTGAAAGAATTTTCCTACCTACTGCATTACTTCAAAAATGTGTCGTTACTATGCTCGGCTGGTTTGCGAGAGGTATTTTACTGTGTATGCTCTATGGGGTGGGTGGGAGGGATGATGAGAATCAATGTAACCCACGTAAAAAGAAAAAGGTCTTTGGCGTAGCTCATGAAAAATTTTTCCTACTTTTGCTTGGCTGCTCGGGTACTGGAATCGGTAGCCTCAGGGCTTTTTTCTAAGTCCTGTCTCTACGGAGACTACCAGCGCCTCTACCAATTTTGTTCTGACCTGAAATGGGGGTAGGTCGAACAAGGGTGTAAATGGTGGAATTTTGAGTGTGTTGTCCAAATGGGGTGAGTTTCCACGAAGGTGCGGAAACTCCGAGTAAGAATATGTGAAAGAGTGTTAGGGCAGTGTTGGAGAGCTCTATTAAATGAGGGAGCGTTATCCAAGGGGTGCACGATCGAGAAAGGTCTATTAACTTACAGGTTAAACACTGTATGCGAGCTATTCACTAATCGCTGAGCGCGCACGTTACGCTAGGCAGTCTGAGCACTTCAAGGTTACTACAATGCGAATTGCATGCACAGCAGTTCTATAACTAATGATGGACCCTGGAAATTGAAGGTGTCAGGAGGGGAAGCAAGAGGTAAAACAATGTGTAATAATAACTGTATGCAATGGTCTGTGATAAATGTATCTGCTGGTTTATTAATACCAGAACTATTAGACTGTGTTCCTCTTATTAGGAACGTGTAAGAACAATGTAAGTATTACAATCAATGTTTAGGTGTCAAATTGGGAAGGAAGTTATAACTTTGTGAGTGTAGGATTCTGAGATCACACTTACCCCTGGCAGGACATCACGGTGTAGATGGGCAAGGCCTTCGGCAAACATCAGACCCTTAGACCAGTGAGGGCCTCCTTCTTATGTCTTTGGGAACTGCTGACTCGGTGTTACTTCACTTGTTGGTGTTCCAGATACCTCCAGTGTTTGTGTATATGAGTGATGCAAGCTGTTGGCTAAACCAACTGTAATACGAGGTGGCCTGCTTGCGGTGTTCCGAAAATATATTGGAGGAGCCGTCCTTCCAGCCTGGGGTAGTTTTGGGGTAGAAGAGGGTGTTGAATGTTGGGCTAGAAGCGAAGTATTTGTGGGGTGGTTATCGGAGTATTTGTACATTCCGGTATATGTGTAGCTTGTAGATGTGTGTAGGTCCAGTGGCGTGGGACACATCTCTCTTGGGGGTGCGTAAGGTCCTAAGGGTGTAGGGACCCTGGGGCCTTAACAATACTATATTATTGGTGAGAAATAATTATGTTTACAATAACCTATATTAAACCTTAAACGAAACTCTGGCTCCTTACGACAGGATCGGCAGTTATTGTGAAATGTGACTGTCCGACTGATTGCGAGTTGTATAGCCATTAGAAGGAATTAAGCCGTTAAAATAATATAAAGAAGAATGGTGATGATGATGATGATGATGATGATGACGATGATGATGATAATTATTATAATAGTAACTGAACAACTGCAAAGCTCGCGTTCATTGTCTCACAGCCATTACCGGAGAGAATGACCGCCACCAACCGGCATTAGAGGTCTCAGCTTGGCCAGTACAAGCCTCAGACGTATTGCTGAAGCATCTAGTGACTAACTTTGACAATACCTAAAGACACCAGCGACTAACTTTCGCATCACGGCAGTAATGATTGCGTAGAGCTCAAATTATCTGTAATGGGAAAGGGGGGAAGAACAGAATTATCAATTAAATCTTCGCGTAAATCTAAAATACTGTGAGTAAACACAACCTACTCAAACAATTGGGCATGTGCAAACACCTCCGTATATCCCATCCCTTCCCATCCGAACTAAATATTGATCGTGCAGCGTACCCTTTTGTGGCTCATAGTACACATGGCGCTTGAGTATTTAGCCTGGCAGGGGTGTGGGAAATTATAGCCATGCATCTAGCGATGCTGGCATAACACGTGGTCGCTCTGCAGGGTATAATATGAATAAAGGCATATTAAAGTCCATGTAAGAGGGTGATAGCTTAGAATGGATTCGTCAGCTATATCTGCTTTGTGTCAACGTTTCTCATCTTGGGTTAGGCACTTCTATTTCCTCAAATTCAAGGTCCGATTAATACAAAGGTAGGCATAAACTGTTTTCTTCTTTCAATAACACTTCTCTATAAATGACACTTGTTTTCTTGTCGGTCAACTCGAAATTGCCCAATGAAATTTGGTGGGGAATAACACTTAGCTAAGGCTATTACTAGAACAAAACAACCATCAGATTTGTTCAACTCGGTGTGTTTAGTAGTTTAGATTCGGTGGATATGTATTACACATATATGGTTAGCCCGTCGATCTTCGTTGTTCAAGGTAACTCAAACCATCAACACATCTCCAGCACTTCAAAATATGTGACAAAAATCACAGAATGAGTCGCTATCAACAGTTAACAGTTGTGCACTAGAATATTGGGTTCATAGTACTGGTACTTGTTTCTCAACTTCCTGACAGACCGTTTCAATAGAACAGTAAAATATGTACCCTTTCAGAAATCAACTTGCCTCTTTCAAAATTAAAGACATTAGTTGCATCAGATTGCATTATGTCGGTGAACTTAAACATTCAGATGACTGAAGCTTTTCTACGATACTATTTATTCTTAATGTTTCAAAACTACAAATACGGTATATTGGATGGTAAATTATATTTTTTTTATTTTCAATATATTTACAACGGTGAATGAGCATAGTATTGAAACTTCTTCTGAATTGTACAATCAAAATACTAGGATAATTATACTTTCATGGAATTTTAAAAATTACTCATCTATTTAATGCAACATATATTTTTGATGTTTCAGTGATATTCCTGACCGCTGGACAGACGTAATCAAAATGTAGGTCTTCTATGAATAATAGAATAAAACACGAATAAAACAATATCTTTCAGAGAAGTCCACAGCTGTTTGATGAATTTGTTTGTTGGATTGGGTTAATGAGTTAACTCCTTGCAGCTTCTCGTCCAAATATTGCGGTAGTTGAACTCAGAATATTGAGTTGCCCATGTACTGCATATTTACGTCATTTGCATGTACTGACGAGAGTAAATAGTAAATTAGTCCGTGCATTCACAAGGAGCACGGGCTAGTTCAAGGCAGGGGTTTATTCTTATCGCCATGCGTGATATTGTGGCCTAGCTCGTTGAGGTGTTCACTCCTTTTGCGGGATCAAACGCCGGTATCGTAAATGTATATATTTAAGGCTTCTAAATCCAAGCTACCCATGCGTTAAAACTCACCTTTCCAGATAAAATTCTAGTATACAGTAGTCCCCAAAATCACACACACTCCAGCGTGGCTAAAAACTTCAAATTATAATGGATACAACTTGCTGGATATCTAAGTATCTGATCCCGGAAATTACAAGTTGGTGGCTTTTCTAGGGTTTTTCTGCAATCACTCCAAACAGTTTACCTTATTTCAAGTACTTACGCACAGACCCAAATTCTATACAATAAAAGTTATACAATTAAAATAACATCAATGACATAGCTTCTCAGACCTGCTGAGGTTACACACAAGCGCACGGAGCTGATGGCTGCAGATACCTCAAGTCTGCAACGTTGCGCATATCAGACGCAATGTCTTAAAATACCTCTACATACCGCTTGATCCTGAATGAATAACTTCCAGATTTTCAGAGATGCCGAATGGTGGTGAAAGAACTGGATTTTTTGATATAAGCAACATTAAGAAATACTCGGTATCTAAAGTATTCCACGTGTCGTACTCTTGGCAATTACTTCAAATGAAAAATTGACGTTCAAATTTTACGTGCCGATATAGATCATTCTTGTTACTGTTACCTATTGAGACCCATATTTGCACAGGTATGTCACCACAAACCTTTGAGGGAGATGCTTACTCTCGTTCACCATTTCAACTAGAGGTAATTGGTGTCCTTTTAAATGCAGTCAGAGTGTCCCGGGAGGAAGGGATCATACGTTAAGAGGTTATAGTATTGGTCAAGTGGAAATATAATATGAACATGTGCTTTATTTGCAATGGGTTCCGAGATACAGACAGTTTTGTGTCATTGTACTAAGGTGGCCATGGTAGCCAAGCCAGTTTCAATAGTTTTCGAGATACAGACAGTATTGTGTAATTGTACCAAGGTGGCAATGGTAACGGGTTGCTCTGGTAACGTTTGTTGTTAAAATTGTGTGTTTTATGTAGTTGGCTTGGCAGAAAGTATCGTATTTCACAGTTTGTACATTTCGTTTGTTGCAGTGATCCAAAGAGTATTTACACATGAAGAGTATGCCGATATGGTGTACATTTACGGTTATTGCAATGGAAATGCAAGGGCTTCTGCTCGAGAACACCAACGACTGTTTACGCAACGTAGAATACCCCATTGAAAGGTATTTGCGGGGGTCTTCGGTTCACTGCGTGCATGTGCTTTTCTTCCCAGTGTCCGTGTTGTATCGGAATGACAGGGTGAACATGATGTAAATGTAGTGGAAAACATTCTACGAGCAGTTGAACATAGCCCTACGAGTAGCTGTAGACGACTTTCTGCACAGCTAGGTATTCCACGCACCCAAATAGGGTACACGATGCATGAGCATGGCATGCATCTCTTTCTCCACCAGCGTGCGCAACATCTTGCGGAAGGAGATAACATCAGGCGGCAGCACTTTTGTGAATAAATGCTTATTCCGAATTGATTCCACACATTTTATTTACTGATGAATCAACGTTTGCCCGCAACGGAATCAACAACACTAGAAATTACATGCATGGGCGAATGAAAATCATAACGCTACTGTGGAAAGTAATTTTCAGCGTCGTTTCTCAATTAAAGTGTGGTGTGATATCATTGTTAATCATCTCATTGGTCCAGTTTTTCCATAACATACCGGAGCACTGTATCTTAAATTTCTACTTGGAGGATGTCCTTTAGGCTGCAAGGGTTGGAATGTTCTTCCAGCAGGATGGAGCTTCTGCACATTCCGCAAAACCAGTGGTAGGCCTTATAGTATATCAATAGAATTTATCCTGGACGTTGTATCGGTCCCGGATGTGATGCTGAGTGGCCACCAAGGTCACCAGATCTTTCGCCGCTGGATAATTGTTTGTGGGGTTCGTTAAAGAACGACGTTTATAGGGAAAAAGTGCAAACAACAGAGGGATTGATTACTCGCATTTTAAATGCTTGTGCTCTCATTAAAGAATAGAGCCATCAGCTCCGATTAGCAACACAGCATCTGTCTGTAATGCATTGAAATTTGTGGGAATATTTTTAGAATAAGTTGTAAAAGGACCTGGGCAATTATACAATAATTACACATGCCTTGCAATGGGAAATTGGCAATTTGACAATTACATAATACGGTTTGTATCTCGGAAACCATTGCAAATAAAGCACTTGTTCATATGAAGTTTTCTCTTTAGAATGACTAATACCATCACCTCTTAACGTATGGCCCCTTCCTACCAGGACACTCTGCATATTATATACAGGGTGTATGTTAATTATACCGACCAAAAAATCAGGGACGCTCTGGGTGTTTTTTTAAGACGATGCCACAATCGGATTGGCGGAGAAAATATTTCCCTTCGAGAAAATGAGGTTAATTTGTTACTTCCGGGGGCACGATTCAAATTGGCGAGCTCGCCGTATTTGCCGAGCCAGAGTTCAAGCCGCTGGACACTTTTATGCTCCCGGCATGGGAAGGTATGATTGACGGAGACAGATAAATTATGCTGGTGCGACTAACAAACTCGCTACTCGGCCCCAGTGGGCAGTGTACAGTTGTTCTACACACATTGGCTAGTACGTTCGCTGAATAAATTGGTGAGAATGGCACCGTTTCGGTACACTAACGAAGAAATGGCTCATATACACCTACTGTAGCTTATGGCGCTGCAAATGACAACGGGAGAGAAGCCGCACTGATTTATAACGTCCGGCACGCTAATCGCCGCAAACCTCATAATTCAACCATCGCATCGATCGACAGGTGTCTGCCTGAAGGAGGGAGCTTCGTGGCTCAGATGCACGACGCTGGCAGGACGTCGTTGGTACGGAGTACAGAGTTTGAAGAGGCTGCATTTGAAGAAATAAATGATAATCCTTCTCATATGACGGTGTGGAGGGCTTGAAAGTGCCAGCAAAATTGTACCCTTATCGCTATCAATCGGTGCAAGAAATAACACCCCTGGATTACCCACAACGCCTAACATTTACGAAGTGGGTCTTCCCATATAGAAAAATTCCACACTTCTTGTCATCGCTCCTTTTCACGAATGAAGCTAGATTTATGAAAGAAGGCGTGGCAAACTCCAGAAATCAGCATTTTTGGACGGATGATAACACTCATGGCAGAGTGGTTTGCTCATTCCAGCATAGGTTTTGTGTTAATTTTTGGGCCCGCATTATTGGTGACTATTTAATTGGGCTGTATGTCCTTCCTCCTCGTCTGAATGATGAGGAGTACTACCGTTTCTTGGCAGAATCACTGCCTGATTTATTGGAAGATGTTCCCCTGGGTATTCGGCAGCCAATGTGGCTGTGCCATGATGGTGCTCCACCGTATTTTGCTTGCTGTGTCACACGACACTTAAATGCTCATTATCCAGGAAGATGGTGGGCCAGTTAAATGGCCCCTGCGATCAGCCGATTTAACTCCCATGGACTTTTTCTTGTGGTGTCACGTGAAGATTTAAGTGTATGCAAACCCCGTAGAAAGACAAGATGAACAGCTTATAACAAGAATCCACGCAGCTTTCCAGGTCATTCGTAACACATCCTGAACAGAGTCCAAATGTCACTAATACACCGCTGCGAACTGTGCATCGAAGTTGGAGGGGAGCATATTGTACAATTACTGTAATCAAACCATTGGGTGTATTGTTTCTTTCGTTCAGTATTTCATTCCATTTACAATGTTGTGAGTTAATGAATGCACGATCGTACAATGGCATCTTTGCGTATGTTATATAATAAAGTTATTGAGACGAACAGACTAGAAGAAAAACTCTCGGGTTTATTTCAGTACTGACAAGTCTATCTTTATTTCTGTGTGTCCTTTTCTGTGTGTGCGATTACGGCTGCTTAGTAAACACATTTGGATATTGCCTGAAAGGTACAAGGACAATTCTGCACAATGCGAACGAGGAAACTTGCGCATTCCCGCCAGCAAATCTCTGTCTTCTACCACACTCCCTTCCCTTGCCTGAAGCACAGCAGTGGCCAGCGTCTTGCGCTCTGGCTCAGCAAATACGGCGAGTTCGTCGATTAGGATCGCACGCCAAGAAGTAACAAAGTAACCTCATTTTCTTGAAAGGAAAAGTTTTCTCCGCCAATCCGAATGCGGCATCGTATTTCACATAAACCGCAGAGCGTCTCTGATTTTTCTGTCGGTATAATTAAGATACAGCCTGTATATAGGGAGATTAAAATAGACAGCGAATCAACTGAAGTCCCTAATGTATATTATTTTAATTCAATTCAAACCTTGTAGCATAGATATATGCAATGGGTAGAGCACTGCGTCTGCAATGAAGAGCTGCGTTAAGTGCGGAGATAGGGGATTCGTAACTACGTGCTGAAACGGCCAACCTGAGTGTAGGTTTTCCACAGATTTCATAACACATCGAACTGGCAAAATGCCAGGTTGGTGCCTTAATTCCAGTCTCGGGCACGCATTGCAATCCGAGACCCCAATAATGACAATTACACACACTCATAGAGTCACCATAAGAACGCAGTTATTCAGACAGTTCCAACAACCACCCACATTCATGAGACTTAAAGTCGAGGTGTTACAGCAAACTAAAATGAACTAAAATTACATTTTGATTAACAATGCTTAGGCAGTCATTATCTTGGGAGCAGCTCTGATACCTGATTCAGGGCATGGGCGCCGAGAGCGGGCGAATGGTAGTGTGTGTAGAACATAATGCAGTGGGGCACACCGGAGAAGAGTATTTCTATATTCAAATATTTTCATCACATTACCAATTTAATGCATTATATGACTCATAGAACAAAAATAGACTATGAAATATATACATTATGTTGTTTGAGTCTTCAGTCTTTTGACTGGTTTGATGCAGTCCCCCTGCCTCCCTGTCCTGAGCTATTGTATCCTCTCTATATAGCTACCTCACCCTATATCCGAGGCAATCTTTTTAGCATATTCTAACCTTGGTTAACCTCTACAGTTCTTGTTCTCGACCTTTTCTTCCATAATTAAGTTTGCTACTCCTGGGTGTCTTAGTATGTGTCCTATTAACCTATCTCTTCTCTTCATTAGCAGTCGCCAGAAACATCTCTCCTCTCCTACTCGTCTTAATACCTCTTCGTTTGTAACCCTATCTACCCATTGATCTTCATTATTCTCCTGTAACACCACATTTCAAACGCTTCAATTCTCATCTTTTTGCTGCACCAATAGTCCAAGTTTCACTTCCATACAGTGCCACGCTCCAGTCAGGCTTTCAAAAATGACTTCCTAATACCTAAATCTATATTCGATGTCAACAGATTCCTTTTTTGTAGAAATGCTTTCCTTGCCCGAGCCAACCTATTTCTTATATCCTCTTTGCTTCCTCCATCACTGGTTATTTTGCTTCCTATGTAAGAGAATTCTCCTACTTCCTTTTGCTCTTCACCTGCCAATTTGATGTCCATAGAGGTTTCTGATTTTTTTCGTCTGCATTCCAATATTTTTGTTTTATACTTATTAATTTTCATCATGAATACTTTCCTCAAGACGGAGTCCATACCATTCAAAAACTCATTCAAATCATCAGACGTGTCGGCCATGATGACAATGTTATCAGCAAATCCTACAGATGAAATTATTTATCCTTGAATCTTCACTCCAACTTTAAATTGTTCTCCTATTTCTTTCATTGCGTGTTCAATGTAAAGATTGAAAAGTATGGGTGATAAGTTGCAGCCTTGCCTTACACTTTCCTGAATACTACCTACTCTCTCATGTCCTTCAGCTCGAATGACTGCTTTTGGGTTTCTGTATAGATTGTAGATCACCCTCCTATCCCTGTACTTTATTCCAATCGTTTTCAAAATGTCAAACAATTTGGCCCAATCAACGTTATCAAAAGCCTTTTAAAAGTCTACAAATTCCATGAACGTTCTCTTATCTTTCCTTATTTCACCTTCTAAAATCAGTCTAAGACTTAGTACAGCTTCCCTTGTTCCTACATTTCTCCTGAAACCAGACTGGTCTTCACCCAACTCCGTTTCAATGTGGATTTCCATCCCCTTGCTAATTGTTCTAGACAGAATCTTTGAAGCATGAGTAATCAAGCTGATTAAACGGTAATCTTCACATCTGTAAGCTCCCACATTCTTCGGTATAGGGATGATAACATTCTCCTCAAAATCAGAGGGTACATCGCCTGTCTCATAAATCCTACACACGAAGTGAAATAACCTGATCAGACCATCATCACCTATGCAGCGTAGCAATTCAATCGGTATATCATCCATGCCTTGTGCTCTGTTCCTGCTTAAGTCTTCCACTGCCCAGTCATATTCTGATCCCAATATTAAATCTCCTTTCGCATCATCATCAATTCCCACTTCCCTTTCAATTACATGATTCCCAATCTCCTTCCCGTGATACAAAAACTCTATATAAGCTTTCCATCTCTCAACCTTTTCTTCCCTATCTGTAGGAGGCTTTCCATTTGTGTCCTTAATATTACAGCACATAGTCTACTTTTCCCCAAAAGTATTCTTAATCTTTCGATAAGCTGTGTCTACTTTTCCTAATTTAAGACAATTTTCTATACCTGCACATTTCTCTTTCAACCATTCTTATTTCGCTTCCTTGCACTTCTTGTTAACCTCATTTCTCAGATGTCTGTATTCTGCTTTCCTCTTTTCATCTCTTACATTCTTGTGTTTCCGCCTTTCATCCATCAATTCTAGTACATCCTGACAGATCCACGGTTTTCTACCTATTCTTTCTTTCGTACCAATGTTTACTTCTTCGTATTTTGTTATTTCAATCTTCAAAAGAGCCCATTCGTCTGCAATTGAAGTTAGTTGAGGGTTTTTCATTAGTCCTTCCTGTATATTATTCTTGAATCGTTCGTTTACATCCATCACTTTCAGTCTGTCTATTGCCCACCTTTTTGGCTTTTGACTTTTCTTCAGTTTTTTTAACTTTAATCTGCATTTCATAACAACCAGATTGTGGTCAGAGTTTATGTCAGCACCGGGATATGTTTTACCATCAAAAATCTGGTTTCTTTACCTCTGCTTGACCATAATGAAGTCTATTTGGTAACGCCCTGTAGTTCCTGGTCTCATCCGTGTGTATATTCTTCTATTGTGGTTAATGAATAAGGTGTTAGCTATGACCAACTCATGTTCGGTGCAGAATTCCAACAGCTTGCTTCTTCGATCATTCCTCTCACCTTATCCGAAATCTTCTACTATCTTCCCTTCTCTTCCTTTTCCTACCACAGCATTCCAATCTCCTATTACTATAACATTTTCATCACCCTCGACATATCTCAGAATTTAGATCTATTTCATCGTAGACCTTTTCAACATCTTCATCATGAGTTTGTCTGGATGGCATATAAGACATGAACCACTGTGGTGCAAGTATATTTTCTATTAACCTTTTCTATAATGATCCGTTCACTATATTGCTCATAATATTCTACCCGCTGTCCAATTTTCTACTCAATATGAGACCAACCCCTGCTTGGCCATTGTTTGTTTTTGTGATAATGACCCTATAGTCTATATATAGGCTATATATTCTTTGATATAACGAATAGTTCCATGAAGAACTAAATAGCTTATTTTCGTATATTAAACTGGTTGTATCATTTCGAAATTTTTCAACTAAATATATATATTTTCCATGGTCTAGACTAAATATCTCTTGGTACATAGCCTGTATTGAGAGAAGGTAAAGGTAAACAATTTCAAACACAAAACTCAGTATCTAAATATTGTAGACAATTTAGACAATAACAAACAAAATAACCAAAAGTTTGGTGCTTTTCAGTCGGTCAACACGAATGTACCCAAATAGAGCTGGGTTATGCCCTATTTGGGTACATTCGTGTTGACCGACTGAAAAGCACCAAACTTTTGTTTACTTAGGCAACACTGAAAAATGGCTTCAAACCTCACAACACAAAACAAAATAAAGTAAGAGAGCTAAATGAGAATACTTTGGTACTAGTGCATTCCGAATAACCGCTTCAATAGAACATCAGTATGATATATTCCTGATCAGAAAATAACATGCATATAATCCCAATTTTACGTTACTTGCACTTAAAACGTTGGGACGGAGCTTGATATTCTACCAGTCGAAACAATCTGCATTCAAAATTACTTTGGAGAATTTATAACTTTCAGAATCGACTAATTGTGACTTCGCCCGTACAGAGAGCTTCTTTCTGTGACGAGTCACAGGAGTTAGTTTTAAGATATTGTTGATTCCTCAAGGGTCATGTAGCCCCGTGTACTTAGGTATGCATAGAAGTTGTCTGATAACCTGTGTCACTGTGTTGTCATTTTTAAAAGAAGTCAAATGCATGGCCTTTATTGTGTGAGAAACACAATATGCTAGAGAATCCAGTTCCAATAGATCAAGATTATTTGTTGTTGTTGTTGTTGTTGTTGTTTTTGTTGTTTGAATTGAGGGTCTTGTAGACCATGGCCATTTAGCCCTGTGTACTTCGTTGTGTCTAGAATTTGTCTGATAACCTGTGGTACTGAGTACGCTGTAGTAGTATGAGCATCTGTAATTCAAAGAAGGAATAGGAAGCAGGCGGTCGTGGCCTTAAGTTAGGAGTCATCCTGGCATTTGCCTGGAATAGAAGTGAGAAACCACGGGAAACCATTTCCAGGATGACTGAGGTAGGAATCGAACCCACTTCTTCTCAGTTTTGCCAAATGAGGTTGAATGTACTCCTTGTCATCCTTCAAACAAGAATTAAATTTCATGGCAGAGACTGGAATTAAACCCGGACCTCCAGGATGACAGCCAAGAATGCTAGCTGCAACACCACGAGGTGGTATATCAATATTATAATGCTGTTTAATTATAGCCTATGAGGCGTATCTTCAATCGCTTCAACAGGAGATTCGGGTTCAAAAATCTAACTGTCATCTCATTTTCAAGTGTTACTGAAGAGGTATGACCGCTCCAAAGGCAGTTATTTGCTAAAGTAACCTTTAAGATTCTACAATCTACACACAGGCTACGATTTTGATGCACATTAGCTTCCAATGTCGTCTGCAATAAACACGATAATCTGCAGGACGTTCAGTAAGCCAAGCATTCTCATGGAATGAGCCCTGGTCTTGGCAATAGGCGTGCTGGTGTAACCCAAACGATACGGGTTCAAATCCTGACATTGGACTCAATTTCATGTATTACTCGACAGAGTCATTCTGAGTTTCATAGTTTGGAAGTGATAGGCAATGAACGAATGGTCGTTTGTGCACACTATGAAGGTAGGCAATGGATTCTGAATGCTGTTTTAATATGGCGAACACCAAAAACATTCTGAGTCAAGTGTCTGTTATCACATTCCGTGAAAACCACTTACACTTCAATGGTAGTACCGAATTATTTCAGAATAAATAGCATTTTGCAAAAAGTAATAAATAGTATTTCGTTCACTATGTTCTACATATTTGCCCCGACGTTGAGTTGAATGGCGCTGTGTAAGCTATGACCACGTCCAACCAATCCATGTCAGACGTGGACAAAGGCAAACTAGACACTAGGCTGATCCTCATCCCCAGTTGTAATGATGCAAATGTGTCAATAGCGTGCTACAATTCAAGGCCAGTTCGAGGTGTTGCACCATATGAAGAACCCGGGCATTGAGAATGAACCGTAACAATTCACCGAATGACCATTACGATATACTGAAATGGAAAAGGAAACAGCATGTAGTTAGTGATGTCGGTTTTGTGGACCAGAGTAATAAGTGAACAATACTTTCAACCTCACATAAGCTATGGCTCAAGACATCTCCCTGATCATGCTTACGAGTTAATGGCTGTAATTTTAAGTGGTAGTAACATGTTGATTTTAATTTTATTGAACGAAATATACCTCTGAATAAATTGGATGAACATTTGTACATGCTGAATATACTGCAGGTCATTCATTAACACACGGGAAAATACAAGAGGACTCTTTCACATTTCCCTATAATTCCCTTTCTCTGAAGTTTGCCGAGTTGTTAAATTTACATGAAATAGAGCCATATTACCTTTTGCATGAAAATCCACGACCTGCTTCCAGGTGACCGACCGGGTCAGGGAATGCAATGAATGAAGCCCCCATCTAGTGGTGAGGATAGGAACTGTGCCGGCTGCGGAAGCCTGTCGCACTCCCCTGGGGCAATGATTAAATGAATGACAGATGAAATGACGTGATAGTGGAGAGTGTTGCTGAAATGAAATTGTGACAGGGAAAACCGGAGTGCCCGGAGAAAAACCTGTCTGCCTCCAATTTGTTTAGCACAAATCTCACATGGAGTGACCGGGATTTGAACCACGGACCCTGCGGTGTAAGGCCGGCGTGCTGCCGCCTAAACCACGGAGGCTCTAATTGCTTTTGCATGATTTTTAGAATATTTAACAATGATATTCCATTTAGAGGACGCATGTAACAATTTTCTTTGTACTATGTAATTCACGCCAACATTTCTGCATGGGTTAAGACTACAATACTGCACCTGTAAACCACTCTACATGTCCCATACCGGAGTCAGCAAGGAATTATGCTTGCGCGAAGAGCCCTGGATTGCATGAAAGCTTAAAAAATTCCTACTCCACATTCACAGCAAGGCCATTGACTCACCACATCAGGGACGAAACAATTCAGTCAGGAACGAGCATCTCAGCGGAGATCACAGTTTAGCGTGGTAGTGAGCAGATTCGGATACGCTTAATTAATAGCTTTTCTCGATCACACGAGCAGAACACTCTGTCTGCGTACACTTTTACACAGTGAGACTATCTATGGTCTAAACAAATCATGCATGGGAGGTGTTGGAAATGTCCACAGTGCACTTGATGTGTTAATGTGTGCATTCTATGGGAACATTATGATTCCATCCGTGCGGATATTTTACCTAGACTATGTTATCCATTTCCAGGAGGCAAGAAACATTTGAACTATTTGACTGGCGACCGTGTGGAGTAGATATGAACCCAGCTGAGAATGTGTGAATAGAAACTAAGTGGACAGAAGTGGGTACCCACTGCCTATTACGGAGGACTAGCGGAAGTAATATTGGGCACCTGTAATGAGGTGGCAGGTGACAATCACTACGCCTTCCCTCTGGTCTGATGTATACCATATTGCATGGAAGAAGTAGTGCAGAATAATGGTCTCTTGTTTTCAAACTGACAGAATCAATAAAGACTCCTTTTAGGCCCAAAGAACTCACACTAATAATAATTAGCTAACAAAACAATAAGACTTATTTCACTACCAACTCAAGTGCGGACTCAAGGCGTTGGAGTCTGATCCCATGATACACACCGTCATCACCTTAAAACAAAACCACACGCTGCTAAATGATTGGGCGCTTGGAGGTACTTGTGTTCCTCACAGCGTCTTCGCAGCACAAAGGGCAGTTAAATGCAGTTCATGTGGCTACTTGACACACGAATGTCGAGGAGCGAAACATGTAACAGTTTATTACGAAGGACCCCTTGGGTGACCGAAGTGAAATGTCCACCACACCTTCTGGGAAAATTTACGTAACTTATGTATGAAGCAAGAAATAAACAGTCAATTTTCCAGTTTTAGGCAACATTTCCTCTATCCTACTAGAAAGCGCTATAGTGCCAAGGAGCTTAGATATCTTAGATATCTAACGTCCTTAACTGTCATAGCGCTCCAAGAACAACAAAATTCGACATGCAAGTTGCCTTCTGAGCGTCTAATAACAAAGCGTGCAACCGGCACCCGAGGCCATACGATATTATTAGGCTATATACCACAAAATGAACTCTACTTATATTACGGTCGTTAATTAAACTTACGCTGCTTACCATCTCCTGAGAATTTGTGGATATTTTTTGAGAATATTATTATTTAAAGTTGTCCTGATAGTAGAGAATTTCACACGTTTGTTGGAAAAATGTAAATGACTCCGATAACTACACTGTATTACTAACCTATACTGCTCACACTACCCACATTAGAGTACATACATTTCCGGCACTTACTTTCTGTGTCAGAAAGTGTACAGTAAAGACTAACGTTGGCAGTGCTACCATTAAAAGCCAAAATGAACGAACAATAGTAACAAAAGTGGATAATGAGAGCCCTAACCTCCGTGAGGTATTCCAAAAGTAATGGACAAACTTACTGTATATATGTCAATTGTAATTCTGTAAAACCACTAATATTTTGTTTGGTTAACTTTAACGTTATTTTTTCGAGAATGACAATGTGATGGGATGAAGAACCAGCTTTAATAGTTAACCACTCAAACAAAAATGGGATGCCCTTTGGTGATTTACAGTAGATGTATCCATGTTATTTTACAAAATATGAAATTTACGAACAGTTCATTTTGAGCGTGAACATCAATGGTTTGCAAACTGAATTATGAAGCCTTTGGATGAGTGATTCAGTTAATTATCAGCTTTTGTTGATTACAAATAATATCACAAATTAACGCACGAATTCATAACCGTGTGAAATTAGCAATTACGTACAGAAATACAGTAACACTCACACGTGTTCTATATTAATCGCTTGAAAGGTCCATTGAGCTACGCTTTTTTAATAAGTGGTCAGCATTGTCAGCAATAAAATAAGAAATCAACGGATGTTATGTATATCTGCATAGTTTATGGACGTAGTTACCTGCACAGCCTATTGGTTACATGTTAGTCATTTACATGCTGTTCATCTCTTGGACAGAGACCTTTTACTTGAAAGTTTTGTTTATGCGGTTTAGACGCAACCATATCATGCGAGTCAGGGTTCGATAAGCTAGAAGTTAGGCTCCTTAAACAACGATTACCATCATATTATCATTTAACTGTGTAGGTCGTTACAAGCTTCCAAGCTTCACAAAATATTTTCTCCCCATCTCTCTTCAACCACTGGAGACTTCTGAGGAATCGAAGGGAGATCGTAGTTTCCAGATGAATGTCAGTGCCTCTTTCTGAAGTAGGATTATTGAAATTAAGTTAACAGTTCACTACATCCGAACTTCTGGGCTGTTTTCCAGACAAAAATATGTCTTGGTACATTATGGGTACCGTATCATAAATTGGACGTCAAATTCGTAATTCCAAATACACATTATAGTTTAAGTAGATTTTGATGATCACACTACCGTAGTGTAATCAATAAGAGTAATATTTCCACACTTAGTAAATTGGAAAATTTTGACAAAGTCAGGAATCTAGTCCAGTCCACTGATGAGTAGCACTACGGATACGTATCCAACTTCACGAGAACTACATACATGGTCAATATATCTACAATATATAAAGCGTGCTAATCGCTGGTAACTCAACTCATATCGCACAATTGACAACGCGCGCTGGCAAACGTGGACAGGACACACTGGTTTCATTTGTATGAGTTCATGAGTTGGCCATACTATCACAATTAGCTGGGCATAAACTGAAATTGGCTTGTGTGTTGCTTCGGGTATTGTTGCAAGTGTAATTCTCCGTATTATACATGTATTCCGTGGAAGCAAGACAATACAATACAATACAACGCTTATATTAGTGCAGTCTGGTCATGTTTCTCCGATGTATTAAATCATCCCTATTGGTATATACCTTCTGAATATAATTTCCTTCGATTAGTAACTTTACACCCACTTTGGTTTCCCTTTGGGTTCTTTGCATTCATTATTTTAGCTTCCGTGCAAACCACTACACATTTTGTGCTTTCTCTTCTGTTTTGCAGCTTCTCATGCCTTTTGAAAGTGTGTTTCAGAGTCCGAGGTATTTTCTCTTTGTCTAAGCTTCTTTCTGCAGCGTTCCTTGCGGATAATGGCTGTAGTTACTGTTTCTCAGCCGTTATGTAGAATTCTTACAACTTCGGCATGTCTACACCATAAGGCAACCGTCTCACCACTACACCTTCCAAGAACACCTGCTGCCTGCACTTCTAGAAAAATATCTTGTGTAAGTTTTGTATGCTGGAATTGGTACCACTTATGTCTGACGTCACTTTCCCTTCCCCTCACCTACTCTACCCGTGGAATCTCGTTCGTTATTCACACTGTCTGTCTGCTCTTGTGCTCCAGACCTGCAGGCAGGTCGCTCCTACAGGGAATGTGTTATACATCGCGCAATGGTTTAAACTTTCAAATCTGTCGCCGTGACACAAAATCCTTTAAACGGCTGGCTGTAAGTGTCTTCACGAACTATCAACAACAAGTTAAGTAACAAATTCAGTGTTTTATCTATCATTTCAAGGAGTCTGTGTGAATTTCTTAAACTGAAAATTTTAAATAACCATATCTTCAAAATTTGAAATTGATATGCCGGTTATAATCACTAACGGCTTCCAAACGAGGGGTCTCTTACATTGCTTTGCTAAAACTGAAGAAAGCTAGCGGTTGGAATTATTATGCAAATTTGCATTGCTAAATCCGTCAAATAGGGAATATTTTTTCTCCCTTCGTGGGTATTATGCTACTAAACTTGATGTAATTTGAAAGTCTGTCTTTGATTCTTCGAGGGATTTTCCACTGTTTTTTTTAACCACACGAAGCTATCTTTTAATTCCTCCGAGGGATCTTTTTACCAGCCCTATTTAACTATATCGACAGCTCGTAACATTTCTAATCATGCAATAGACTCTGAATTATGCAATGTTACGTTCGCAAATTCATCAAAAGCTCAAATAAGTTAAACCACAACTAATTGTTATATCCGAACAAACAACATAGGACTCAATAGTTACTTTTCCGTGTGCTTCGACAACTTGGTTTCTCAGTGTACCCAAAATGAACTCATAAACAGACTCAATACAAACCCCATTCTTCCTTCCCATTCCCCCCTTAGTAAAATTTAAATTAAAGTATATATTATTTGTTATTTTTTTCTTTCCTTGTGAATTAGAGGTTTCACTGAGGTGACCTCCGCTCCTTTTGAATGTATCATTAATTAACGTCTGCGTCAATATGACGGTGGTATATTTAGCCACTTTTTATGCCAAACATAATATTGTTTGGGCCTCACTTTTCCCATTTGTTGTACCTGGGATTGTACCGTATTAGCCTACAATTGACATATTAACAAGAGAGGCTTGGGAAGATAGTTTATTTCTCTTGCCCCATTCATAGAGTTTTTTCATGGTATTTCTTATTCAGGACTGCTGTGTCCAAATTTTAAGAGCAATCCAATTCTAGTGTTTTATGCTCTCTCCAATCATTGCTTAGCGTTTTAAAGAATTCATTGTATATTTCTTTTTACATTCTTAATCTATGATATCTATGCTTTCTATACTGCCTAACTTAAGAGGCATCTTAACCACAACAAATGAGTTGTGAAGTTACAGTTACTGTTGACATTTTGTAGCTATTTATTGGCTTATTTTGTATCAGTGGCCGGCAACTTGAAGTGGCCACTCATGCTTCGAGGTCCACCCACTGTGGGTAGCCAAGCTATTCTTTATCTATTTCATTCCTTGCAGCATGTGGGGATGCTCTTTGAAATATTGGCCCGTAATTTTTGTTGTGCCTTAAAAATTAAAGCCATTTATTTGAACGTTTGGTTCATTAGCCAATAATTTCTTAGCATTATTTCAAATAGTTTATTGGAGTTGCAACTTGCCATTAAGTAAAGCATGTTCCTCTACACTTCCATTTTCCAATTTCCAAGCGTTGCTACTTTTTTATGTAAATTGTTTATCCACATTCTTGGTTGCTTTTTGCGCCAGCAAGACTGTGATCCCCTCGTTCGCGCTATTACTCATGCTTTTAGCATTATTTCTTGTTAGAGTCATAACCCATATTTAGCACAACAATCTTAATTGTAATTTCAAGTTTATGATCTTTTATTGCCAAGGCTAGAATTTGTTCTCGCATATTGGGTTATGTAGCCTTGCTCAATTCTCTTATTTGCGCTGTTACAAGCAGTATTACTCATTGTTTTAAATCTAGTTTGCTGATTTTTACAATAAATTGTTTCTTGGATTCGTTCCTTTGTTGCCTAATCTATTGATTTACTCCCCAAGCCTATTCCGTCTTCCTTCATCATCCTGCCGCTCCACTTATCATAATATTTTTAAAAGAAATATTCCTTGACATGGGTCTTTTATGTATGCACATCAGGTTACACACTGTACTCTATTGTCCCCTGCATGGAAAGTTAAACAGGCAGATCATACAGAGAAGTCACATTTGCACCATAGTTTTAAATCTGGGGTAAAATGTACAAAATGTATGCTGGTGGAAGCACAGGTGAGCAAGGGTTTGATTTTATCCCCTGTCGCATTAATTGAATTACTGTTCATAATTCGTCATTAGTATATATCACTGTAAATTCTACACCCTAAAGGCACAATAAATGGACTGTGTTGTACATCAAATGCAAAAGTGAAAGAACTTACTTTACAGATATTAACTGGAACGTGAATTATAGACATAAGCAATACTCACAATCCGTTTTAGAAACAAACCCACTCTCTGTGAGAAATATGTCGTATGACAATATGACATACTACCGAGCCCAAAGTCTCATTTTCATGTTTAATAATTTTCTGCAATATGCCTATTGTTAAAAATTTAACTAACCACCGAGAGAACTTGGAGACGCAAACATATGTTTGTCTTAGAGCACTATGACAACTAGGAAGCGAGATTCTAGGAGGTCGTGGGCGCCGATAGTTTGTATTGTTAAAATAATTGAAGTGATAGAAGCCATTTTTCAGTGTTGCCTTTTTCTAATAAAGAAATTTTATCAGTCGGCCAACACAACTATTTTGTGCCCATTACATTAGGACCGGAAACAAGGGTTTATATGCCCTAACATGAGAACACTACGCAAGATATTTTTCACAAAATAACACGCTTTTATGTACCAATATGGGGGTTCTTAAAATGGATGACATGTTTGGAACGTCAAGCGTTCATCCTCAGATCCTGTTCTCTGAGGCTTAAATAATAACGATGTTTATTAATTACACCTACGCACAAATATATATGTATATATAATTTTCAGTTCGTAAAATGCTTGAGTAACGCGTCAATCTTATACACAGATGTTATTGTTCACTACTATGGTTGCTGGGTTAATGTTGATGTATTTCACAAAAGTATTTTGTTGACCGACTGAAATTCATTAATTAAAAGAACGCAGTTGAAGCATTATTTGAGAAAAAAATAGGAAAATTCGAATTTGATATTAGAAAAAGAATGAACCCTTAATTTTAACTCCAGAGGGGAGAAATAGAATATTCAAACTTTGTAATGACTAGTTTGCAGACCAAAAAGACGGAAACAGATTGGGAAGAACTTACTTCACGTTGTTCGAGTCAACTAAACTGACGTGTTTTCTGTCAGAGCTCGAAATTAATAGTATCGATGCATTTGATCTTTCGAAATCACTCATCAGAACTGGACGGGGGGATTATTCTGTCGAGAAAATTTGTATAACAATTATACGGTGTTTAGTGAAAGAATATTGAAGGCATTAGTATTTTCCGAGAACAGTGAAAATTGAGAGTGGAGAAATACGTGTTCGACATTTTGACTAGTAATACAGTACCAAACTAACTTTGTTGTAAATCTACTTTTGTGAGTGCTATAATTGTTTTGTGAACTGATTGTAATTGGAAACATTCATTTCTTTGCAAAAGAGCACGCAAGTATTGAAGATCGCGCGCATTGCGGGTGATTTCTTTATGGGTGCATGGACGCTATAATTGCTAGAAAGCATTCGTAAATTCTGTGTGGGGCTATGCATACTGTACATAGCTATTCTTGTTTAATATGCTTGCCGAGTGTAACGGCTAGGCAGTGTGTTAGTGTTTGTGTGTGCGTATGTGTGTGTGTCTCCCACTAATAAAACCTAAACGGCCGAAGAGGTTTCAATGAAACTCAGTAAGTACTTACCACTACTTTGTCCGACCTCGACCGTGCCTTTCAAATTTTAATATGTTCCACTAATCCAACATGGCGGCCACGTGAAATATTTCACTGGCATTCTACATCTCCACAACATTAGCAAAATATCACCCTGAAATTCTGTACGGTGTTTAAGGGCACTAAAATAAGTGACTTTCAAAAACCTGTTAAGTACAAACCAACATGGCGACCAAGGGAAATTGAAACATTAAAATAAATTTTTCTCGCGATTTAACCATCCGAGCACAGTGAAACCCGGTGCGGTAAATCTTCATACCAATTCTAATTCACTGGCATTTAATTAAGTTAAATTATTAAGATAACGTCAATATGGTGACTGTGCGAAATTTGAAATTAAAGGTTTTAATTATTGTGTCCTAATATTGCGATAAAAGTGTACATTTAAGTACCGAGCCAACGCAATAGTCTTCATTGAATGGTGCATTCCTGTATGGTGTACTTCTACAATCCAACGTCGTGGCCGCGAGAAATATATATGTGGCATTCTTTATCTCCGAAACTATTCCCTGTATCACCCGGAAATTTCGTATAGTGATAGAGAATAACACTATACGTTCACTTATAAGACATTGAATATCCTGTTATCTATAAAACCAACATGGCGGCCAAGCAAATATAAATTATTTAAATAGCATTTTCTCGCGATTTTATCATCTGGGCAAAGTGAAACTTGGTACGGCACATAATAATACGTGATTTATGTTGCTGGCATAAAAGTTTTTTCAATTGCTTTTATAATCTCAAGATGGCGGCTGTGCAAAATTTTGGAAAAAAAAATATTTTATGCGTTCTAATCAAGCGATCGATGTGAACGTTTGATTGATGAACCTAGGCAATACTTTTTTGCCATTTTTCATTTATGAAAAAATAGGCTTATGAGATCACCTTTTGTCCGTGTGTGTGTGTACGTCTGTGTGTGGGACCTCCTCCTAATAACTTCTAAATGGCTGTAGCTAATCCAATAAAACTCGGTAAGGTTATAGAACGATTTTTTCCGACCCCGACCGTTCCCTTCAATTTTTATTACTTCGGACCTATATTTATGCTCTGCGAAATATTTCACCGGCATTTCTTTTCTCCTAAACTGTTATTCATATCACCCTGAAATTTCGTATGGTGATAAAAGTCTCAACTGGAATTTCACCTATGTGATTTTCAAAATCCTGGTAACTACAAAACGAACATGGCGGCCTAGCGAGTTTGACAATTTTCTATAGACATTTCTCACGATTTAATTATCCGAAAGCAGTGAAACTTTCAACAGCAAATGACTATACAAATTGCAATGCACTGCCATCTAATTGAGTTCACGTGTTCACATAACCTCAAGATGGCGGCTGTTGTAAATTTTAAAATTAAGTTTTAATTTCTTGTGTCCTAATCATGCGATCGAAGCGAATGTTTAAATAATGAACCTACACAATAATCGTGATCTAATAGTACATAACTCTATGGCCTATATAATATATTATATTAAAATCCAAAATGGCGACAATCCGAAATATTTAGACGATTCTCAATTTAAATTTTAGTCCACTCGCTTGTAAATTATTTCAATTTTTTCATAACCACAAGATGGTGGCCTTGCGAAATTTTAAAATCTCGTTTTTATTTCTTGTGTCCTAATAATGCGATTGAAGTTTGAATAATACACCTACACAATAATCTTCATGTAATAGTATATAACTTTAAGGCCTATATATAAAAGTCTAACTTGGTGACCATCCGAAATATGTAGATGGTTCTCAATATCTAGGAACTACGAGTATTACATCCATCAAACTGAAAATTTGTGTGTTGATAGAGGCTATAAACATAGGCCTAGGTAGGATATATGAAAATAGGCTGTATAGTTTTTCACGGAACTACTTGTTTTCTAATCATACATAACTCTATGCCTACATACTGAGCCCGTTTTGTTCGAAGAGCCATGTGACTGAAAACCGCATCAACCACTGTGACAATCCTCTCCAAACAAACCCACAGAATAAGAGGTAAGAGAAACTGCACCATAGGCCCTTTCCAGGGTGTTAATAAAGGCGCTAATCCAAACTTAGCCCAAAATACACATCCTTAAGGAAAGCACAAAACTACCAAATAACCCAGGCTTATATAAAATATTTTCTCAAATTTAAAACAAAAATTCAGATCTCTCACCTACTCTAAGGGGATCCTTTAATATGCCACTAATCAATCTATCAATATATATTCCCCCAAACTAATCTCAAAATGTCCCGTGTAAATGTCCTACTTACAAGAGAAAATCAGCAATAAACTAGTACGTGACACGTAAATAAATCCCTAATCAAATACAATTCCCTCTAAAAATAGTTACAATCACTACTGATCCTACTTGTATTTAAAATACACCATCTTCTACAATGTTTGAAGTTACATTTAATAGCCAGCTCAAATATATATGGAGCCCAACATCACTTCTTCGATGTGACATCGATGGCTCATGTAAAGTCACTATTCCATGGACGAACCGAGGACTTCAAACTTACACCATTTTCTCCTTGGAAATGACAGTCTTTCGATGCATCATGAGTTGCTGCACTGCTGATATTTATTTCTACACATATTTTGAGGACTGGAATTATTAGATGACATTCGTACTGCATTTGGATGACTGTAGATTTCTACGATTTTTGGTAATATGGATAAATTAGGTATAACCTCGAAGATATTCGAAGAATATTTAATCATTGCATACTTGACTAGAGTGACCCCCATCGGAACTTCCGTCATCTTGGTGACCACACTATTGCCTCAGGCATGGTCCTGACTGGACGCCACTATTGTCTCAGGCATAGTGCTGACTGGACGTTAATTTTGCCTGCGCTAATGAATCCACCTGTGAGCTAAACATGAATTATCATCGTTGTGCAAATTGTTTCTAAATGTGTGCAGGATAACTGCTGTTATAATCAGGAATTATTATTCGACTTCGACACGTAATAATTATAAAATTTGGGTGAATTTCGTGAACCCAGGACTGAAAACGTGCCGAGCACATGGTTGCATGCCGGCATGGCAAAGTGGTAAAATACGAACAGTTGATCAATTATATCACTGTAAGAACTTGTATTTAATTGTATTATATTCAACGATATGTGAAAGTAATTTTTCTGTGTGCGGATTGCTCCGATAGAAAGTAATAGAAAGTGGTTTTTTACGCGCCACAAACACATGAGTGTGTTTCTTTTGATTTATTTCCATTATGAGTTGACATTAAGACGACTAAAACAAGTTTGGAGTGAGTATCGTTGCACAAGCATAGATTATAACATCTGTGAGCGGAAAACATATGGTCATTTCTGCTAAGAGCCGCTATCAGAGAAAATAATAACTACATAACTACGCAAAAATTAAACTCAGTGAACACGCCAAATACTGGATAAAAATGTCCGCTACAATCCTTGTTGAACACCACTTGGAGATGATTATTCCCCTTACGATGGAAGCCGATATGGAGTAACTCAATATGCAGGGGAATAGTGGAGGTTGATATTTGCTGGAGGATGGATGGCGATATGGCAATTCCAACCATGCCGTTATACTCGCCAATGACACCAGGCAAGGCTTGAACGCTGGATTACTGATGAAGGTCACGTGAGTGAGACTACAAAGTCCTTTTTTATGTACGATCATGACGCAGGGGCATTAGTTTTAGAGACCTTAGTAATGGCACATTCTATAGGTAGGATTTATGAGTATTCGGCAAAATTACATTGGTTATACAACACATTGTTTCGCTAGAGCCATGAGGATAAAGAAGCTCTTACTCATTCTGTAAATAGGTTTTGATTGGTTATAAAACAGTGCTCCGAACTCAATGAGTTACGCAGTACGGTTATGCAAGATACAGTTAGGACGACATTCCACTGGCTATTGTAACCCCAGTGAACATAATATGTCTGAAGGCCTAGACCTTGAGCGCTATTTTATTGATTTACTTATTGCAAGCGCGTGGCGCTGGTCAAAGATTTAGAAGGCTGTGAGTCTACCAGCTGGCAGGCAGTGCACACGCTGGTTTGTTACGCCACAAACACATGAGTGTGTTTCTTTCATTTCCATTATGAGTTGACATTCAGACGACTATAAAAGGAATGCAATGCTCAGATAAAGACGAGCCAAGCAAGCAGTCTTTGGTTCGATGTGGAGAGCCACAGTATGATTATTAAGCACCTCAGAATGATAGCAAATCACGTTTATAGTGTATAAGACACTGAATAAAAATACAGCCGCAGTTAACAAAGAACTTTGTGAAATATAAAGAGTACATTTAAGATCAGCAGCTGATTTTACAGCGTATTTGTCCACATGATGGATTTTTGTATCAAACAGGTGACCGTTATTGTAATATTCTGAGGTTGACCACAAAAATAGGGTGTTATACCCGTGGTTGCAAGGTACGCTTTTGTACTACCTTGGCTAGCAAAATGTACGTTATTGTCTTGTTGACTAAGCTACTGGCCGACGGGCCGAGTGTTATTGTTGAGCACTTAAGGAATGCAGATGGATGAGTGTGATATGAGTTTTCACAATTATTTCAGGTGATGTTAGTTGTCAATCCACACTAATCTTCACACTTACGAGTTTAAATGGTCACTAAAATATACATTGAAACTGATAGGACTAAATTCATATTAATAAAATGTAATAATAAACATAAAGTGATAGGATTTTCTCACTAAACCAAAATATAAACAAAGTGCTAAGCTGCATCTCTAAAATATGATTAATCATGATAAACTTAATGAATTCTCGTTGACCAATGCTTAGCTATTGCTCTTATGCGACATTTTGATACATTTTTAGGTATTCCTTATTTTGTGGGACGACGGTCAGTTAACCACGTGTATAAAGACGGTGGTTAAATTGACAATGCAACGTTAGTCATTAAGCTAATTCATGCCGATGACACCATAACTTTTTCTCTCCCACACGCTCATGACCATTCGTCACAAACAGTGAAAATATTTGTAGGCAGGTCAGTGGCGCCAATTGCGCACATTTTGAAGGGTGACTTGCTGTAATACATTTGTGTTGAAAATAGTTTAGCTTTTTCTTTGATTAATATAGGAACAGAATGTGCTTAGCTTTGTTTGGAAATAACTTTTGAATTAAACGCTTCTCGTTTACATCTTTGCAAACTATAACGTCAGATAGGAATTAGCATAGAATGCCGTAACGTTAAATGTTAGAGATGACACCATCATAGCGTAGTATTTAAACTTATTGTACAGTAAATATAATGGAATATTTTCATTGTAAACAAGTAAATATCTTTCTTTGCCGTAAATTCGTGCCTGTAATATGAATTATTATAGCAATCTCCAAAGTAATTGGATAGGGATGAATTACGTGTCATTCTGTTAGCTTTGCTTGTTTGATTTAGAATCTTTTCATAGGACTTCGAGAGGCATAATTTAGGATATTTTTTTGGTGATAATTAAATTCTTGTTAGGGCAGATTAGCACGGACTAGCCGTTTTTCACCTCTGTGAAGTAGGCTAGGGGTCTGCCATCTTTGTGAATAAAATCAGTGCGATTTAAATGTAAGCCTGGCCTCTTTATTGTGTGATTGCGTTTGTATTCCTCTGGACTGGAAGCTTTAGATCTCTCATTATACCCGACATCCTTGAGATAAGTTTCTTTGTGTTTTCCCGGTCCGAGAATGCATTCCTCCCGGTCCCATATGTCATCTCGTTGGAGAAGGGTCTCGGAAGGGTCATTTAAGGTATGTGGCTCCCTGAAACCCTTGTCAAACGGGCACAATATAACTAAACTATGATGGTGTCACACACAACATTTAACGTTACGTTACGATGATGATGATAATTGTTTTAAGGGGCCTTACATCTGGGTTATCGGCCCCTAATTGTCTTGGTGATAGCAAATATGACAACGAGACGGAGACCATAACTAAAACTGACGAGATTCAAAATACTGACAAGAGATTGAAAAGACACACAAAATGGAAATTAGATGGGAACATTCACGAACGTAATTTAGATTTAAATTACGCACAAATTTTATGTTTGAGTAAAACAGAAATCGACAAAGTGCAATTTAGATTCAAAATACTCACAAAATGCAATTTAGATTCAAAATATTTACAAAATTGACAATAGTCACAAAATGCAATTTAGATTGAAAATACTTACAAACTGTAATTAAGATTCAAAATACTCTCAGAATGCTATTGAGTTTCAAAATACTTACAATATGCCCAAACTACAAAATGCAAGTTAGATTGAAAATAGTTGAAAAATGCGGTTTAGATTGAATTTTTTTAGAAAATGCAATTGGAATTCAAAATACTCACAACAATGCCACTCCCGCAATCAAAGAATTACTCAAAATACTCGCAAAAAGCAATTTACAATGAAAATATTTACAACATGCATTTTGATTGAATGTACTTACAATGTGAAGTGTAGATTCAAAATATTTACAAAATTTAATTTATATACATGGGGAGCCAATTCACAAAAAACAGTGCGGGAATCTTAAAGGGAAAAGGAAATAGAATGAAAAGAAAAATAAGGCTGATCTCTAGAAGAATGTGGGATCAGGAAAGATGTGAGAAGGGCTAATTTAGGCGGGAAAGGAAGAGACTCTCTAGCACTCGGTTACCCTTATAGTGTCGGGGTCGGAAGAGAACAAGAGTTGACCAAGAGAGGTCGACAGGAAGGAAGACGGAGAGGAACCCGGCAAGAGTAAGTGGAAGCAATGCTAGACTCAGCTGGGGTCCCGTGGTCGTCAACCGATGTTTCACTAAATGTGAGACCCTGGGGGACGTTACGATACATTTCCTAGCAAATCCCAAATTAACGTTAAATAAGAAATTAAGTTTAAAACTCCATAATGGAAAAATCAAAAGAAACAATGCTAATGCTCCGTGACATCTCAATGTAAAACAAATCTGACACACGATCAAATATTCATTCACGATATAACACAGAAATATGACACAACGATATACTCGCTACCTTCACTTGATGCACTGCTATTTGATTCAGAAGGAAATTACGGTGTTAGCTGCGGTGCTGAGACCTACTCACGCAAAAGAATCATGAATCATGAATGTCCATGAAGTCCACCACCTCGTTTCATGACATAGGATTCGTCTGACAAAGGGGTATAGTCAAAAGTCTAAGGTCTCACAGAGTGAATAAGACAACTCGCCATCAAAAATAAATAAACCAAATTATATAACAAACAAGCAGTTAAGCTCAGTTATTATATTTTAGTTGGAGTTCAAGGTCAATTTTTTGTCATCTTTCATTCTGATAATTTCGCATGATTGTTATTATTCATATCTTATTTAAATTTTATTTAATCCCAATCTATATATTGTACCGGTAATTGATTACGGAGAATGCATGGTCATACTCCAGCGTAGCTCAACGGCATACCGGGCTGTTACGTCCATCCCACCGTATGACCGTACATTCGGATATTGAGCAACTTCAGGTCAATAAGACTACACAAATAATCACATGTTACCTTAAAATGATTTATTTAACTAAGGGAAACACCCAGAATAAAATCATACATTAAAACAAATACTAAAGCTTTCAATAAACCATCAAAACATCTATACAAAATATCCAAATCAACTCAAAATCATCTTGCTTAACTCCCTGTTCTAATATTATTCAACCATTAAATCATTACTTATTTTAGTAAAAAAATTAACATATTATATGTTGAAAAATTATTAATCTAAAGCATGTGGCATATTTATTTATATTCCCTTTGGGTATTAAATTCAATTATCTTTTATTCATTAGCCTTATTCATTTCAGCTTATTTAAGCTCGGTTACTTTCACTTCCATCAAGCTTTAAATCTCCATTACTTTAAAATACAACACCATTTTTCACACATCACATGTCTGGAATCGAACCCCAAACTTCCACATCAATTTCTCTTACTGTCATGCCTTTAATTTTTATGTTATATCATGCATCAAGATTACATCAATTATTTCAGCGGGCTCATTCCCATCTGTATTCATTAACACCAATATTCGGTTACCCGTCTGTTATTGAGAGGCACAGACCGATTATACTCATATAATTATTTTGACAATATGCATTAAAATTCATAGATTTTAATGACATTTTAGCTGGGATATCAATTTCACTCCCAACAATTCAAATATGTAACTTTTAACATCATATCTCCCGTCGTTAATTAATTTTATCTCTCTACTGCTTAATTACCAGTATGCGCTCGACCCTTCTCGAGTGTCTAGCCTTGTATACAAAAACTCCCCCTTTACTGCTCCTTCAAAAAATGGTTAATGGGCCAAGCTCGTTGGCTTCCCTTCCCCAACCGGCCAGTCTAGACATGATTTACAATCACAACAAACTTCCTCTTGTATTTCGGCTTTGACTCATTCCCTGTAAATATCGCGTTTTCTCTTTCATATGGTCATCCAAGACTTATGATCACAATAATTATTCATTAGCATTTACTATGTGTCTTAATTCATTATAAGAACATTAATTTCGTACATTCTAGTAACAGTGCATTCGAATTCGGTGATGTCAGTATTTGTCGGTTACGGTACTTGAGCCCTGCTCTAAGCGTAACAATTCGCTGCAATTACTTGGCAATGATGGTAATTTTTGGAATATGGCAAATATGTGACTAGGCTCGGATCCGTGTATTTCAACGTCTCCCCAGTTGTCCGTAACGACGACGGCAATATTTCCCCAGTCTTACACTGTGATATTTGGCAATTCTGACGTGGAGATTCAACAATCCTTCCCACCCAGTCTTACACTGCAATATAACAATTCATATTAACACACACACATACAGCTAATCCGGTGAGAACTAGTCTCCAACCCTGGTCGCTACCCATTTTACTTCGACGATCCGACTTGGTAATTTACATCTCCCAAATAATGCAGGTTAAAAATCAAGTATACTGATCCCTAGCTTGAGGCGATCCTTTACACATAATGCATTACATTTGTTTGTCCCAATGTGGCAAGATATCTGCTTGGATGTCCATCATTCCTATACTTGGCATATTTAACCACCATTTATTTATCCATTTATTTTATTATTATTAAGGCGTACCGACCCGCCATAAGATTCATTCATTATCATTATTAAAGACCAAAATCTCATTACTGGCCTCATTATTTTACTTCGGAGCCTGCAAAACTCCCTATTTTACAATCACTTTTTCTTGGAGCATAAGAACTCATTACTTACATTATTACTAATTGCTTGGGGCAGAAAAACTCATTACTTTCATTGTTACTTTCATTACTCATTACTTTCATTATTTACGTTACTTGGAGCATAAAAACCCACTACTTTACTCATTACTTGTACTTGGAGTAATTAATTAATTGACATGGCGCACTGACCCACCATAGGTCCCATATTATATTCGGTTCCTCCTTCAAAATCCCTTTTAATCATTTATCAATCATTGTATGCGGGTTTTTCCTACTTCACATTTTTACAAGATTTCTTTGACAACATATTTCACATACCATTTGCTCATGGTACAACACAAATTACATTGATGGATGGTATAACACTAGATAATGATAATTTTCATCACTTACTTGTCCGGCTTGGCTGGTAGACTCCATTTAAGGATGATTTCACCCATCGTGCATACGTCTAATGATGCATTGCACAATATTTGTATGCAGACATCACACTTTTTACAACATTTTTCCTATAATTACACATTTTAATTGAAATTCACTTTTATATCTATAAAAACACATATAAATCCCACATTTCACTTGGGATACAAAAACACTTATTCATTAACACAAATCACTGTACACAGGTTTCATTTACACTAGCGTGCATTTCACGCTGGTTTGAGTAATGTACTATTTCTATTTTTACAATTATTATTATACTGGCACCTATAATTGTCTTTCTTACCGCATCTCAGAGGCTGGTGCAATTATCCTAGTCTGCTGGCGATTTCTCCCTATCTGAAGTTACGTAGTCGAGTGTCTCTCCTCTACGGCTCTTCCATGGTCTCGAACTCGTTCGTGTTTCCTATTTCCCCTCAAGGTTTCCTATTTTTAAACTTCTCAACTTCCAGTCTCTATTTGGAATTACATTAACTCACGAAGCTATAACCCTCTACTCGATTCAAGGTGTTAATTGTCCATTTTATCACTGCTGTGGGTACAATTTATTCGTCCTCCTCGGTCGCACTTTTATCGCGAACGATCTATTTCCTATAATCTTGGCCTTCCTCCAAGGTCCATATAATTTCTAATGGCGCTTGGATTCGACGCTCTCTCTACTTGATTTATTGTCTCACTTAATTTTTCACTGGCGTGAACCTATGCTCTTTTATTTACGCCGCCTGACGTTACTTGTCTCTTGTCTAGAACTACTGCTTGTAACGTTATAACTTGGTAAAACTCCCATCCGAGTTTACCCAACAAACGATTTATACTGTTTCTTTAAAATTGACTGTTTCTACTGCGAACCCATGTGCCTCTCAATCAGAGTCCACAAGGTGTCTGTAAATAACTGTCATCGTAGCAACGTGGTCCTTCCCGGAACCCACAAATAGCATAACGTGCCTCCTCCGATATCGATCTAAGATGGCGGCAAGTGTGACGGTTGAGTGAAGTTGCTCTTGCTTCACCCTGCTTAAATAGAAAGTTAAGTTGCAGAAAGTGCTGATTCGTGTGAACTAAGTTATATTATTAGGCATCCTCTTCACTAAAAATTAAACGCGATGTCTCTAAAGGAAGTAGCTGGGAAGATATCGGCTTTCGAAGAATCCTTGAAAGAATATCAAGCTCGTCTTGATTCAGCTGTCAGTGCCGCCAACCCACCAAACGTGCTCCAAGCGCTTGGCGATGAGTTCCAGGCGTTCAAGAAACAGGCCAGTGATGACATCTCCAGGCTTAAAGGGGAGTTGAAGGAACTGGAAAACCGGCTTCATAAACAAGACGAGGTATTGGATGAGGCTGAACAGTACAGTCGCCGAAACTGCCTCTTGTTGCATGGGGTCCCTGAGCAGCCGTCTGAGGACGTCTACAACAAAGCCCTGGAGACACTGAAAAATAAACTTTCAATTGATATCTCACTGCTTGATGTGGATCGCTGCCACAGGCTGGGCCGCCGAAATCGAACGTCTGCTGAGGTGGTCTCGCATGGAAATCGACCGATTATTATTAAGTTCCTTCGGTATCATGATCGAGATCGTGTGTGGCGTGCGAAGCGAGCTTTTAAGGGCAGTGGGCTCATGCTAACTGAGTCACTCACAAGTGTGAGAAAAACTATATTAAATCAGGCACGGGACATATGGGGACTGCAGAAATGCTGGACTCAAGATGGACGTATTTGTGTTTTAAGGGAGGATGGAAGCAAAATTCAAATATGCACGATGATGCAGTTGAATAACATGGCAGGGAGTAGGATGAACAAGTGAACCTTGGAAATAAATTATGTGTATAGTAATTAGCTTATAATTGTGTGTGTGTATGTGTGTGCTTGTGAAAGTCAGTGGATCTGCTCACCAGGTTGCTCAGGTAAGCTCATTTTACTTCTTACTTAATTTTATTTCCCACTGCATACTTTCATATGTTTGTTGACCAGGACAACGGCAATACCATTGACCTGCATTCCTCTCCACTCACCTCGCCCACCCCTTCTCTCCCGTCCCTTCCACCTTCAACGGGACTTGTGTTGCAAGAGCAGCTTAGTAACCACCCGCGGTCGTTACAATGTTGCCATCTAAATGGACAGTCATTATTAGCCCATCTGGAGGAGATACAGGCTATTTTTGAAGTAAACAATGTACATATTATCGGAATCAGTGAAAGTTGGATGCGTAAAGACCTGCCGTCATCGGCAGCTAACCTTGATGGATACTATATATTACGCCATGACCGTATTGACAAAATAGGTGGTGGGCTTCTACTTTATTACAGAAACGACCTAAAATGTAAGATAATTTCCACTTCCGACCCAACACTTATACTGCGACCAGAATTTATGTTTGTAGAATTAGACTGCCATAAAAAGATATTAATAGGGATTGTATACAAGCCACCTAAAATAAGACAGACTGCTGATTTTGAAGATGCATTAGCAGGTCTTGCATCGGCATACGACGACATTATAATCATGGGTGATTTTAACACTGACCTCTTAAAGCAGACTGGTGAAGCTAACAGCCTACTGAATTTATTTCTCGCCACAAACATGACGGTTTTACCCCTGAACGCTACTAATCATGTTCATTACTCTGACCATTCGAGCCATACCTTAATTGATCTTCTTGTGACAAATCAACCTCAGAAAGTAATTAAACACGGACAGATCCCTGCTCCTGGTATCTCTTCACATGATCTATTGTACGTATGTTATTCTATACGAATACCTAAGTATAAACCACGCTACATTACAATACGAGACTTACGACATATTGACCAGAATAAACCACGCTGTGATGCATATAACTTGCCTTGGGATAATATGCGTAATTCTCAGAACATAAATTCTAAAGTAAATACATTCAATTTAATGGTACTAGAAATATTTGACAAACATGCACCAAAGAAACGGGTAAGAATTACCCGCTCTTCATCTGCGTGGCTAACGGCTGAAGTAAGATCTGCTATGGCCAGTCGTGACAAACTATACAGACTATACAGACAGACACATGATGCAGTTGATTTTGAGAGATATAGAATTCTGAGAAACAGAACCAAGCAGTTAATTAGAAATTCTAAATATAAATACTTTCATGAACTGATGAAAACCAACAGCCCTAGACAAAAATGGAGTAAATTACGTGCGTTAGGGATAGGTAAGACAGTTGAACAACATGTACCAAGCATATCGCTAGAGGCTCTAAATGATCACTTCGCACGGCCAAAAGTAGCCTCTACCTCCTTCCCTAATAGTTCACTACCGGTACCCTTGTTACAACAGCAGTCTGTTTTTGAGCAATTTTCTTTTAGAAATATCAGCTCGAATGAAGTTAAAGGTGTGATATACTCTATTTCATCCAATGCCACAGGTAACGATGACATTCCTATATCACTGATTAAGCATGTCTTGGGAGCTGTTCTGCCAATACTAACTCATATATTTAACTACTGCCTGGCAAACGGAGTGTTCCCAGATGTTTGGAGAGATGCACTAATTAGACCTATCCCGAAGAGCTCCAAGTTTGATTCTCCTTCAGATTATCGTCCAGTATCCATCCTACCACCATTATCCAAGGTACTTGAACGTCTAGTACATACACAAGTTACTGAATACCTTACAAAGCATTCCCTACTCAACCCCTTCCAATCCGGCTTCAGAAAGGGGCATAGCACTGCGACAGCTTTACTACGAGTGACAGATGATATCAGATGTGCAATGGACCAACGGGACGTGACTGTACTGACATTATTAGATCTCAGTAGTGCCTTTGACACCGTCAACCCTCAGTTGCTACTGCAGAAACTTCGAGAACTAAATTTTAATAGTGTGTCACTCCGGTTCTTTTCCTCTTACCTTGAAAATCGCCGGCAACGCGTGATAGTGGGAAATGTGAGTTCGGGATGGCAAAGTAAGACCCTCGGTGTCCCTCAGGGTTCGGTTCTTGGGCCACTGTTATTTATCATCCAAATAAATGACATATCAAAAGCCCTTAATTTCTGCAAATTGCAAGTGTATGCAGATGATATACAGATCTACTATCATTCAAAACCGAGTGATATCAATAATGCAATCATTAAAATAAATTCTGACCTACAACAGCTTAGTGACTATGCTTATAAAAACAGTTTATTAATAAACCCAAATAAAACTCAAGTGATTATTATCGGTACCAGTAAAAACTTATATTCCCTCAAGCAACGTGACATCTCTCCAATAATTTTAAACAATAAAATCATACCCTACTCTACTTCAGGGACAAACATAGGAATTATTATGACTGAGACCTTAAATTGGACTAAACAGGTGATAAGCACATGTAATAAAGTACACAAATGCTTATATCCTCTGAAACGGTTCGGTAATGTATTCTCTGTTCGACTTAAAGTACAACTAATTCGCTCTCTGATACTACCTATATTTGACTACTGTGACACTGTGTTGACTGAAATAACCTGCGACAGTAACAAGAAACTGGACCGGTGCTTCAACAACTGTGTAAGATATATCTTTGGCCTGCGATATGATGATCATATATCACCCTATTATAAGGAGCTGTCGTGGCTTCGAGTGCACCAGCGTCGTGAACTCCACATATTATCACTACTGCACAAAATACTTTCCACTAATACCCCTAACTATCTTGTTTCACCGTTTTATTACCTCTCGTCCTATCATGACCACAATACGAGATCTGGCTCCTCTCTTGCCATACCTGTAAACCGTACTGCTGTTTACAACCGCTCGTTCATAATCTCTGCGTCCAGGTCATGGAATTTGCTACCTGTGAACATTAGAGACAATCCCTCTCATCGCAAATTTAAAGTGGCTTGCTGCGAGTATTTGCTGGGTGGATCCCGCTGACTTCCGGGATAAATGTTGAATGAACGAATGGATGAATGAGATGAATGATCGGATTACTGTAGTTACGTCATTTAAGGGTACTTTACTTTGTGTATTTTTCAAATTAATGATTCTACCATTATTCATATTATCACTATTCTTATTGCTAAAAATATTATTTGTGCTATTGGTATTTGTAATTATAAGTCATGTAGATGTATACTCATCTAGTGGTTAAGTGTAAGAGAGGACCTTGAGCCCTAACTTCGCCACCAATAAAGGCATTATCTATCTATCTATCTATCTATCTATCTCCGAGGTCTTTCAAATGACCATCGAGTAACGTGACGTACCTCCTCGGAGGTGTACCAGATGACTATCGATAACGTGCCTCCTCCGAGGTCTTCCAGATGACTGACTTTGAATCTGCCCTCAGGCCCTTATATCTGATTCAGTAAAGAATATAGTTCTTTAATTACCTTCAGAGGCTAACTTCTGAGTTTTTGCTCTGATCTTCTTCAGAATTTACCAACGGGTGACTAATGCTCTAAATGTTGGTTAGACATTATGCGGAATTGAATTCGTTCATTATATTCTTCTTAATTAATTAAATTAATTCCCATGCCTCTTGTGGGGCCTACTTTATTACTCATTCCTCTTCCGCTGATGAGTCCGCGTAGCTCTGGTGACATAATCTAGCGTCAGCAGTTTTTATCTGTGCATAGATTATGAAGTTTAATGCCTTTAAAAAATCACATTCCTTTTTAGATTGGTCAATCTGCTTTTACATTTCTACTTCAATGGCCGGCCTAAAAGTTATTCGATTATTTCTGAATCTAAGACGATGTTTCTCCCCGCGCCCACACAGAATTGTCTGCTGAGTTGCGTTCTTCTAAGCTCTCGCCCCTCTGGGTCATTATCATCAATTCGTAAATAGTTCCTCATTACTCTGGCTATTAGTGTCTTCATAAATACTTCCTGTCCTGCTGCGTCGCATGCATGACTTCATCTTTTTTTGTGTTCAACAAATGCCATCACTGAGCACGTCTTAATGGGTTTAACTCTGGTTAGCCCATATTGTTTGACGTTAATGATGTTTATTGCTTCCGCTATTTTTAATTAAACATCTACTTCTCGCATGTGACCTGTTTCTAAGACCAAATCTATAGAGTTCTCTCTTCATAACGTTGTGAATTTATCCAACTATTTTCCAAGTATCTGCGTGTTGGACTCTTGTACCAATCTCCAATTCGGTACAATATTTAAAATGCTAATATGATTTTTGTTACCGCGAGATTCAGAGAATAGCTGAACCGATTCACTTCGTAGATCACTCTGACGAAAGCTCTTGGCCTGTAGATTGGCAGTGTTTATAAAATAAACAAATATGTTACATAATATTTTTAAATTGATAAACAAAAACTAGTTGAAACCCGTCAAAACATGACGGAAAATGAATAAAATATTTACTGAAGAAGTTTCCTATATAAGTTACATTCTTTGTACGATTATTTTTCGGCACTATTGTAACTTTAAGGGCGTCAAAAGATTGCAGTCTCGACATTGCAACATAATGCTGGCACAAATCTCACATCGAGAGACCGGGATTTCAACCATGGACCCAGATGTGAGAGAGCGGCGTGCTGCCACCAAAGCCACGCAGGCTTCCCCAAGAGATAAAATAAGGTATGAAAATGATATATTGTCATAATAAAAGAAATATTTCTGGTTCAACAGTGACAATTCAATTTGAAATCAACTTCTAATGATTCCCAGAAAGGTATGTGAATCATAAATAATATATTTTCAATAATCTGCCTTGTGAAATTTATGAATAGGGATGAGTACCTGCTCTCAACAATTAATTAATCTTTCCCTCCTTTATAATTCTTATGAATAACTCTCACATTAAAACGAGCTGGATATCAGCCATGTCTGTCATGACCAAACTCATTCTGCGCATGCACTAGGCCCAATAATTTTGCTTTTTTTAAATAAATTTAAACATAATTATGCGGTAACATATTTGTTTATTTTATAGACACTCTGCAAATATACAGAACAGGGGCTTTCGTCGGAGTGTATTACGAAGTCAATCGGTTCAGCCGTTTTGTCAACCTCGCGGTAACAAAAATTAGCTTACTGTTTTAAATATATAGATTCAGAATTCTTGCCACTCACGCATGCGCACAATTGCCTTGGCTCATGACAGACATGATGGTTGGACGTCCACCGCGTTTTAATTTCGTAGATATTTATAAGAATTATAAAGGAGGGGAACATTATTTAGGATGTATCCACGATATTCGAAGCACGTCCAGAAAGTAAGTTCCGTTTGGTAATACAATTAAATTGTGTACAGATACAGAAAAAATATTTATTGCACAACATTCTACACCTCTTAAACTACTTTTCCACATAACTGCCGAACTTTTGCAGACATTTGACATAGCGTGGCACAAGTTTTTGGATACCTTCTTCATAGAAGTTTGCCGCCTGTGTCTTCAACCAGTTGGAAACATCATTTTCCGAGGTGTCAAGATTTGTTTCGGCTTAACCTTTGCTGGGGATGAAGTGTGCCTCCATTTCATTGATTGCCGCTTACTTTCAGGGGTGTCGTAAGAAACCCAAGTTTCATCTCCTGTGACTATCTGTGTCAGAAATTCTTCGCCGCCTTCATTGTAACGGGCCAAAAACTGAAGTGCACTACCCATCCGTTTTGTTTTGTGTTGCTCCGTAAGAATCTTTGGAACCCAACGTCGGCAAAGTTTACGAAAGTTCAGTTTATCGGTAACAATTTCATGAATTAGTGATCGTGAGATTTGGGGAAATTCCTTAGCGAGAGCACTAATTTTAAACCTGCGGTTTTCCCGGATCATGTCATCAATCGCGTGAACCAGTTCTTCTGTAACCGCTGCAGCGGAACGTACAACTAGTTGAAGACACAGGCAGCACACGTCTATGAAGAAGGTATACAAAAACTCGTGCCTCGCTACGACAAATGCCTGCAACATGCATTTATGTGAAAAAGTAGTTTAAGGATTGTAGAATTTTGTGCAATAAATAATTTTTCTGTATCTGTACACAATTTAATGTTATTACCAAACGGAACTTACTATCTGGACGTACTTCGTATACTAGAATAGAATTATAAAAGACGGGAAAAATTGAAGAATTTAAACTGACAGTTGTGTGATAGTTACTTATTGTTGTTTTAAGGGGCGAAACTACGAGGTCATCTGTCCCCATCACAGATGAGTGTGTATGTTGTTTAACTACCCTAATATTGCGTTTCTTTAGCAGTGATTTGGTAGCGCCAAGGACTCTTAATTTATGCATCGCGGAATGGAGGGAGTTAAAATTCCATCTCCAACATGTTTTTTTGATTTCCGTGTTCTTCTTTCTTGCTATTGCTATTACATTGTCACAACATATTTTACTTTTAGCTTTCCCGTAAACTAAGGAATTCTCCGCAATTTACGTTGCCATCTATATTTAAAACACTAAGGTAACAAAACTATACACCAGCGTTAACAGATTAAATAATGAAGTTGAGGGCCAGCTACTTCAGTTTCCTACAGAATTCTTGAATGCCTTGGAATTAAGTGAGTTGCCTCCACATGTTCTTACTCTAAATATTCGAGGCATAGTTATGCTCCTTAGGAATCTGAACATTTCCAAAGGGCTCCTAAATGGTGCCAGATTAATTGTAAGAAGTATGTATGCAAATTGCTTGGATTTGGAAATAATAAGTGCAGATAATATTGGACAGAGGGTTCTAATCCTTCGAATTGATTCAACACCATCCAATAAATCACTTCCATTTTTTAAGAGACCCCAATTTCCAATCCCTTGGCATACTTTATCACAATCAATAAAGCTCAAGGGGAAACCCTGGAACGTGGAGGTCACTATTTGCCTCATCAAGTTTTCTGTCATGGCCAGTTATATATTGCAAAGTCGATCCTTCTCTGTAATCATACAAAGAATGCATATAAGAAAATCCTTCAGTGATAATTTTCCCAATGACCGTCGTGTTTTGATGGGTTTCAACTAGTTAATTATTAATTTGTGGATTCTTTATCTCTCTATTAGAACAAACGTAGTGCATCATTACTAGTGGTTCGAAGCCCAATCTCAACCATTAGGGGCAGATGACCTCGTAGTTTCGCCCCTTAAAACAACAATAACTAACCAACTAACTAATCTGAACCATACACGGACTCTCATAAGCGTGTTCAATTCCATCAATAAATCCGCTGGTCCAGCATCCTATTTTGGACCACCTTTAAACACCCAATGTGGCTTCACAAACACACAGCATCGACTTCTGTCGTGTCAAAATACCTTTACAATGTATCGCTACATTTATACAAATTCTTGCCCAGAAAATTTTCAACTCGAACTCTCATGGCCATCCACAATATCACAGGTTCGAATTCCTGTTCCTGCAAAATATTGAAGTATCATGACGCGTCTACATGCGTTTTCTTCTAATTACAAAATTGGCAATAATAACATTCCCATGATTTTAAATCATTACACCAGTGCTACGCTCGTTATATACCAAGTTTGTTGTCCGTCTAAGATCTTTGCTTATTTCATTTTCTATGCCAAAATGTGTGTATCCTTTTTATGTCACCATCTCAATGTAACTTTGATGCTTTAAACCAGGTGTGTACAACCCACGGCCCAAGGGCCACTTGCGGCCCTCGATCCAATCGCATGCGGCCCGCAGTCATATTTGCTCTATCACATCGCGTTCGGCCTGCAGTGATATTATTTTCACCTTTTCCATGCAAATATCGTGAGACCTGATTCGCTTCAGATTTTTGATGATGTATCCACCGAACGACAGGCTATTATTCAGAGCTATTTCAGCATGGGTCGACACACAAATCGACTGCTTTTTTCTTGGACAAACGTATTCAAAAATGTCCAAACAAATCATTCGTTATCACGCCAATGTGATTGTTTTATTTCGCCAGGATGAGCGGAATATACGCCACATTTATAATGAACATGTCAATCCCGATATGACCTTTCAAACTTTTACTCAATTGTGTGCCAAGTGTTAGAACACTCAACGGCATGCCTGTCTCGTTATTGACAAACAAAATGAACTTTATCAAGGACGTTATCTTTTAGGGTTTGATCATTTTATTCATATTGAAGGGGCTGCCTCATTTGCTTGTGTATAATTTGTTCGTGCTCCATGACCACGGAAGAATATCAACAACAAAAAAGCATATTAGTATTGCAAAATTTAATATTCGCCAAACGTTTTGCCAATTCAAACGATCGCGTGCAGATAATGCGTTGCTTATTCAACAACAATTATCACCTTCTCTAAAAGCCATGTTTAAACCATCTTCCAAGCCGTCTGAAATATACCCACATTTTCAAAAGCAACGCAGGCTATTCAAGAGGTCCCTGTGCAAAAGGAACAAAAGGAACTGAATAGTTCTAGTGATGTTGAGGAAGAGTTATTTTCACCGACAAAACCAGAGGATGAGGATAACCATCCACACTCCATGAGTTTCTGAAAACAACAGTGATTGCCCAAACACCTACAACTTCCAAGCAGTCTACGTCGTCAGAAATCTTGTCTACACCCGAGTATAAAGCCCAGTTAAAATGCATTATAATAAAGAATTACGGTGCTTTAGAGTCACCCTACATTAAAATTTTGTTTACAAAAGACAGATACTCCCTATGGTGTTTACTGTCACGATGATTGTTTCGGGATTGGTGATTCCAATATCAAGTTCGGTAAAAATGTTGTCATCATTAAAAAAGTCAACTATAAATTAACATCGGGTCTTTTAGGGCTGTTATTTTCACGTACTCCACTTTCCGAAGAATATAGCCGGAATGATCTCCAAACGTATAGAGCCATTTTAATGGAAATAAGTGCTCATAAAAGTGGGTTGAGCATTGGAAAGTCGATTTAGTGGAAATGATTCTCTATGCTAGCGTTAACGATGGTGTACCTTATTCTCATCGTCATCGATGTTTATTCCAAAATGGCCTTTGTTCAACCTGCCAGTAACAAGTCAGGCCATCTTGTGACCAGCGCATTCAAGAGTATTATTCAACAATACAAACGTCAACCCAAGCTTCTGAAAACATACCAGGGCAAAGAATTTTTCAACAAGGATTTCTCCATTTTTTTCAAATCCTCGGGTATTCGTCATTATACCACGTATAACAATCTGAAAGCTAGTGTCGTGAGCGTTTTAATCGCACGCTAAAAACAAATATGTGGAAATAGATTGCGGCTCGGGGTTCCTATCGGTGGATAAATCTAATACCTGAGCTAGTGTCACGTTGCAATGATACCAAACACAGAACTGTTGGGACAAAGCCACGACTTGTGTCAAAACATTTTCCAAGGCTCGATAAACTCTTTAGTCCCATCAAAACTGCCGGTCCTAAACGCCACCACCTTAAAATCGGCTACCATGTCCGTGTCAGAAAGTTCAAGTCTGTTTTCGACAAGGGCTACACACCGAATTGGGATACAGAAATATGTCATATTCGTCAAGTCAACCTCGACATCCCAGCAACGTATTTACTGCAGGACCTCAACCATCAGCCCATTAAAGGCAGGTTCTATCTCCAAGAACTACAGAAATACAGCGTTTCCGAATCATTACCTTGTGGAAAAAGTGTTAAATACAAATAAATGGAAACAAATTGTATGTCAAAAGACTCAGGTTTACCTCAGCCTTTAATTCACAGATCAATGAATGGGATATTGTTAAACCCGTTTGTTTTTATGTATTAATCAATGCCTACAACCTATACTCCCTCTGTACTGCAGTCTAGTCCTAAGACACAGTTCAAATGGCCAAGGACATTCCTACCTGTCTATGTTAAGTCACTCACAGTTAACATCTACGTTTATTGGTTCGCGACATATCGGGGGAATCAAAAGTCCACGACCATTTAGTTTTGGTTTATTTGAGTACATTAATGCACCATAGGAAATATAAGAAGAAATACCCTTAATACGAGCCGTCACATGACCCTCTCGAATAATAGTATTCGCGAGATATCGGGTAGCCGGGCTGCGACATGCTGTCGCGGTGCCTGCTTTAACGTTCAGTGTAATCCCTTCATCAATAATTATTTTAAAAATGAAGCCAAAGTCATATCCCTAGTCACATGCCCCAAAGCCAAGTACACTCGCATATAAATAAAATGGCTCCCTCGTGTAGTTAGGCCCTTTGGCATAACATTTTTGCTAAATTCATGGTCCTCTGCAAAGGGGACGTTATAAGCTTTTGTTTAAGCAAGAATTATTCTACCTTGCTCATAGTAAACTAATGTCAGACAGTCTGCCACTACTGCTTGTCGTAACTGTAAACTAATACAGTACCTTGATTCTAGTCGGCATCATCTTATCAAGCAAGGTCGATCGGAAGGCCACATCTGTACTGCTCGACTCTGTAGCAGCACGGCGAATGTCTTAAAAACCCACATCGTTATTAAAGTATTTCCAATTCAGGTTCTTGTTCAAACGTAAAAATAAAACTACCTCCTGTATAGCTATAGGCTATAAAGCAAATCTTGTTACATGATAATAATAATAATAATAATAATAATAATAATAATAATGTTTTTGCCTCAGGGGCCTACAACTTGTTTAGCATGGTAGAGGGGGTATGAACGTTTGTTTAAGCTCATTCATCACTTTCTAAAATTTCCTCGTTTTCAAGATACCGCCTACTTACCAAAGTCATTTTTCTTCTATTCCCAAAATCGAGAAAATAACTATGTCACCGTAAAGATCAGAAAAAAACTTAAAACGAGTCGTCACATGACCCTCTCCGATGAGGGGTTCGCGCCTTTTCGGCTAACGTCGGGAACGGCCACCGTGGCTGGCGACATGCTAGTTGACGCAGAATTCTCCTCATCCCACTACTCCTGATAATAAGAGTCAGCAAAAGTAGCTCTGGTGGTAGTGCTAACTTTCCCAAGGTTGCGATCTACGTTCAGTCGTGTGGTAAATGAATGTGATCTAATACGATCATGTCCATGGTTATCATGGAATATACAAGAAATCCTGCATACATAAAAATGTGGCAACTCGACATACAAAAAATAATATAAAAATAGAAGACGTTAGTGTGTCTAAAAACCTATTATTACTATTATTTGTAGTAGTATCCTACTTTAATAATATTATTAATATTTTTATTACAGTTGTTGCACTGTTTTCACGTGAAGGTAGAACCAACAGTTCCTTGAATTAATTTACCAAATCTTTAGGATTTCCATGTTCACTGCATAGTCCATGAGGCTGCAAAAATCCTGAACAGATCCACCATCACTAGTCATGTAGCCACTCCCCATCAAGGTGTGAATCAGCTTTTTATAGGCTAGGTTTGTGTATTTCAATGGCATTGGCAGACAAGACGAGGAGGTCACTCAACTTCAGACTCTTGTCAACATTCCTGAGCGTTGGAGGGGAGGGTGACGGGGAGAAGTCAGCTGTGCTGCCGAGGGGAACGCAGTCTAATCCCTTTTGCAAGATATTGACCGACGATTTTTCTGATTTAATCCACCTACACTAATTAAGATACGACTAAATTTCATGAAGATATATGCGTAGAATACCATCTTCTTCCACCAGTGTAACGGACGTCAGTTATATCAATTACACACTGTATATATAAAATAATTTACGCAATATTGATCTTCCGAGATTGATTTTGTTAGTCATGTTGGTCACGTTTATCATTTGTTTCTAGCTGTTGCAATGAATTTCTACGACTTTACAGTGGTGCTACTTTCGGATTGGCGACCATAAATTACATAACTACAGTAGTTGTGGAGTACTGCGTTTGTGAGACGTAGGAACAGCTGTAGTACGCGCTGAGAAAACCGTTCATATATAATGTAGTGTATTTTTAGCCTATTTTCATTTATGAAAAATAATAGGCTTATGAGATTACCTCTTGTCCGTGTGTGTTTGCGTATGCGTGTGTGTGTCCCACTGGCCGACCGATTTCAATGAAACTCTGCAAGGTCGTAGCACCAATTCAGCCGATCCCGACCGTGCCCTTCATATCTTATTATGCCTCACCAGTACAACATGGTGGCTGTGCGAAATATTTCACGGGCATACAATATCTCCGAAACTATTACCGATATCACGCTGACATTCTGAACGGTGATAAAGGGCACTACTAGAAGGACACATATGCGACCTTATAAAACCTGTTAACCACAAAACCAACATGGAGGCCAAGCGAACTTGAAACTTTCAAATAGACAATTCTCGCGATTTAACCATCCAAACACAATGAAACTTGGTAAAACAAAGTTTTATACACATTGTAATGCACTGGCATCTAATTTAGTTCAATTACTTACATACCCTCAAGATGGCGGCTTTGCGAAAATATTTCACCAGCATTCTATATCTCCGAAACTATTACCGATATCACCCTGCAATTTTTTACGGTGATAAAGGTCACTACGACACGTTCATCTATGTAATTTTCGAAAACCTGTAAAGTACAAAACGAGCATGGCGGTCAAACAAATTTGAATCACTTAAATAGACTTTTCTCGCGATTTATCCATCTGAGCGCAGCGAAATATGTTACAGTAAATATTTATATACTTTGTGTTGCACTGGCATCTAATGTAGTTCAATTGTTTATATAACCTCAAGATGGCGGTATGTGGGAAATTTAAAAATGTAGTTTTTTATTTCTTGTGTCGTAATGATGCGATCGAATTGAAAGTTTAAATAATGAACCGACGCGTCAATTTTCAATTAATGGTACAAAACTCTACGGCCTATACATATAACAATCCAACATGGCGACCATCCGAAATATTTAGACGGTTTTCAATACCTACCAATCTATTACAGGAATTATACTAACATTTGTAATGTTCATAGAGGCTATGAACATAAGTTCACCTATGGAACTTTCAATAACCTGGTGAGCACAAATCCAACAGGATGGTGACGCGAAATACACATATCTAAATGGACGTTTCTTGCGATTTAATCATCCAGGTGCAGTGATACTTGGTGCAGTAGTCTATTTTCATTTATTAGAAAATAGGCTTATGAGATCATCTTTTTCTCGGGTGTATGTGTGTGTATGCGTATGTGTGTGTGTGTGTCCCTTTAATAAAATCTAATCGGCTGGAGCGATTTCATTGAAACTCCATCAGGACATAGCACTATTTCGTCCAACCTGACCGTGCCCTTTAATTAGTATTACCCCCCCCAGGGGCTCACATCTAGAGGAACGTAGGTTGGGGACCACGGGACCCCTCCTGAGTCCGGCATTGCTTCTACTTACTTGTGCCGGGCTCCTCTCCGTCTTCTTTCCTGTCGACCTCCCTTGGTCAACTCTTGTTTTTCTTCCGACCCCGACGGTATTAGCGTATCCGAACCCTAGGGAGTCTTTCACTTTCCCGCCTTAATTGTCCCTTCTCTCATCTTTCCTGATACTCTCATTTTTCGAGGGGTAAACCGTCTTTTTTGTTTCATGTTTTCTCCTGCCTTCTGAAAAATGCCCTCGAAGAGCCAAGGTGTATGTAGCCCCACCAATTCTGGTGCATCCTGGATAGTATAACACCCCCAAGGGCTCACGGCTGGTAAGTTTCGGAGCTGGCGACCCCGAGGGATTGCTGAGCTGGGTCCGTATTGCCCCCTTTTTCCTCTGGCCTTGAGGCGGGCCCTCGCCTCTTTCCCTTTCGTATCTGCCTTTCATGGCTCTCCTTCCTTCAAAGTCCCTCAATCCTCATTCCTCGAGGGTTGAGGGCATTTCTTTTCTTCCAGTCCTTATTTGCCTTATCCTTTATTTGTTTACCATCTCTTCTTCTAGTATGTAGGTTTGTAGCTAGTATTAGTTATAGGTTCATTCTCATCTAATCATTCACTATCATCCAAACCATTAGGGGCCAATAATCTAGATGTTAGGACCCTTAAAACAGCAATTTTCATCATCATCATAAATATTATTACGTCTCACCAATCCAACATGGCGGCTGTGTGAAATATTTCACCGGTATTCTATATCTCCAAAACTGTTACTGATATCACCCTGAAATTTTTTACGGTGATATAGGGCACTACTAGAATTACATATTTGTGACTTTCAAAAACTTTTAACGTACAAAGTGAACATGGCGGCCAAGCGAAATTGAAACATTTAAATAGACTTTTGCCACAATTTAACCATCCAACCGCAGAGAAACACGGTACAGCAAATCTTTTAACACATTGTAACGCACTGACAACTAATTAGTTAAATTGTTTACCTAACCTCAAGACAGTGGCTGTGCAAAATTGCAAACTTTTATTTTTTTTATTTCTTTGTTCTAATCATGCGAACGAAGTCAACGTTTGATTAATAAACCTACACAAAGATCGTCTTCTAATAGTTCATTACTCGATGGCCTACATATATAAGAATCCAACATGGTGACCATTCGAAATATTTAGACGGTTCTCAATATCTACGAATATATTACAGCAATCAAACTGAAATGTGGTATGTTGATCTAAGCAATTAATATAAGTAGGATATATGAAAATAGGCTGCTGAGTTCTTCACGGCCTACTTGTTCCTTATCATTACGGTACTTCCTCAACATGTTATTGACTAGACCCCACATTGAGGTATGTTGGTCGAATGGTCGACAGTAGGGGAGCAGTGGGTGTTTAAAATAGTGACACTAGCCGCTCGGCTACGCTGACCTTTTATTTATATTTGGCGCAACCAATAGCATGCGACATATCGTTGGACTCGGGGTGACGTCCTCTTTCCTATGGACGACTCGTTATATTTTTCAAACATTTTTTGAAAAATTTTGTTTTTGAAAGTTGCGCCATAGTTCAAACGAATGGTCTTTATGTCCTTTATTTTTATAATAAAACTTTTTTATTTTTTATGTTTTTTTTAAACAGTCCAATTTTGAAATTCCTATACTTTGGAAACTAGGAATTTTACATAAATAAATTTGACATAAATAAAAGGTCCCTACCCCCTCTACCCCCAAAATAAATTTCAAATCTCCAGGATAAAAACTTGTAGTAGTGGGGTAGTGTATGTTCTCCTACTTTCATATAAACTTTGCCGATATCTCCCGAACGCATGATCGGATTTTAACGAACGAGGTATTGTTGGCGTTGGGGTGACACCCTCTTGGCTAAGAATGTGTGGTGGTATTTAAAAAAAAAATTGAAAATTATTGGTTTTGGATTGGCGCTAATTTCGATTTTGGAAAAAATATATTTGACGTTAATGAAAGGTGGGTATGCCCTCTAGGAGGACAGCAAGTTTCAAGGGTGTAGGAGGTAAAAATGATAGCCTACTTTTTTGCAAACATTGGCGATAATTGGCGAATGGATGGTCGGATTATAACGAATCAGGTATTGTTGGCGTTGGGGGTGACGGGCGCTTTGCTCTGGAGCACGTATTATATTATTTAGTTTTTTTGTTGAAAATTTTTGTTTTTAAAAGTAGACTATAGTTTGAAAACGAAACTTGATAGAACATTGTTTATTAGTTCAAAAATGGTCTCTATGACCTTTATTTATATATAATAAAACTTTTTTATTTTTTGAGATTTTTTGAAAACACTTAAATTTTGAATTTTTTAGATTTTGGAAACTAACAAGTTTACAAATAAGTTTGTTTGACATAATTGAAAGGCCTCTACCCCCTCTACCACGAAAATAAATGTCAAGTATCTAGGACAAGAACTATGCATATTTTTTTTATAAAAGAGTGTTTGTAAACAGAGAGCCGGTAGCGCTTGACGTATGTTACAACGAGGCTTTGACTGGCCATGGTGAATACAGGAAATTGTTATTTCGACGGGGCCATGTATGGCAAAACGATGGGTCGCTTTTTTGAGATATTTACTATGACGAATGAATGAAGGCAAATAATTGAAAATGCGTGAAGCATGCTAAGATTTTTACCCCTGAAGGGGATCTTTAACATGCTAGTAAACGGTAATAAGCGAGACCGCTGTCTGGCAGAGCGAATGGTTGAAGAATATGGAATCCTATAACATTCGCTCGACCAAGTCATGTGCATGTTCGCAAAGAGCCAAAACAGAAAGGTAATTGGTCTGAGATGTTATAAACTAAATATTGAACTGGGTGAAGTGACGTGTTATAGGGTACAGGTATGTGGTTAACATGGTCATGTATTGAGGGTGGCCGCTCGCTAATGATTATTATTTTTACTGTAAAATGTTTAATAATAATAATAATAATAATAATAATAATAATAATAATAATAATAATAAGACCACATGTTTTCAATGCTAACACATACGCATAGTCCTGCTCACTGGAGACTGAATATTGTACCTAGCCAGAGGACTTGTGAGAGAGACCGCTGATAAGACAAAAATGTCTACGTCAGCAGGAAGTGTGATATCAACTTACTTGCCTCGTGGTGGCTAGCAGGTGTACTGTTTAAGAGCAGAGATCGCCATTTTGGTTCTGAGACAGTAGGACTACTGATGTATAAGAGGCAGCCATTTTGGTTCCTTATTAAAATCATGAAACTAGTATAAGGTACGCGAATCTTATCGCGTTTGAGGAATGTGGGGAGGCGTGGGAACATGTGTGTGAGAGAGAGAGATAGACAGAGAACCTTTGAAGGTCAAAACGCTGAGAAAATGCAACTTTTTCTGTTGCTAAGCAGACTGATAAGTTTTGTGTTAGTAATACACTGACAGGACCAGCAAATAGACGTATACAGTAGAGCTCTGAACTGAACTTTGGAAGAAAAAGCCTCTTTGTTTTTGGTAAGTACATTTGAATGCTTATTTTAATAATGTCATGCTAATGAACCTTAAATTTGTAGTTATTGATTAGGTAATTAAGAATTTTTTATTATTTATTTGTTTGCAGATAACCGGTATACCTTACATGTCTGAGATACAAGAAACCATTGCACTTTTGAGCCCACTAGAAGGAAACAGCAACAAGCCAGTGCAAGTGAAGGTGAGATTTTTTTTAACTAACTTGTTTTATTTTTTGTTTGATATTATTTTATTTTATGAAATGCATGTATTAACCTGAATTTAGGTATTTATAGCGGTTTATTTTATTTATTTTTAGAAACTTGCAAAGAAAATCGTTACCGCCGTAGCAGTTTCTGAAAACCCGAGACGCAGTAGAGTGCAACCATTGTTTCCAGGCAGTGAACTATTTAAAACTCAGGTGAGCCTAACATAAAATGCTATTCCATTTTACCGCTACTGAAAACTCTTACACAAAAAAAATGCATTACCTGTACATGACTGGGACAATGATTGCTTTCTTGATTAATGGCTATGTATTGGCAAAAGGTAGAAGACCATATTGGTTGTTGACCGGGAAAAGTACAAGACCATATTGGATTTTGTAAAAACAAAAATTTAAATTTAATTTATGGGCGGTTCCCTATGAACTCAACGAATATTCACAGGTTTTAAAAAGATAATGTGGACAAAATGACATGACATTCATTCATTTTTGTTTATACACACATCAAAAAAAGTTTTGCATCACCTCGGTTCCCAGATCTCCGGCATATAGACGTTGACTGTGTATATTGTATCCAAGATACAGTCCCTTTGACTGTTCATAGATGTCACTAAAACTGCTCAAAGATGTAAACAACCATGCATGAGCAGGGCCTATTAGACGGAGGGGGTACGACAGCCGATCAGTTCCAGTCATTCCACCAGGACGAAGGTACGCTGCTCATGTTGTCTGTAGTTCTACCATGCCTAGAAGGTCAATACCGCAGTTCGATCGCGTCCGCATTGTTACTTTGTGTCAAGAAGGGCTCTCAACAAGGGAAGTTTCCAGGCGTCTCAGAGTGAACCAAAGCGATGTTGTTCGGACACGGAGGAGGTACAGAGATACAGGAACTGTCGATGACAGGCCTCGCTCAGGCCGCCCAAGGGCTACTACTGTAGTGGATGACCGCTACTTACGGATTGCCGCTCGGAGGAACCCTGACAGCAATGCCACCATGTTGAATAATGCGTTTCGTTCAGCCACAGGACGTCGTGTTTCAACTCAAACTGTGCGCAATAGGCTGCATGATGCGCAACTTCACTCCCGACGTCCATGGCGAGGTCCAGCTTTGCAACCCCGACACCATGCAGCGCGGTACAGATGGGCCCAACAACATGCTGAATGGACCCCACGGAATTGGCATCACGTTCTCTTCACCGATGAGTGTCGCATATGCCTTCAACCAGACAATCGTCGGAGACGTGTTTGGAGGCACCCTGGTCAGGCTGAACGTCTTAGACACACTGTCCAGCGAGTGCAGCAAGGTGGTGGTTCCCTGATGTTTTGGGGTGGCATTATGTGGGGCCGACGTACGCCACTGGTGGTCATGGAAGGCTCCGAAACGGCTTTACGATACCTGAATGACATCCTCCGACCCATAGTGCAACCATATCGGCAGAATATTGGAGAGGCATTTGTCTTCATGGACGACAATTCTCGACCTCATCGTGCACATCTTGTGAATGCGTTCCTTCAAGATAACGACATCGCTCGACTACAGTGGCCAGCAGGTTCGCCAGACATGAACCCTATCGAACATGCCTGGGATATGTTGAAAAGGGCTGTTTATGGACGTCTTGACCCACCAACCACTCTGAGAGATTTACGCCGAATTGTCGTTGAGGAGTGGGACAATTTGGACCAACAGTGTCTTGATGAACTTGTGGATAGTATGCCACGGCGAATACAGGCATGCATCAATGCAAGAGGACGTGCTACTGGGTATTAGAGGTAGTGGTGTGTACTGCAATCTGGACCACAAATGCTGAAAGTCTAGCTGTATGATGGTACAACATGCAATGTGTGGGTCTCATGAGCAATAAAACGAGCTGAAATGTTGTTTGTGTTGATCTCTATTCCCTTTGTATTTAACGGTTCCGGAACTCTTGGAACCGAGGTGATGCAAAACTTTTTTTGATGTGTGTATATTGGTTGAAGGGAAATGTATATGACTGCAGCTTTATAAAAAAAAAGTAGAAGGGTTACTGTTGGTGTAAACATACAATTTAATTTATTTAAATATTTTTTTCGATGGTGTTTTTATTTAATGCCAATTAACGTTAAAGTGTAAGTACAAGTATTGATTGATTGATTGATTGATTGATTGATTGATTGAGTGATGGGTTATTTTGTTTGTTTTTAGGTGTCGTCATGCGCCATTAACGTAGTGAACAGACAGTGAACAATCATACATTGTGCTTTAAAGTACTCTGTGCCCTTCTGCAATGTTAATAACTTGCAATAAGAAAAAGTTTTATCATTAGCAAGCGGCCATCCTCAATACATGACCATGTTAACCACATACTTATACCATATAACACGTCACTTCACCCAGTTCAATATTTAGTTTATAACATCTCAGAACAATTACCTTGGTTTTGGCTCTTTGCGTACATGCACATGACTTGGTCGAGCGAATGTTATAGGTTTCCATATTCTACAATCATTCGCTCTGCCAGACAGCGGTCTCGCTTATTACTGTTTACTAGCATGTTAAAGATCCCCTCATGGGTAAAAATCTTAGCATGCTTCACGCGTTTTCAATTATTTGCCTTCATTAATTCGTCATAGTAAATATCGCAAAAAAGCGACCCCTCGTTTTGCCATACATCGCCCCGTCGAAATAGCCATTTCCTGTATTCACCATGGCCAGTAATAGCCTCGTTGTAACATACATCAAGCGCTACCGGCTCTCTGTCTACAAACACTCTTTTATTTAAAAAAATAAAAAACATAAAATGCATAGTTCTTGTCCTACAGACTTGACATTTATTTTCGTGGTAGAGGGGGTAGAGACCTTTCATTTATGTCAAACAAACTTATTTGTAAATTTCTTAGTTTCCAAAATATAACGAAATCAAAATTTAAGTGTTTTCAAAAAATCTCAAAAAATAAAAAAGATTTATTATAAAAAAAGGTCATAGAGACCATTTGTTTGAACTATTAAACAACATTATATCAAGTTTGGTTTTCAAACTATAGTCTACTTTTAAAAACAAAAATTTTCAAAAAAAAATAATAATATAATACGTGGTCCAGGGCAAAGCGCCTGTCACCCCAACGCCAGCAATACCTCATTCGTTAAAAACCGACCATCCATTCACCAATTATCGCCAATGTTTGCCAGAAAGTAGGCTATCATTTTTTCCCCTCCTACACCCTTGAAACTAGAGGGCATATCCACCTTTCAATAACGTCAAACAAACATTTTTCCAAAATTCTCGGTTTCCAAAATAGCGCCAATCAAAAAAACAAGTTTTTTTTTAAATACCACCATACATTCTTAGCCAAGAGGGCGCCACCCCAACGCCAACAATACCTCGTTCGTTAAATTCCGATCAAGCGTTTGGGAGATATCGGCAAAGTTTATATGAAAGTAGGGGATTCAGGAGAACATTCACTACCCCACTACTACAAGTTTTTACCCTAGAGATTTGAAATTTATTTAGGGAGTAGAGGGGGTAGGGACCTTTTATTTATGTCAAACAAACGTTTTTGTAAAATTCCTAGTTTCCAAAATATAGGAATTTCAAAATCGGAATGTTTTCAAAAAAAACATAAAAAATAAAAAAAGTTTTATTATAAAAACAAAGAACATAATGACCATTCGTTTGAACCATGGCACAACGTTCTATCATGTTTGGTATTTAAACTATCGCCTACTTTCAAAAACAAAAATTATCCAAAAAAATTGAAAAATATAACGATTCGTCCATAGGAAAGAGTACGTCAGTCCGAGCCCAACGATATGTCGCATGCCCATGGTTTTGCGAAATATACATAAAAGGTCAGCGTAGCCGAGCGGCTAGTGTCACTATTTTAAACACCCACTGCTCCCCTACTGTCGACTCTTGCCAAGTTTATGTTTTCTTACTCGGAATTTAATGTTTTTCTTCTTTTATAAATACCCATACGTTAGAGCGTTAAGCACATCTTGTGCGTATTGTCTTATGATATGTGTGCTGTATATACAGTTTGTAATTTATATAAAGAAAGTCCGTTATACTGGTGATAGAAGAGACTATTCTAAGCTTCCTAGCTAAAAAAAATTGCCACCTATCTTTAAATTGAAAATTAATCATTGAGAAGTCAATGTTTTTAGGTTATTCAGGAACTCTTCAAGCAGAATGTGGGGCGGCTGTCTGAAGGAAACGAGGCGGGGCGTGGTGGGATGACGCGCGGAGGGTAAGTATTTTCGTAATCGGAGCGTTGACCATACCAGTAGAGGGGTGGTATCAGCTGTTATAAGAATAGCGATATCCATCTCCTAAGAAAATGTGTATGGCTGTTGTTCTTCTTGTTGTTGTTGTTGTTGAAATCAGACGCAATAACTTGGGACGTAAACCGGTAGTATTGGGTAGCCTACTTTGTAAGTGTGGAAATCATTGATTGATGCTCACGCATAACATAATTTTGATAATCAGCCCTGGTTTCTCATTGGCGTCCGGTACGTTCATGAAGTACAGTGGGACGAAATTCCAACATCCCGTAGTCTTTTCAGAACTAGAAATTAAGACGGAAGTAAAATACTTGATGTTTTGTTTGACACGCTTGGCGATTTTGGTCATTTAGCCCCATGTACTTGGGTGTGGGTAGAATTTGTCGGATAACCTGTGTTTGTGTGGTTTCTGTAGTATTGTGGGTATTTGTAATACAGTTGAGAATTGGGAAGAAGGCGGCCCTGGCCGTAAGTAAGGAACCATCCCGGAATTTGCCTGGGGTAGAGGTGGGGAACCATGGAAACTACTTCCAAGATTTAATACTAGTAGGGTACCACATGTATACAATAATAATAACAATAATAATAATAACAATAAAGCAACTATAGAGAGTTGGTCGGCCCTATAAAAAGTAATGGCATGTAGAACGGGTAAAGGCCATAGGGCCAGCCTATTATTGTCTGAAGTACGGGCGTGATCCCAAGTACCTTGCTCCAAGGTCTTAAGGAAATGGATCTGGATACTCAACTGTACAAACTAATGCAGGAAATAGTAGTTCTCTCATTAACACGAATCGTCTGAAAGTTCATGGGTAGTGATTTCGACTTTCCAGCATAGAAGTGGCTGTTTCAGTAACTATACTTTTGTTCCCTGAAGCCCCTATAGTTATGCTGTGATGTACCAGCAATGTGTTATAGAGCTATGAACTGTATACATCAATAATAATAATTAAATGATAGCGAGGCTGTGTAACTCAGGTGGTAGAGTGCTATCCTTCTCGAGGGTCCGATCTAGGTACAGTCATGTAATAAATGAAGGAGAACAATTAATAAGACAGCCTTATGCCGATGGATGTAATGGCACGTACATGAAATTCTGTGAAAATAACATTCCGGAATCTCGACATCCCTGAAAATAATAAAAATAGTGTGTCAAACAACATATTATTATTATTATTATTATTATTATTATTATTATTATTATTATTATCATCATTATTATTATTATTATTATTAGACTATTAAACAAATTATAAGAGATTATATCTGTACTGAATGTTATTTATTTTTAAGTAGGACGTTCAGTAAATAAATATTTTGGTAACAATGATGATAGAAGAGACTTGCAAGCCTGTTGTGAGGGTTGTTGTTAAAGGACTCCGGAAAGGTAAAAATTGGAAAACAAAATGGATTTTTTTCATTTTCTTAATCTATGAAATCTCCCCTTTAAAATGATGTATAGTGTATATGGTTTACTTACACCTAAATATGTTTAATACATTTTTAAATACACCCTGCACGCACGTATCTTGAGGCAAGCAGAACTTAAATGCTGATTTCCCAAGAATCAACTTTTCTCTTATACAATACATGTTTTATCAGGATCTACTCCATAGATCTGCTTCACACTTTGAGGATATATTATATGGACTATTGTGCTTACTTCAATGCAGGCTTTTCTTAAGAAAATAGTGTAGAATTTACATATCAAAATTGTTTTAAAAATGTAGCAAATATTTATAGCATACGAAAAAAAATCAAACTAAACCGTGAATCAATAAACTAAAAAATTCCCGTGTTAAGATTCCACATAAAAATGAGGTCCAGTAGCTTATGATCACGATATTTTTGGTCATATAAACTACACGATTCCTTACTTCCCACCATCGGCAGCCACAAGAAGAATTCTCGTGGCATCCCACGAGGCCAAAGTTGGGATATCCCTTCATAAGACCACGGCTGCTTTTTTCCTACCCCGCGGTGTTGGCATTCGCGTTTAATCGTGCATCACAATCGCAACAAGTCCGGTGATTGGAGGTCCAATCTCAGCACCGACAGTGGCTGTCATGTGTTTGGATTTCCCCGGATTCTTCCACGCGCTTTCCAAGCACATGCCGGGATATTATGGTACTTTGAGTCGCGGGGCACCAATCTCATTCCCAACTCTAATTGGAATGGGAGGTCGTAATGCGTCTTGACTAATTCTCCGCAACAGGGATTTCGACAGATGGAAAAATTATAGGAGTGACATAAGGATAAGGGAAAAGGATATGTGATAGACCACAGTTTGAAATTACTTTTGGTTTATTCCCCTTTTGACAAATTATAATTAGAAATTGCAACAAGGCTAAAATAAGCTAATAGGGAGTAAACTAACAAGAATAATGAAGTTCAACTTCAATAATAAAGACCTCTTAATGACTGGCAGAGGTTAAAATGATTAACAATAACTAACAATTAATATTCCAACAATTGTGAGGGTCTGGCTAGCAGAAGCCCTAGATAGTTTAAATAGTTCATCAAATTTAAATTTAAGAGTTCGTAGATGTTTGATAACTTATCCTGAATGGCTCCTGATTGGCGTTTGTTCTTATTTCATTGGTCCATGAAAGAGGCAATTAGGTGGCCGTGGCTTGCACAAAAAGCCCCTGTTAGGCCATCCATTATCTCGTCGATCCTCCAATCTTGGGCAGATTGGAGTTCCCACAGGAACTCAGTAGTCGTTCAGTGAGGCGGCAGTGGTCAACTGCATCACAGCCAGAGAAATCAGTGGTAATTTTGCCTCGACCACAAAGCAGGCCAAGAACCCCAGGTAGGGATTCTCGATTATGTTGAAAGAAGAACTTCCTCCTCGAGTTGAGGAGATTGGTAGGATCTTGAAGTGACGTCTAAAAAACCCATGAAGAGTCCAGGACCGTGGCCCGCCAGAGTTCCAGGCGGGATCCCTGTAGAATCCAGCAGATTCAGAATGACGATTCAGGAATGCCAATTCAGGAATGACCATTCGGGAAAGTTCACTCGGAATATATATCCAAAATGACGTCACGAGATGATACGTCACCAAGACAGGGAGGGAGAACCAACCAGCCAATCACCAGTCCGACACGGAGAACGCCCATTTGACCCACAGTGGAGGTAAACCATTCCAGATTCAAACTTTGAAAAGTGTGGAAGTGCTCTACAACACTCCGAGCAGATGGTAAGTAGGCCTACATTGAACCAAATAAATAACTAAATAGACATAACATGTTTTATATGTGTAACCGCGATCCAACTGCATGGAAGAAAACAATAATAGAAAATGGGGCAGTCAAAAATAAAGAGTATTTCACACCCGAAGGGAAATACACAAAAACACAAAGAAAGCTATTCGCAAAAGCGTACACTAATAACTACAGCTACACATATTACTACCGTCACCACAGAAACACTGTTTATCAGACAAATCCAACACTCACCTAACTACACGGGACTGATAGACAAATGTCCCAAGCCCCTAAAATGAATTGACAACAACCATCACAATAACCATCATCATAATTGTAACCAAAGTTATTTATTTACTGAACGTCCTAAACAATTGGAACCCTATTTAAAAATAAATAACATTCAGTAAAGATGTAATCTCTTATTATTTGTTTAATAGTCTAATAATAATAATATTAATAATCCGCCTCGAGGAGGACGTAGAGCTGGCTACGGCCGGACGGGTCCACAGGTGGCGGATAGTGGATCGCCCTCTAGATATGGAGGGCAGCTGCGACATAAGCAGGGCAACCTGACGAATAAGCAGTCCCGGACCAACAGCGGCATTGCTAACAGGATGTGGTGGGTCTGTGGATGGCACCACAGTCTCTATAAAATGCCACATATATCCAAAGACAGCAATGTGACAGGGCGAGTTAGTGCCGCCATAAGCCCTAGCCAACAGCGTCTGTACTCCATGTTAGTGGCGGCTGTGAAAGGTGTCTGTACTCCATGTTAGGGGCGGCCTAAATTAAATCCTGGCAATAGGTATAAAACGCAACCCACTGATAATGGAGAAAATGTCAAAGAATAATGAGCTCCGGAAAAGGACGCTGCCCGAGGTGCGTCGGGACACGTTTGGAGCTGGTGCTGAACGTGATAGCAGGCGAACCACCAGTGACATGATGCTGAACAGGCGGGCACATGTCGGGTCACCCGAAAATTCTACAGCCGACAACGCAGATAAGAGAACCCAACATCCGTCGTCTCCCCCTGTCGAAAGTGTTTCAAACATTCAACTGACCACTAAGGCAGGCAAACTGAGGCAGCATTTAAAATGGACTGATGAGATGAACAAATTCGTAATGCGCTCCTACTTTATTTTTACAAACTTAGAGAGACACCTCACAACATATAGGAATGATAAGCACAAGTCGTTTGTGGAGAATTTTCCTGAGTACTCTCTCATTACAGAACTCATAATTGCAGACCAAAGACGTGTAATAGTGAGGAACAATAGACTTCCTGCAATAATGATTCAAAGTCTTAAAGAGGAAGCAGCAAAAATTCTAGCTTCAAAATCCAACAATGAAAGCAGACCCACATTATTGATTCAAGCTGTTCAGGAAGTACAGTAACCTGCAGAAATGACATAGGGGAAGAGGGAATTATTGAACCAACTATCCCTACTAATATCTCGAGTTCTGATGAAACAAGTTGTATTGAACATGTGTTTAAAGAGGCAATGACAGAATTTATGGTCCTTAAAGTAGACTATCGACCAAAGCTGCCCAAACTCCTAGAAACAGCAAAGAGTAAATCTCTTGTCAGTATGACAAATTGCATCCTAAAACAGTATGTGGAAACATCCGATAATCTAGAAGAAACAAACTCTCTTGTATATTGCGCAGCAGTAAATGTGATAAGGCTGAACAACCAGAAACTAATACCTTTGTCTGGAATCTCTCGTGGAAAAGGTGCAGATGCCGAATACATTCCACCCTGGCAGCGTCGATTTGAGAATGACATCAAGGAACTGAGGAAAACCATAGGCCAACTAACAGCATATTTAAACAATAAAACTAAACCCAAAACCAATCGAAAACTGATGAATATATTCAGAAAAATCGACAGCCATATAAAGGAATATGATCACACAGAAAAAATCAAGGAATACATTGACAACCAAAAGCTAAATTTATGCGCAAAAGCAGCAAGAGTCAGGAGGTACAAAGAATCACGAGCGAGGAAAACACAAAACAAACTTTTCTACAACATTGAAGGTCAGTTCTACAGAATGATCAGACGAAACAAACAATCCATGACAAAAGAAGAATCTCCTAGCACGCAAGAAACGGAAGATTTTTGGAGAAGTGTATGGGCTGCGAAGTCACCGCACAATGAAAATGCAAATTGGATCAACGAAGAACGAAATAATGTATATGAAGAAATGGATTTTGATACCATTGAAGAAAGGCATGTATATGATGCTATAAGGAGAAGTCAGAATTGGAAAGCGCCGGGCACAGATAAAATTCAGAATTATTGGTACAAACATTTCACGCGCGTGCACCAGAAGATAGCCCAGCTATTTACTTACCTCATCCATCATCCTGAGGAATATCCTGATTTCCTTATTGCTGGAATTACATATCTTATCTCAAAAGAAAGTGGAAATACTAAAGACCCATCAAACTAAAGACCTATCACTTGTCTCCAAACACTTTACAAACTATTCACGTCCATAATTGCGGATGAAATATAAAAGTATCTCGACAAACATAACATTTTCGCTGAGGAACAGAGAGGATGCAAGAAGCTGTCACAAGGATGCAAAGATCAGATAGTTATTGATTCTGTGATAACACAACAGGCGATACATAATCAAAGGAATCAATATACGGCATACATAGATTACCAGAAAGCATTTGATTCAGTCCCTCATTCATGGCTGAAAGAAATCCTCCCTCTGTATAAGATTAACCCTGCTATAATTCACTTCCTGGAGGTCATGATGGATAATTGGAAAACAGTACTTTATACTAAGACAGACAATGAATGCTTCACATCTGACACAATAAAAATTGAGCGTGGTATCTATCAAGGAGACTCGCTAAGCCCATTATGGTTTTGCTTAGCCATCAATCCTCTCTCTAAAATTCTAAAATCCACCGGTTTTGGATTTGACATCAAATAATACAGAATATCCCATAACCTTTATAAGGATGACCTCAAAGAATATGCACACAATGAGACTCAAATGAATGTCATGCTAAATATAATCGATTCATATTCATCCGATGTCCGAGTGACGTTGGGAGTGAAGAAATGCAAGCATTTGACAATTGAAAGAGGTAAATATGCAACTTCTAAAGCACATGAGCTACGCAAAGGATCTCTAATTGAAGGAATAACTGAAATAGAAACCTACAAATATCTGGGATTTGCTCAAATACAACTTTGGATCATAAAAGTATCAAAGATGAACTCATATGAAAATATACCACAAGACTACAGTACATCAAGTGCTACGAACCAATCTATGTGCAAAGAACAGAATTAAAGCTATCAACACATAAGTTATATCAACCCTAGTATATTCATTTGGGATTCTGAAATGGTCAGCAACAGAAATGGAAAGCCTGCAGAGAAAAACAAGGACCCTTCTACCTACTTACCGTTTACATCATCCAAACGCCTGCAAAGATGGGAGGTCGAGGAGTACTGGATTTACAAATTTTGCTCCAGAACCAAATTAATACCCTTAGAAGATATTTCTATCAAAAAAGGAAAACAGCATTCTCCATAAAGCCATTGTACTTGCTGATAAACACACTGTATTGAACCTTCGTACAACCTCTGATGATCATATCAGCAACTACACTTATATCAAAAAGCAAAGGCATGGGGAGAAAAGACCCTCCATGGAAAATACTACAGCAACCTATCCCAACAGAGTATTGATAAAAACGCACCGTGTATGTGGTTACATAGTGGTCGACTGTTCGGAGAAACAGAGGGATTCGCAATTGCCATACAAAAAATTACAAGAAATACATCGTCAAAGATACCAGTGTAATTTCAAACAAATGCAGGCGATGCGCCATTCATCTTGAGACCATTGACCATGTCACTGCAGGTTGTCCAATACTAGCATCAGTTGAATTAACAAAACGGCACAATCAGGTTGCAGGCAGCATTCATCAAGCACTCGCACAGAAATATAAATTAACTGAGGAGTATATCCCTTACTACAAATATCATCCACCATACCTCCTCGAAAATGAATTGTGTAAAATATATTGGGACACTGGTATTGTGACAGACAAAACAATAGATCACAGTCGACAAGACATCATAGTAGTAAACAACGTTGATGGCACTACATTTATAATAGACATAGCAGTCCCCAACGACAACCAATATCGAACGGAAACACAATGAAAAAATCACCATGTATAGACAGCTTGCAGAGGAAATCAAGAGGATATGGAAGATGAACTGCGTCCGGATAGTGCCTGTAATCTTGTCAGTCAACGGCCTCATACCTCACATACTCCACAAGAGTCTGAAGGAATTGGATCTTCCGCCGACCATCTACAAGAGTATGCAGCATTCGGTCCTATTGTTCACATGCAATATTGTGCGATCCTTCCTTGCTAGTGAATGAGTGATAAACTGCTAATGAACTCTACGTTTTGTATATACATGATATGTATGTATTATAGTTTGTATTATAGTTTGTATTATAGTTTTTATGTATTGTTGTAAAACACTTGGTTTAACCCGTGCTTTAAGAGTAACCCATGTTTGTAATGGTGAAATGAATAAATAATAATAATAATATGCTGTTACACACACTATTTGTATGTATTTCGTGGATGTTGAGATTCCGGAATGTTGTGTTCACAGACTTTCATGTCCGTGCCATTACATCCAAGGCATGCTGTCACATTTGTTCACCTTCATTTATTACATGACTGAGCCTAGAACGAACCCCCGAGAAGGATAGTACTCTACTACCTGAGCTACACAGCCTCGCTATCATTTAATGGTTATTATTGTTTTATACAGTACATAGCCCTATAACACATTACTGGTACATCACAATATAACTATACGGGCTTCAGAGAACCAATGTATAGTTACTGAAACAGCCACTCTAAGCTGGAAAGTCGAAATCGCTACCCATGAACTTCCAGACGATTCGGGTAGTTGAGAGAACTACTGCTTTCTGCATTAGTTTGTAGAGTTGAGTATCCAAATTCAGTTCATTAAGGCCGCGGAGCAAGGTAATTGGGATCGCGCCCGTACTTGATACAATGATAGGCATTTTATTTACCCGTTCTACATGGCATTGCCTTTTGCTAGGGCCGACCAACTCGCTATAGTTTCTTTATTGTTATTATTATTAGTATTATTATTATTATTATTATGTACAGTACATGTGTTACCGTACTAGCATTTAATCTTGGAATTAGTTTCCCATGGTTTCCCACTTCTACCCCAGGCAAATGCCGGGATAGTTCCTAACTTAAGGCCACAGCCGCCTTCTTCCCAATCCTCACCTGAATTACAAATACCCACATTACTACACACATCACAAAAACGCAGGTTATCAGCCAAATTCTACCCACACCCAACAATTGGGGCTATATGACAAAAATAGCCGAGCCTCCCAACCAAAACTTCAAGTATTTTACTTTCGTTTTTAAATGCTAGTTTTGAGCAGAATACGGGACGTCGGAATTTTGTTCCACTGTATTTCATTAACGTGCCGGACGCCATTGACAATCCAGAGCTGATTATGGAAATTATTTTTTACGTGAACATCAACCAATGAGTTCCACACTTACAAAGTAGGCTACCCAATACTACCGATCCTAACGTCGCTAGCCATTGCCTGCAATTTCAACAACAATATTGTGCTGGAAGCTTATCCGGACGTTCCTTACGCCCGGAAGAAATTATGAAATGGTCGCGAGCGACGGAAATGTATAAAACATTTGTTTATTTATTGTTTGACTTGTGCTTATTAATGTAACTGTGTCTTTGAAAAGTGGTATTATACTAAGAAGAAAAGACTTAGTGGAGTGCGAATCTACCTTATAATTCAGGGAGCTTTAAATTAGTTTTTCTATTGTATACTCCGGAAGAGCATTTTTTTCACTGTCTATTGTGTGTTCTGGGTGTTTTGGGGGATTTGTTTTGCCCTAACTTGGTGCTTGGTTTTTGTTCTGTTTGTTCTCGACCTTCTGGTCTGCCTGCACCAAGTACGGTTCTCCTCCTTACTAATTTAGTTTTTCTTTCTTTTCGTTTTGTCCCTTATGGACTACGTTTTTTCTCTTTCAAGTTTTTGTTTTTGTTTTCTCTTTGGGGATTGTTCCTTGGGGTTGCTCCTTCGTGCTTCTTTTGCCGTGACGGTGTTAATAATGAGATTAGAACCAAGATTGCGGAAGAGATGGATTACGGAATTTGGTCCACAAAATATTATCTGATTTAATGGATTGTTCCCCGTTGAATTCATCCCTTGCCTTCTGACAATTTTATAGGTCACACCAAGTTTGGGCAATTCATGACAGATGTTACCATATGGTATTTAATAAGTTGGATGATGAGTGTGCTTGAAGATGAAAATCGGAACCACTGGGATCCTGTATATAAGGTTTGCATTTGTATTTCAATTGTGATTTTAATGTTAATATTATGTTGTTATTAAAAGTTATTTAATGTTTAAGTATTTAAGTATTGACGTTTCTCTCTTATCTACTGATATAACGGGGGTATGGGAATCACAACATATCTCAGCAACTTCCACTTACAGCATGAGTTGTTACACTGGTAGCAGAGCGTGGTTGATTGATTTAGACGAGAGAGAGATTTCGTTTTTTCGGTTGGTTTGTGTTTATGTCTGTGTGGTTATTTTGTTTTTTATTCTTTTTTGCTTTTCATGTTAAATCGACATCGAAGTCTTTCGTATTTCGCTTGCCTGAGGAAAAGTGAACTGATATATGAAGTCAATCTAAGATCAGGCTCTCCTGTTGATAATGTTTGGGAACTGAGATCTGAAATTGACAGATTAATTGATCTGCCGGAGCGTTTGTTCATATCTGAAAGGTCCTTATCTTTAGGTAAGTCGAAAATTATATCTTTGATTAATGAAGTGTGTTCTGTTGTCTTTGCTTTGAGTGTTGATGTTTGTTCGCGAGCGCAGTTGATGCACCTTAATTATCGATTGCTACATTGGTCTTGCCGTATACGGGATTATTTATCTTGTATAAGCGATCGGGAGTCTGTTCTATTCAATGAGTTTTACGAGTTGTTAGATTGTGTCTTGGATTCACTTGCAAGACTGTTTCTGATTCGGGAACTGAAGTTAATTTCGGTTAATGATATTTTTAGAGCACCTATTCGCAGATATATTTGTTACGAGATGTCTGGTCCTGACAGTAGAGGTTATGGTCGGGCAGAGCGATCAAAGAGATTAGTTGAGAGTAGACATCTGAGTACTAGGAGTCGATCCCTCTCAGATTTTCGTGGCTGTGATGAGTTGGATAAGGAAAGTCTAACGTTATATTCTCGTGTTAGTAATGCGACTCCGACAAGTCCCGCTGTGAATGAACAGGCAAGAGGTAATTTGTCTACTATGAAGATTGACGATTCTATTAATATTATATGTGGTAAGCAGAGTATTCCTAACGCTAAGGTTGTTCTAAACATATATGAAAGAAGTGCATTTGCTACGTCGGGTAGGCCTAATTTTTGTACTGAGTTGCCTTCTGACCGTCTTAATCAACTACCTTTGCTGGAAAATCTTCCGTCCTCCAGATGTGAAGTGAGTTGTGATGCTCAAGCTAATCATGAGAATAGACGGGTTATTATTTTTCCAAATGTTATCAACACTAATGTGGCAGGTAAGTTTGATAAATATTACATTGTGTGTGTGCCAAAACGTGATGAGAATAAGAATGTTTCTGATCGTGAATGTCAGTTGCCTTCCGCAAATGGAGAGAGCGCCACTGGCAGTTCTATAATAAATGCTAGTACTCGAGCTTCTGAACATTGTAAAAATGTTAAGTCTACTGTTATGGATTTCGGGAGTCCTAGAAAACATATTGGAACGTTGAATTATGTTGGTTTACCTAATCCCTTAGCCGCTATCCTTATGAAAATGGACTACTTGAGCCTAGACTCTATGGATCATAATTAAATACAAGTTTTTCGGGCTTGTAGGCCGTGGTCCAGACAGGATATCTCCCGACGTTTCACCGGAAACTGCGTCCGGCATTATCAAGGGTTCCGCTTCTTTCCTTGGTCAGCAGTGGAATGAGGAAGAGGTTTGAAATAATGGGTAACGGTTTGTAGAGGGGTATTGTTGTTTGAATATGACTGTTGGTTGGGTGGATCTTGGCGATGAACTAACGGCTGGAAGGTAGTTTTGATCTTCAAATTAGCATGGTGAGCCGAGCGTTCTCTTCGCATTCCGGCTGGACCGTCTGATCTCACGTACATTTTTGCGGGGTGCGGTGCGTGCTCCGGCTTTGGCGACCGACCTTGTGAGGGTCAGGTGTTCCCTGCGCGACTGCCGGGCTGTAGCGGGAAGGTTCTTCAGGTTGACGTGTGAGTGATTTCTTGGCCTTGGTGTTCCTAAGAGCCGGGATCCAAGTATTACGCACACGTTCAATTTCTTCCTTCCGATTGAAATTGTCGGGGTGTTTGAAGATTTCTATGGCTTCCCGTTGCAGCCTGGCGTGGTAGTGAGTGGTCGTGGAGAGTATCTCCGTGTCCCCGTACTGTACATCGTGACCGGGCAAGAGAGAATGCTCAGCGACTGACGATTTCTCAGTTTGACCCAGGCGGCTGTGTCTGTTATGTTCCTTGAGTCTGGTGGTCACGCTCCTCTTCGTCGTTCCTATGTACACCTTCCCACAGGAACACGGGATTCTGTAGACACCTGCAGTGGAGTGTGGGTGGCGCTTGTCTTTAGCGGATCGCAGCAAGTCCCGGATTTTGGCGGTGGGTTTATAAACTGTCTTCACCCCATAGGTCTTCAGTAATTTGCCTACCCTGTCCGTCACCTTCTTCACGTACGGGAGGAATGCGGTGGCCACCGGAGTTTCCTCAGAATCTTTCCTCGTGCTCCGGCGCCTGGGATGAGAGGCTCGCTCAATCTCCTTATTGCTGTATCCGTTGGCGCATAGGGCCCTCTTTAAATGTTTCAGCTCTTGGTTGAGGTTGGATGGCTCACAGATTCTCCTAGCACGGTCTACCAAAGTTTTAATAACTCCGTGTTTCTGTCGGGGGTGGTGATTGGATGTCTTGTGTAGATACCGGTCGGTGTGTGTGGGTTTCCGGTATACGGTGTGCCCCAAGCGCAGGTCATTAGTCCTGGTGATCAGCACGTCAAGAAAGGCCAGGCAGTTGTCTTTCTCCTTCTCCATAGTAAATTTTATGCTGGTGTTGAGGCTGTTAAGGTGGTCCAGGAAACGTTCCAGCTCTTCCTCCCCGTGGCTCCAGACTACGAAGGTATCGTCAACATAACGTAGCCATACTTTCGGTTTGAGGGGTGCAGTCTCGATCGCCAACTGCTCGAACTTCTCCATGTAGAAGTTTGCAATCACAGGGCTTAGTGGGCTACCCATGGCAACTCCCTCTATTTGCTCGTAGAAGTTCTCGCGCCATAGGAAGTAGCTCGTGGCGAGGCAGTGGCGAAACAAGTCAGTGATGTCTTCCGTGAAGAGCTCGGCAATCTGGTTTATGGATTCTTTCATAGGCACCTTCGTGAAGAGGGATACTACGTCAAAGCTGACTAGGCGGTCTTCAGGTTCTAGACGTATGTTCTGCAATTTCTCAATAAAATGGCCTGAATCCCTGACGTAAGTCTCAGTGTTACCGATGTGCGGTTGTAGAATGATGGAGAGATGCTTGGCGATGGTGTAGTTTGGAGAGCCGATAGCACTCACGATAGGTCTCAGTGGAATGTCAGTTTTGTGTACTTTGTGTTTATAAACCCACCGCCAAAATCCGGGACTTGCTGCGATCCGCTAAAGACAAGCGCCACCCACACTCCACTGCAGGTGTCTACAGAATCCCGTGTTCCTGTGGGAAGGTGTACATAGGAACGACGAAGAGGAGCGTGACCACCAGACTCAAGGAACATAACAGACACAGCCGCCTGGGTCAAACTGAGAAATCGTCAGTCGCTGAGCATTCTCTCTTGCCCGGTCACGATGTACAGTACGGGGACACGGAGATACTCTCCACGACCACTCACTACCACGCCAGGCTGCAACGGGAAGCCATAGAAATCTTCAAACACCCCGACAATTTCAATCGGAAGGAAGAAATTGAACGTGTGCGTAATACTTGGATCCCGGCTCTTAGGAACACCAAGGCCAAGAAATCACTCACACGTCAACCTGAAGAACCTTCCCGCTACAGCCCGGCAGTCGCGCAGGGAACACCTGACCCTCACAAGGTCGGTCGCCAAAGCCGGAGCACGCACCGCACCCCGCAAAATGTACGTGAGATCAGACGGTCCAGCCGGAATGCGAAGAGAACGCTCGGCTCACCATGCTAATTTGAAGATCAAAACTACCTTCCAGCCGTTAGTTCATCGCCAAGATCCACCCAACCAACAGTCATATTCAAACAACAATACCCCTCTACAAACCGTTACCCATTATTTCAAACCTCTTCCTCATTCCACTGCTGACCAAGGAAATAAGCGGAACCCTTGATAATGCCGGACGCAGTTTCCGGTGAAACGTCGGGAGATATCCTGTCTGGACCACGGCCTACAAGCCCGAAAAACTTGTATTTAATTATGAACGCCGGCCGTGAAAGCCTAAGCTGTTATATCTATGGATCATGTTGAAAATTTCTTTGTTTATCTTATTATTATTATTATTTATTTGCCAAAAATTGTGCCTACAATTTATGGACGGCAGATAGAAAAAGGGCAAGCCTCACATACACAGCAGTGTCTCCATCTCCGTTCATTAAATCTAAAAAAATCTCAAATGTTACATTATACAATTTACACCTTTACATTTGCTATATACACATAATCTGCTGTACATGACGTCGATATCATACAATTCATAAATAAAAGGGAAGATACAGGCACGCACGCACACATATACACGCTCACACACGCACACATGCATACATACATACATACATACATACATACATACACGGACACACTCCCACTCACTCACAAAGTTACATTATACAGTATATAAATTCAATTTTCATGAGGTTTTAGTCCCTTTAGAGCCTTCACTTTGCGGCAAAATTGTCGCCGAGGAAGGTCTTTTATTTCAAGAGGCAGGTCATTCCAAAGTCGAGCATAGCGATTGTAGATCCCAGATTGATAATCTGTTGTCCTAGCGAATGGAGGAACGAGGGTGACACCCTGTGCTCTACGGACTGAGCGATATGACAGCTGAAGGCGGTGAAATGGGTCCAGTATAATGGTGCCAGCTAGAGATTTTCGGAGAAAGGTGAGATCTATTTGGCTACATATATCATTGATGGGTGTTAATTGTTTTGTCAAAACTTTGTTACCCTGATTGTAAAAGAGTCGCACTGCACGACGTTGGACTGCACTTAACATCCTCATGGTTTCCTCGGTAGTGGGATACCAGGAAGGAAGTCCATACAGAAGAATGGGCCGTATCGTGGAGAGATACACCGCTCGGAGTGCACGGCTTCTGAATCCCAGAAGATTACGTCTTGCAAATCCTAGAATTCTAAATGCCTTACACCTAGATTCCTCAACGTGTACATTCCACTTCAAATTGCTGTAAATGTGTATTCCCAGCATTCGCAGTGAATTGCACATGGGAAGAACTTTGCCGCTCAGTGAAATGCTATGTGCAATAGGCTGTCTGGCCCTACTTAGCCGAATATATTTTCAATTGTTCTCATTCAAGGTCATCTTATTTACATCACACCAGAGTGCCACACTGTCCAGATCTTCCTGTAGTGCTTTGACGTCATCATTTTTTTATGGCTCTGTACATTATTGAGTCGTCTGCATACTGCGCAATCGTGGACGTCACACAGCTTGGAAGGTCGAGGGTATAAACCATGTACAACAAAGGCCCAATCACCGACCCCTGTGATACTCACGAAGTTACCTCAATGTTCAGTGACTTGGCCCCGCCAAACACGACACACTGCCAGGAATGACGTCAACCACGTAATCAGTTTGCCCCCGATGCCATATTTGCCAAGATTTAACAAGAGTCTTTGATGAGGCACCTGATCAAAAGCTTTGCTTAAGTCCAGGGCCACACAGTCAACTTGGGAGACGTTAGTCTGTGCTAGCCATCAATCACTTTTGTCAAAACAGTTGTACAACATCTCCCCGGAACGGAGCCATATTGGCTTGGATTTAACAGGCCTCGCTCACTCAGGAATTCCAGTATGTTCTTAGCAACCAGGCGTTCCATACATTTACAGATACCAGACACCAGATACTGATACCAGACGTTAGAGAAATCGGGCGGTAGTTGTCCATGTCTTCCTTGTCACCATCTTTGAACACATGGACCACGTTAGCATGTTTCCACTCTTGTGGTAGGGTCCCGGTGTTAATGGACTGGTTGAAAAGTGCACACAATGAGGGTGCTAGGGCATCTGCACGGTAGTGGAGGATCCGAGCAGGGATTAAGTCTGGTCCTGTCGCGACATGGGGTCTAGTTCTCCGTAGGCTGTCTCGAACTTCCTGTTGTGTGAAATATAGACTGGCTAGGGGAAAGAGAGGGGATGATGTCCTTGGTAGGAACATTCCTTCACTGGTGTCAGGTGGAGGGAAGTTACTTTGGAATTTACAGTTGAACAAGTTGGCTATGTCTAGTGGGTTGGAAATAGAAAGTCCGTTACGTTTAAAGCTCTGTGTTGCGGTGTTGCCACTTTTGCTCCGAATGAATGTCCACATTGCCTTGGGATTGAAGCTTAATTTGTCCAAATACGTACTGTAGGCTTCACGAATTGCAGATTTTGGTACTATTTCTAGCCAGCCTATACTTTTCCCCCCACCTGCTGTCACTTGGGCACTGTTTCCACTTGTTATAGAGCTGATTTCTCTTTCTTATTTGGGATATTATGTTCTTTGAGATCCAAGGTATTTTTTCTTATTTTTAATTGTAACCTTAGGGATCACTTCATCGACGAACTGAAAAAAGATTTCCTTCCAAGTATGCCAGGTACCATCTATATCTACACTGTTGGTGAGTGAAGGTGTAATGACCGGTAATCTATCCAGTAAGATGTCAGAAAAGGAGTTTCCACTTGGTACGGGAGTAATTGTAAACTGTTCTGGTTTGTAATTTTGGACTGTTCTTTTTGTGGGCTTGGTAATCACAAAATACAGGGATGAATTATAGAGACTGAATTGAGGATGGAGAGTTTGTTAGGAAGAGATCGAGGGTTGAACGGGAGGTCTCAATGATACGGGTAGCTTCAAATATGAGTTGATGGAGGAATAGATCATAGAATTCCGTAAGGAAGTTGTTGGATATAGGATTAATTGGAATAGGAGCGGCATTGCAGTTGGCAGTCAAAGTGAAAGGTCATGCTTTTCCCGAGGTGTGCAGGTGTGCTGAAATGGGCTGTTCTCAGGAGTCTTATCGGGCGAGAATCGGACTGTGGTATGCGAAGGGTAGTTGGGATTTCCGGTGTTTGTGTGTGCGTAAGGGGGCCTAGCAACTTGTGGTCCATAGCCCTAGTGATAGCTGCGTTGCTAGTTATTGGTGGAGTGGAAGTGAATCCAGGGCCTGTTACTCCAAATGTGAATCAGGCAAATATTCCAGTGGCAGCATTAAAGTGTTCGATGTGCAGTAAAACATTGAAGAACGGTGTTCAGTGTGGACTATGTGAGAAATGGTTTCACTTCTACTGTATTAAGGTCAAGAAGGAGGATTGTGATGTCAGGAATTGGCTTTGTAAAGTATGTGACACGCCGGACTCTTTGAGGGTGCAAATCAAAGCAAGGGATCAAATAATACAGGAACTTAGAACAAAGCTTCGTGAATCAGAGGAAACGGTGAAGGATGTGACTGAGCGGCTTTCTACTGGGATCAGTGTGAAAGCGGGCGTGCAGGAGGAAACTGAGGATGACGTTATCATAATGGGTGATTCTATGATACAATGGAGTGCGAATATCTCGAGGAAATCAGGTACGAAAGTGAGGTGTTATCTGGGGATTAAAATTGACCAGCTTGCCCAACAAGTGGAACAAGCAAATGTAGAGGACTGTGACAAAGTTAAAGTGTTGTTGCTCCATGTTGGGACGAACGATTTGAAGAAGAGGGCTATTACTGATTACATCATGGGGGAGCTCTACGAACTAGGCAGAAAAGCTAAAAGCAAGTTTAGAAATGCAAAAAATATAATGAGTGGCATTGTTCGTCGGGGAGATGTTCCGTTAAGGCGACTTAACACTGTAAATGACCGCATGGACTAGGTTTGTGCACAACTGGGATTAGTGTACCTAGATGCTGACTGCTGGATTGGTGGCCGTGACTTCGCCCGAGACGGGCTGCATTTAAATCGACGGGGCGCTTTCAACCTAGGGAGCCTACATGACAGGGTCATCGGTTCGTGCCGGCCATTGTGAGGAGGAGCAGGTCCAGAGGTTGCCAGCCAACGGGAACAGAAGGAGCTATTTCTGGATATTTGCTGCGGAGGTAAGACTCTAAGATTACTACAGGTTAATTGTCAGAGTTTAGGAAATTAATTAATTGAATTTTGGAATCTTGTCGAGACGTATTCTCCGGACATTGTCATTGCTACTTAATCTTGGTTATATGAGGATATAAATAGTAACCAAATAATTCAAGGGAGCTACGAAATGTACAGAAGGGATCGGGGGAAGCGAGGCGGGGGGCTATTTATTTGTGTGCGAAAAAATATAGCTAGTTTCATAAAGTGAGCTGATACGGATCATGAAATGTTATGTGTACAAATTTCGGATAAAGGAAATAAATTCCCTCTTCAGGTGATAGGGGCGTATAGAGAACAAAAAGATAGCTTTTCGCTTCTCGACACACTGTATGATAAAACATGAAAAAGAGCATAATAACTTCCCCAAAGTAGAATTGTCTGGTGAGTCAACTAGCTGTGGTCAAGCTCAGAGCACTGCAAACAAATTCTTAAGGGAGGGGGGATTTTCCCAAGTAGTTGACTTCCCAACTAGAGGCAATAATACCTTAGATGTTTATCTCGTAAAGCCTGTAGAGCTATATATTAACTGTCTGAAAGTACCAGGAATTAGTGACCATTCTGGGGTTGAATTAAATATTAGATATGGTGACATTACTTAATTAGACTCCGATGTAGCAAATAAGATCATATTCCAGTATCGCAGGGCGGATCAGGGCAAATTTCAGGGGTATTTGAATGAGCTATTTGTAGGATGGGCATCGGAAGGAAATCACATTAATATCCTGTGGACTAACTTTTTGAAAATTTTTAATAGCGCTATTGATAAATTTGTCCCATTTAAATTATTGAAACAAAACCCAGATCCTGAGTATTACACACGAGAAATCAAGAGTCTAAAACGGAAAATTAGGAAATTATACAATAAAAGACATGATAGTGACAAGTATATGTTCAAATTTAAGTCCTTATCAAGAGAGCTCGTCTTAAAAAAGAGGGCTGCTCATGACAATTATATGCAAGGTTTACTTGGTTCGGGAGGCGATGGGTGGAAAAAAAATACAGTTTTGTTAGGAGAAGAAAGGGAAATTAAAATAATTTGTCGATGTTAATGTCCGGTGACGGTAAATTAATTTCTGAGAAACAGGCCATTGCTAATGAATAAAATGTATTTTACGGTAGTGTGTTCAATAAATCCAATAGCTGTGTGTTGGACCTTAACGGTGAATCAGGGGCCCCCCTTTTCCAAATAAACCAGTCAGCAATTGTAAAGCTAATACAAAAATTACGGTTACAATATATCGAAGGGTCCTGACAATATTGTTAGTGAAGTACTAAAACTAGGAGGTAGTGCCTTGGCACGATACTTAGAGGTGATGTTTAATGTGTCCATAAACAATGCGCAAATCCAGGATATCTGGAAAAGAGCTACGGTAGTCCCAATATTTAAGGGAGGGAGCAGACTTGAATTGGGCAACTACAGGCCGGTTAGTCTTTGTAAACAGATGGGGCATCTCATTTGCGACTACTTGAGGGAACAGTGGGAAACATTATCATGGTTTAATGATAGACAACATGGATTTCGAAAAGGTTACTCATGCGAGAGTCAGATGCTATCACTTTTTCAAGTTATTAGCGAATCGTTAGACGATTGAGTTTCAGTCGACGCCGTAGTTATAGATTTTGCGAAGGCATTTGCTGTCGAGCCGCATGACATGCTACTCCATAAATTAGCTTCGACGAAGATTGATAGAAGAGTAATTTTATGGATCCAAGAATTTTTGACGGGTCGTTCCCAGAAAGTGAAAGTTGAAGGCCGATTCACGGATGTAATTACCGTAACGTCGGATATCACTCAGGGCAGCGTAATAGGAACTTTGTTATTTTTGGCGTTTATAAATGACTTACCAAATGGGATTCGCAGTGACTGTCGATTGTTTGCGGATGATTGTGTAATATATCGAAAGATACATGACTCACAAGACAATGCAGTACTTCAAGATGACCTGAACCTGGTCTATAAGTGGGCGATTGAAAATAAAATGAAAATAAACACAAGACAAATGTAGTCTAATAAAAATAGGGAAAGTGCGAAGGCAAGATTTTCAATATAACATTGGCTCGGAAATACTTGTAGAAGAAGATTCTTGCAAATATTTGGGCGTTCACGTAAGAAATGATGTGAAATGGAGTAGTAGTTTCTAAAGCTTACAAATCCCTGCACTTCGTAATGAGAGTATTAAAAGGAAGTAGTACCTCTGCTAAAGAATTAGGATATTTGTCATTTGTGAGACCTATTCTGGAATACGCCTCGGCGGTTTGGGATCCATATCAAGTAGGGCTCATAAATGAGTTGGAAATGGTACAAAGAAAGGCCGCTAGATTTGTGCTAAGTGACTTTAATCCCAGGAGCAGTGTGAGCCGTATGTTAAAGAAACTTGGGTGGGAATCACTTGAGGCTAGGAGGATGAAATCTAGACTCTGCGCTATGTACAACACGTATACAAATCAACCAGCATGGGGTGAGCTTAGCAAACGTATGGAAAAGCCCACTTACATGGGTAGGGGCGATCATCCTTTCGAAGTTAAGGTCCGACCACAGCGTACAAATTATGGTAAATATTCTTTCGTAACCGGTACAATTGATAACTGGAACTCTCTACCTGCCGCAGTCTTAGAGACTTTTCCCAAACATATAGGTGTGTTTATGAAAAGACTGACTATTTGTGTAAATACTCCAGTTTAATTGTTAGTGAATTGTTATGTACAATTATTTATTTGTTATGTATATCTAATTTGCCACCGGGGAACACACCCCCAATTGCAAATAAACGAATGAATGAATGAATTTCTATTCCTTGTGATTTGTAGGTTGAAATCACCTACAATGTAGAAAGCGTCATAATTTTGTTGAACCTTTACTGCATTGAATCTCAACCCACACGGCCTCAGCGTCAGTTTCCAGCTAATGGACGCGAGTTGCATTGTACTCAGGCTTCACAGCAATGAGAACCCCGTCCCCTGATGTCTGCAGTCGGTCCTTCCGGGACAGCTGGTATGTTTCTGGTAACACCTCCCGATCTCCTACCACCCCAGAGAGCCACGTTTCACTGCAACACACAATACTTGGATCTAGGGCGGTCACTGTAGCATGTATGTTTTGTTTCCGTCCAGGCCGCGTGATGCTGCGGGCATTGAAGGCGAACAGTGATTAAGTGTTTATTTACACACATCAAAAAAAGTTTTGCATCACCTCGGTTCCAAGAGTTCCGGAACCTTTAAATACAAAGGGAATAGAGATCAACACAAACAACATTTCAGCTCGTTTTATTGCTCATGAGACCCACACATTGCATGTTGTACCATCATACAGCTAGACTTTCAGCATTTGTGGTCCAGATTGCAGTACACACCACTACCTCTAATACCCAGTAGCACGTCCTCTTGCATTGATGCATGCCTGTATTCGCCGTGGCATACTATCCACAATTTCATCAAGACACTGTTGGTCCAAATTGTCCCACTCCTCAACGACAATTCGGCGTAAATCTCTCAGAGTGGTTGGTGGGTCAAGACGTCCATAAACAGCCCTTTTCAACATATCCCAGACATGTTCGATAGGGTTCATGTCTGGCGAACATGCTGGCCACTGTAGTCGAGCGATGTCGTTATCTTGAAGGAACGCATTCACAAGATGTGCACGATGAGGTCGAGAATTGTCGTCCATGAAGACAAATGCCTCTCCAATATTCTGCCGATATGGTTGCACTATGGGTCGGAGGATGTCATTCAGGTATCGTAAAGCCGTTTCGGAGCCTTCCATGACCACCAGTGGCGTACGTCGGCCCCACATAATGCCACCCCAAAACATCAGGGAAGCACCACCTTGCTGCACTCGCTGGACAGTGTGTCTAAGATGTTCAGCCTGACCAGGGTGCCTCCAAACACGTCTCCGACGATTGTCTGGTTGAAGGCATATGCGACACTCATCGGTGAAGAGAACGTGATGCCAATTCCGTGGGGTCCATTCAGCATGTTGTTGGGCCCATCTGTACCGCGCTGCATGGTGTCGGGGTTGCAAAGCTGGACCTCGCCATGGACGTCGGGAGTGAAGTTGCGCATCATGCAGCCTATTGCGCACAGTTTGAGTTGAAACACGACGTCCTGTGGCTGAACGAAACGCATTATTCAACATGGTGGCATTGCTGTCAGGGTTCCTCCGAGCGGCAATCCGTAAGTAGCGGTCATCCACTACAGTAGTAGCCCTTGGGCGGCCTGAGCGAGGCCTGTCATCGACAGTTCCTGTATCTCTGTACCTCCTCCATGTCCGAACAACATCGCTTTGGTTCACTCTGAGACGCCTGGAAACTTCCCTTGTTGAGAGCCCTTCTTGACACAAAGTAACAATGCGGACGCGATCGAACTGCGGTATTGACCTTCTAGGCATGGTAGAACTAGAGACAACATGAGCAGCGTACCTTCGTCCTGGTGGAATGACTGGAACTGATCGGCTGTCGTACCCCCTCCGTCTAATAGGCCCTGCTCATGCATGGTTGTTTACATCTTTGAGCAGTTTTAGTGACATCTATGAACAGTCAAAGGGACTGTATCTTGGATACAATAAACACAGTCAACGTCTATATGCCGGAGATCTGGGAACCGAGGTGATGCAAAACTTTTTTTGATGTGTGTACAAGTGAATTATTCAGGTTATTTACACTCTTTACCGAGTCACTGGGAATATCACTGGTATTGTTGCACAACGAGTCGGTAAACGGCGACATAGCACATTGCCAACATGTCCACTTTCGCGTGCCTTTTTTAATGCACCGGAAATCAGAGGTACTGATTTTAGCACACGTCCTGTGACTGGACATGTTACAATTACTGCACTGAATATATAACTGAGTTTTTCGACCGATTTTTTCACATATTGCGCATTGCAAAGGTCCAGGGTTGAGTTCTATGTCACCGCTTTGAGCAAGCGCTAGGCAGCTGAGCGAGAACCCGGTAGCAGGTAGCCTTGCGACACCTCCCCCTCCCGCTCGGCGTGGCCGGCTAATGGTGGCCAGCCCCAGACCTTCACTGCCACGCCATGTCCAGGAATGTATTATACATTTGTCACTCACCAGAAGCTTTTCCATAAGGGGTTGATTTTTCAGATCCTGTTCACCATTAACGGCCACAGAATGAACATGTCATGCCACAGTCACTGCACATTTTACCATTAAAAATAGCAAAATTACATGGAGCTCACTTCCCTTGATGCAGGCACGCGCCGCCTTCTTGTTTATCTTATTGAGATATATAATAGTGCATCTGTATTTGGTTACACTGATAAGAAAGTTCTTATGTTATTGTATCCTCATTCTTCGGGGGTATTGCGGCAGAAACTAACCAAGGCCATTGATTCCAATGCTTCAGTGGATGAGCTGCATAGCCAAATGTTGAGTCCATTAATTCCACCAAGAGCATTGAGCATCTTAATCCAATCATATTTCTTCCGTGTTCAAAGAGTGGATGAATCATTGGATGAATATAGTATTGATGTGAAGAAGTATGTGAAGGTATTTAGGTTAACCTTGACGGGAAAAGAGATTGTTCAGTCAATTTTGGATGGAAATATTCCACAGTGGAGATCATATTTGGGTATGAGTTTTCTACCCGAGTCATTTGCTGAACTTGATGAGGTTATGGTCCGAGCTGAAGCAAAGCGCCATGCTGATTCGTTAAGGGGAATTCAAGTTGATGGGAGTCATTTAAATAGGAGTGTTAGAGATCCACCCCGTCGGTCAAATAATATTAAATGTTTTAATTGAGGATATAAGGGACATATTAAAACTAACTGTCCAAGGAAGGTAAGTAATATGTCACAATGACTAGATAGAACCGAGATCCGTTCGGATGAGAAATTGCCAGTAGAGGGTATTGAGGGATATCTCGATTCCCCGTTGCGCTGGATCTTGTAAAATCAGAGAAAGGTAAAGGAATGTCTACGGTTCATGTGACTCGGAAGGTTAATGTTGTAAAAGGCAAAAGGTATGTCGGAAATAATTCTATTGTTTCCGAACCATCGGACGGCAATTGTGATGTTATTATCGCGTATGGTAAAGAAATAGATAATTTGAAACGGAATTTTTCTTTGATGGGAATTGTCGGCGCATTACTTCGGTGAACCATTCATGATGAAAAGTGTTTTGAAGTTATGCGTGAGTTGTGTAGCTTTCGGAGTATCGAAGGAGTTAGCCAGAATTTTGTCTCGGCTAACTCGTCGGCACTTAAAGCTTCTGGAACTGTCAAGGAAAAATATTTATCCATCATCTGACGTGGAATTTCAGATTATTCACAGTTAAAGATTTGTCATGTCTTGTTATTCTGGGGTCTGATTTCATGTGTTATGCTGGGTTATTGTTTGATCTCAGTGATTTTGGTTTAAATTTAAACCTGAAATCAGGTGGAAATTTAAGACGTTGAGAGGGGTATCTAAGGTTATTTCTGCTCATCTGCCTTCTCATTCCGATCGGAATAAAGGACTGGAGCATATTGATTGCGATCATTTACATGAAGATCAATCTAAAGCTATCCGTTTATTGTGGTCTCGTTTCCCTGAGGTGTTGACTGAGAAATTGGGGGTTACGAGTTTGATGGAATATAACATTATCGTCGCTGATAAGATTCCGGTGAGGTCAATTCCTTACAGTCTAGCGTGTCCTAAGATGAAGGTACTAAAGGATATGATTGACCAAATGCTAGCTGATGGGGTAATTAGTTACTCAACCTCCCCTTATTCATCTCCCATTTTCCTTGTACCGAAGTCTAATGGAAGTTTCAGGCCTGTAGTTGACTATAGGGTATTGAATCAAAAGTTGTTATTGGAGTCGATCCCTCTACCTGACCTTCATACGTGCTTTGGTTGGTTCAAGGAGGCTAATTATTTCAGTTTGTTTGAATTGAACCAGCCGTATAATCAAATTCCTCTAGCTGAGGAGTCCAAACCGTTGACGGCTTTCGCCACGGATTGGAATTTATTCCATTTCAATCGGGTTCCCTTTGGTTTATCAACTGGAGCAGCTGTCTTGTCTAGATTATTGGATAACGTGTTTGCAGGTATAAAATTCAAGTTTGTTTACCACTACTTAGATGATGTGGGCATTTATTCCTCTACTTTTGAAGAACATATGAGTCACTTGGAAGAGGTATTGCTGGATTGACCGTTAAATTATCGAAAATTTCCTTTGCCAAGCCTGAGATATCATTTCACCGTCCAGAATTTCTATTGATCAGTCTCGTACGCAGGCTATTCGAGACTTTAAGGATACCACGGATGTCATGGGAGTTGCTCGATTCGTGGGCATGATTAATTTATTTCGTAAATTCATTGCTTACTTCGCACAGAGAGCCGTGCCTCTAAATAATTTACGTAAGAAATCTGCAAAATAGGAGACGTTCAACGTGCGGCTTTTGAAGATCTGAAGGCTATTACCAACCCTCCCGTCTTAGCTATCCCGGATTTTTTCAAACAATTTATCGTGCTTCTTATAAGGCGGTGGCAGCTGTACTTCTGCAGGAGTGTGAGTTGGGAAGACGTCCTGTGGCGTATGCTTCACGAACTCTGACGGAGGTGGAGACTAGGTATTCGGTATACGAATTAGAGGGGCTTGCCGTTATGTATGCTTTGGAAAAAATTCGAATGTACATCGAGCACGCACATTTCCTACCCGAAACCGATAATCAGGCACTTAGTTGGGTTTTGGGTAGGCCTCGTAGAACTGGGAGGATCGCTCGCTGGGCGACAAGGATTCTGTCGTTTCGATTCTCGGTCAGACATAATCGTGGTAATGAGAATCCGATAGCTGATGCTCTTTCTAGAGTGTACGGAGAGACTCCTTATTCTCAAGAAGAAGAGCAATTGGAGATACATAAGATTTCTGTCAATGTTATTCTCTCAGATTCTCCTTTGTTATTTAAAAACATCTCTGAACATCAACAGAGTAACGAGAAATTAACTGAGATCATTAACAGGCTAAAAGGTGGAGAAGTTCTGAAATATTATTGCATTCGTTCGGGCGTTCTTTGTTGTCAAGCCAGACATGACAGAAAAGCGAAGATAGTGTTGCCTCGAGAACTTATATCTGAGATATCCAACTATTACCATGAGTCTCCCATTGGAGGACATCTGGGCGTCTTAAAACAAGAGGAATATTTCGTGAACATCTTATTTGGCAAGGCATGGATTGTCATGTACGTAAACTCATCAAGAATTGTCAATCCTGTAATTTGAGTAAACCTGCTATGAACACCTAGGTGGGATTTTTGGCTTCAGAAATCACTACTCGTCCTATGGAGAAGATATACGTGGATTTTATTGGGCCATTTCCTAGGTCAGTTTGGGGTAATCAGTTTGCATTTGTTGGTGTTGACGGCTTTAGTCGTTTTTCCTGGATTATGCCCACTCGTACTGCTACTACGGAATCGGTGATTAAGTGTTTACGATCGATTTTCGGTACCTTTGGTCCTAGTAGATATCTGGCGTCGGATAACACTCAGTGTTTCAAGTCTCATCTGTTTCATAAATTCGTTTTTGATTACGGTATTACTCATAATACCACTACTCCTTATTATCCCAATCCATCGTTTGCTGAGAGAGTTAATAGAAACTTGAAATCTGCTCTCATTGCTTTCCATCATATTGATCATAAGAGATGGGATACTTCGTTGCAGTGGTTGAATTTCGCGTTCAAAAACTGCAATTCATGAAACTCATCAGGCGACTCCGTTTTCTCTTATGTTTTCCTTTGAGGCTATTCGCCTCTTACTAATTTATGGTCTATTCACGATATGCTCCCTGACGAAATGAACCCGGAGCGGGTGAGATCAATGTGGCGGAAGGCTCGCGATAATATCAGAGTTTCCCATCGAAAACTTGCCAAAAGATATAATCTTCGACGAAAGGATAGTCCTTTTCGAGTGGGTGACCTGATTTTCATCCGCAATTTGGTTCCTAAAAGTGTTGACTGCGAGATATTAGGCAAGTTGAAGATAAGATTTCGTGGTCCCTTTAAGATTGAGAGTTTTGTTACTCCAGTCACCTTGATTGCGAGTGATGCGAAATCTATAAAGAAAATTAGAGTTCATGTTTCCCAATGTAAGCCGGGAGGTGATACGTCTCTAGAAATCTAGTTGATTCCAATTACAAGTGCGAATTAATGTTAGGAATTAGTATATTTTTTGTGTATTTATTTTTATTATTTTTATTTTGTGTTTATGTTGTGCTTTCCGGAGTTTTAATCTCTAGTATAATTGTTGCTCCCAATTCTGTGAATGGTATCGATTTAATGAACGCTATCATTTTGCGCTGACTTATCTTGTATTGAATTATCTAATCTATTTGACCTGATTGAAGACCGATGGCCTATTTTGGCTTTCTCCCTTACTGGAAGTGATTTGGAAGATTTCTCAGATAATGTATATCTGAGCCTTTACTTGTGCGACGGTGATATCTAGACAGATAGTTGTCGGAGTTATCTCGTGTTGCAGGTACCAGCTCTCCGCGGATGGTGGACGACCTGGAAATGTCGACTGTATCATCTACGTATGTCCCTGGCCATGACTACATTTTACCATCCTTGCAATTTTGGATGATATTTACTGGACTTGCTGAGACTGTGCCCTCATTCTGCGGGGCGCGAATATTATCGACCCTTGGTCTAATTTACGAGAGGGAGAATTGTGCCGGAAGCTTATCCGGACGTTCCTTACGCCCGGAAGAAATTATGAGATGGTCGCGAGCGACGGAAATGTATAAAACATTTGTTTATTTATTGTTTGACTTGTGCTTATTAATGTAACTGTGTCTTTGAAAAGTGGTCCTATACTAAGAAGAAAAAACGGAGTGGAGTGCGAATCTACCTTATAATTCTGGGAGCTTTAAATTAGTTTTTCTATTGTAAACTCCGGAAGAGCAATTTTTCTTTTCACTGTCTATTGTGTGTTCTGGGTGTTTTGGGGGGATTTGTTTTGCCCTAACTTGGTGCTTGGTTTTTGTTCTGTTTGTTCTCGACCTTTTGGTCTGTCTGCACCAAGTACGGTTCTCCTCCTTACTAATTTAGTTTTTCTTTCTTTTCGTTTTGTCCCTTATGGACTCCGTGTTTTCTCTTTCATGTTTTTGTTTTTGTTTTCTCTTTGCGGATTATTCCTTGAGGTTGCTCCATCGTGCTTCTTATGCCGTGACGGTGTTAATAATGAGATTGGAACCAAGATGGCGGAAGAGATGGATTGCGGAATTTGGTCCACAAAATATTATCTGATTTGTTTTGATCTCCGTTGAATTCATCCCTTACCTTCTGACAATTTTATAGGTCACACCAATTTGGGCAATTTATGACAGATGTTACCTCATGGTATTTAATAATTTGGATGATGAGTGTGCTTGAAGATGAAAATCAGAACCTCTGGGATCCTGTATATAAGGTTTGCGTTTGTATTTCAAGTGTGATTTTAATGTTATTATTATGTTGGTATTAAAAGTTATTTAATGTTTTAAATGAGGCCTGTTGATATTTTCTGTTTACGTTTTATGTTAGTAATTGGAGTCACTATATTTAAGTATTGACGTTTCTCTCTTATCTTCTGATATCACGGGGGTATGGGAATCACAACATATATCAGCAACTTCCACTTACACCATGAGGTGTTACAATATCAAAAACAAGAACAACAGTAATACAAATTTTCATACGATACGGGTATGGCTATCCTCATAACAGCTGATACCACCCCTCGTCCGGTAAGATCAATGCTCCGATTACGTAACAACATCCCCTCCGCACGTCGTCCCACCTCGTCTTCCCCTCGTTTCCCCTAGACTGCCACCCCACCTTCTACTTGAAGAGTTTTTGAAAATCACAAACATTGACTTTTTAATGATTAATTTTCAATTTAAAGATAGGTGACAATTTTTTACCTACGAAGCTTAGAATTGTATCTTCTATCGCCAGTGTAACGGACATCCATTATATCAATTACAGCCGGTATATACGAATAATTTTAACAGAGCAAATTGTATTGTAAGCATCCGTAATAGTCTAGTCCATCCTTGGCTAAGGATTTCTGTATCCAATTTCTAATTTAACGACCAGAATAGTACATTATGCAATGAGCCTATAATGGCAATAATTGAGACACGAGTATGTTTATAAAACGTGCGTAGCGAGTTTTTAAACTTTCATACGAGTGTCTTAATTACCATCATATGCGAGTTGCATACGGCTGATTATGTTCGACGATAATTATAACTTTATTATATGTTTTATCATAAATATTCATAAATATCTGTGGAATTCAGTTACTTCAGTTAGTGAACAGAGCGCGCTGGGTGGTTTGCTGACTGAACAGAGCGCATGCGTGAGTCAAAGAATTTCAAAAGCAGAGACCATTTACTTTGCTTAGCTATATATTGTTAACAGCCTGCATGATGACTAGTACCGTCCAGATCTAGCATTCACTAATATTGTCACCGATGTCGTATGAAAGCAATGCGCTGTGTAGAAATTGGAATTAGGGATATTAAGGTACAGTGCTTTTTCTTGTCTCATATTCGCCACTTTATTTACGCGAACATATGGACGGTGCACTTTCCATTACGGTAATTTATATAGAAGGATGCTATGTTGCAAACTTCTGAACATAGATTCATAAATTTCTTGCATATGTCATAGTATTTTCTTGTTAACGTAAAGTTTCGTGCTGATTTTGTCTTTGTGTTTGGGATTGTAACTACAATGCATGATACGATATCCAATTTGAACTTTCAAATCATGTAATTCATGTTCCATAAGTAGGAATTTGAGCGCATGCGCGAAGGTACCCTTACCTAATTTGTCAATGAATGAGCTCTGATTGGCTGGAGAAACTGTCACATAGTGAAAACAGTACTATAATGACCATCATTATGATACAGTTTTCTGACGTATAATATTTTCATTTCGACTTCGTCGAACATAAATGTACATTAAGGTACTACTAATATACAGAAGAGTATTTTGTTTACGTTGTCAGAATCCAACATGTTTGTACTAAACGCTACCGTGATTCTAGGACAGCGAAGGGAATCCCTGTTGCAGCGCTTTGAAAGAATTTGGTTTTATATGTATGTAAGTACTGAAATTCCATCGCAAAATGCATATTAAGTATGCCTGATATTATAACGACTGAGTAATTATAAAACAATTACTATAATAAACATTAAGCAAAAATATTCCTCCTGACTGAGATACGAACTCGGGCCCTTCAGGTGATAATCAGGATTGTTAACCACTCACCCAAATATCTCCGATGATGTTTTAAAAGTTATGAACAGCCAGGCATATAACTGCTTAGCAAATAATCACATGGAAGAAAATCCCTTTTCAGAGTATTGTGCCGTCGTTATAAACTATTTAACACTACATTTTTATAATTTCGGTCACTACATTATAAAACGGCACCCTCGTCCTACTGAGATATGGGCCAGACACAATGGGCCAGCCGCCATTTGGGCGTATGTGTGAATGGCTTAAGCCATCCTCATTCCTTAGCCACCGAGCATGGATGCTCAATCTAAGCGCACTTTAAGCCATTACTCCTTGTCGGGTGCAATGGGGCTCGTCCTTGAGGATAGTTTAAACCACCCTTAGTTCGTTAAGCGGAACTGGTGAAACCGGCCCTAAAGCAAGGAGGAATCGATCCGAATTGCTGTGAATATAATGAACTATGATGTTCATATTGCCTCCAAGTATACAAAATGCATTTAGCATATTTAGCATATACGCTATAGCCTTAGCATTTCCAAGACAATTGAAAACAACCTATTAAATTACAACTCTACATAGCTCATAGTAACTCTGAAATTCTGGTCAATAATGAGGTCCTGGATTTGTGTACCGTGAAATATAACGGCAGATATTATCGTCATCCTCAATGGTGAAAATGTTGTATATATGCAGTCAAAGTAGTCACCATCTCCCTTAAGAAACTTAACAAATTGCTTCATCAATCCCAGATTTATGAGCGGGGTCCTATGACTATTATTTTATCTCCAGCCTTCAAGTTAACTCTCGAAGACCTTTGTTTTTGAACCCAGTGTCGATATTTTGTTCAGGTGTACATAATCACAAATATCAACACAGTATTAAGCAAATCCAGATGTATGTGAAGACACAGTAAACAAACGTTTGAGGGAAATAACTTAATAAATTACTATTTGAAACTCATCAAAATATGACAGTCATTGGGAAAGAATTTTCCTATACCGTATGCATTCTTTGTACGATTACAAAGAAAAATCGACTTTAAAACATATAACTGGCCATGGCTGTAAACGTGATGAGGCAAATAGAGATCTACACTTTCTAGAGTATTCCATTGAGCTTTATTGATTTTGATAAAATACGGTATGCCAAGAGAAATTGGAAATTGGTTCCTCTTAAAAGAAAATGGAAGTGACCTATCAGATGGTGTTAAATCAAGTCAAAGCTCTCAGCCGAATATTATCTGCACTAATTATTTTCTAATCCAAGCAATTTTCATCCATATTTCTTAAAATTAATCTGGCTCTAGTTAGGAGCCCTTGGGAAACGTTCAGATTTCTAAGGATCATAACTATGGCGAGAACTTTTAGAGTAAGAATATGTGGAGGCAAATCCCTTAATTCCAAGGAATTCAAGAATTCTGTCGGAAACTGAAGTAGCTAGCCTTCATCTTCATAATTTAGTCTGTTAACGCTGGTGTATGTTTTTGAACTACTGGTTATAAGTTCAATGAGTTTATTAATTTCATTACAGTGATCACGTTTTGGTGTAAGAATGCAAACTTTCGATATATTTGTTATATCCTTCGCAGAATTGACTGTTTCGCCGAAAATATCAGTCACGATATCACCATGCGTTGGAAGTCTGGCGGGTAATTCAATAACATTTGATTCCTAACCACCTACAGAGAGGAAGAGGACGTTAACTTGAAGCAAAAAGTATAAAATTCCATTTCATCTGGTTTCTATGGAGTGTTTTTATGTAAGCAGCGTATATTAGCGAAGAGCCAGAGAGAAGAGTATTTACTACAACTGTAAATAACTGTTTGGCGAGAAGCGTGCGGCACAACAGGCGAAACCTACCTGAAGTCTCCTCCAAGAGCAAAAACTTTCCCACAAGAAAGAATAATATCGTTACGTATAAAATAGTTTAGAAGTCGATTCTCACATATTAATGAATGAACAATTGCCATTGGGGCTTCATCCCATATTAGGAGCCATACTAATCGAATATCGTCAGCTGGATTGCAATTTATCTAGACACTGAAATCTCATATAAATTGAGAGGTATTTTAAATGTTGAATGTAGGGCTTATGCTCTTGCAAATATGAAGTTTGCCCTCCCTGATGCAAGAATTCACCTGATATACAGACCTGACTTGATTATCTTCTGAGGAGTCTAATATATACAACTGCCGTAAGAACCGTCGCTTATAATTTTGTAATATATGGAAGAAATGCGATGATGTGATATTCCAGAAATTTTAAATCTATATGGACAGTATTCATGTGGTACGGTAACATTGACACCTAAGGAAGCAAAGTACATATCATTGTGGTACAGCCGAATATTCTCTCTGAAATTTCTTGAGATATCATCTCTAGTGAAAAATTGTTTAAGCCTGTCAGGTATTTTAAATTCCGGCAGTTCAATTTTACTATTACAACAGGAATGGCCAAAGTAACCAGGCCTTGAATTCTAGCAAGAGAAATACAATGCAAAACAATGTTTATATTTGTTCGTCAAGAAACTATTGGATTTTAAATGTGGGTTCGATTATGTACGATTTCTCACTCTTTTGCGTCTATTTGAAGTTTACATTCGACCCGCAAATGTTCCTTTTCGTCGAACGGGGTTAAATAGTAGCATTTCTACCAAAATTAACGTCGTGTTTGAAAACTTTATATTCCCCTTCATCAACGGAGCCGCTAAATATTAAATGGTAAATAATACTTCCATTGCCAAAACAGCAACGTGGTTAGACTCATTGTTATGTACTCTAAACAAATAATCAATAAACAGTTGGCATATACAAAGAAGTTCAACATGACCAGTGTATTCACCGTCCAGAGACTATCATACTCAGGTAGGTTACTGAGGATAATGCGCTGAGACTCATCGCCAATAATAAAATCCTTATAATTATCTATTGACAGCAACAATTTTTGCAATGGTTTGCAAATGCAGTTCAGGGCGATGTTCTTCATTTCGATATACACAGTACGAAACTGATCTAAATAAGCAATTTTCATCACTTGTTATAGGCACAATCCAAAGGGTTTCCTTGATAGCAAATTGTGCAGGGGAGCTTAGAATCACTTCGCCGTCTACTGGATGAGCATAGACTCACTTCACCAGCCGCCGTAATAGAGGCAGTTTTAGAATTAATTGCCCCGTGCATGTCAAAAAACTTATTAACATAGAGGAGACCACCCTTAAGGTTACATTCTTGGCTATCGCTCCAGAGATCCGGATTCAATTCCCTGCTCTACCAAGAAATGTAATTCTGGCCTGAGCGCTGGAACGGGGCACGCTCAGCCTCGAGAGGAAAAACTAAGGGGAGGTAGGATCGATTCCAACCTCAAGCATCTTGGATATGTTTTTCTTTGATTTCCCACTTCCACTTCAGCCAAATACCGTGATCGATCCTTACTTAAGGCCTCGGCCTTCTTCTTCCCAATCCCCACTTTTGTTACCAATACACACATTAATACCGCCATCACAATAACTCAGGTTATAAGAGAGAATATTATACGCACACCACAGTACACTGGGCTGGGTGACCATGATGTCAAAGCCCCTGAAATAAGTTATGTTCACCAATTGTCTCTCATGAAGGAAGCGATTGTGCGTACGTGCGAATGACTGGAATACTACATTTTTCTTCAATAATTTAAAAGTATATGGCATATGTATATGTTACTTTATGGGAATGGTAAAAGTAAAATATATGGAAATAAAATAACATATCCGAGGTGGAATTCGAACACCTTCGATGATTCATGGAAGTATCCGCAGTCTGGAACGTTAGCCCCTGAGCCAACCAGACTAGAGAAAGTTAGCACAATATTAAGCTACCTAAACAGCATACACACTCAACTGCCAGTTTAAGTTGTTCAATATTTCCAAAATTGTATTATTCTATTCCAATTTATGTCGTTGAAATATCATAAAAAATAAGCCCCTCCTTTATAATTCTCAAATGTAACTATAACATTAAAAAGCTGTGGGCTTCTAACCGCCATGTCTGACATGAGCCAAAGCGATTGTGCGCATACGTGAGTGGCAAGAATTCTGCATTATCTTTATTAAATTAAAAATATATATTAACATATGTGTTTATTTTAAAGACAATCTGCAAATCTACAGGCCACGAGCTTTCGTCACAGTGCTCTGCGAAGTTAATCCGTTCATCCGTTCCCTCAATCTCGTGGTAACAAAAATCACCTTAGTGTTTTAGATATATAGATCACAAAATAAAAAATATCAAAAAAAATATCTGGAACTGCTAGAACAAAATGGACAGGATGTTTCGAATCAGAATTGCAAATATACCTTGGTATCTAGAATCAGTAAAAAAATTCCTGGCACAGACAAAAGAGAAAGTGTTACAAGTTCTATGGGCAACTTTATGAGGAGGTCTTTCGAAAATCGGGTAGATCATGTGTTACTGTATTCCTATGGCGCAAGAAGCAAAATAATCATACCAAGAGATCTTTTACGTTTGTGTTGACGTGATGGTTAAGAGAAGAAATTAATGTTGCGAGTATGAAGCCTGGAGAAGCCTTACTATAACCCAAGTTAATAAGATCTCACTAAAATAATAAGAATAACAAGCAGTATGTGACGCTCTCCAGAAAACTATACCTCAGGTCACGTGACAAAACTTTACACCTCAAAGAATAACGATGAGTAGGCCGAGGAATGCCAATTTTAATATTTGAACGCCTTCTGTTAGCCCGATCTAGGATAATCCTTACTTGGTTACTGGCGGTGTGTTATCCCATAATGATTTCTTTAAATGCCGAACAATATTATTATTATCATTATTATAATGTATTGCCGTTGCCTATTCATGTTTCTGCAACTTAAGACACGACGTCTGTGTAAATTGGTGGCGCAAGACCAGACGTTGTCATTTCACTTCCTTTTTAGCCTATTTTTTATTTATGAAAAAAAAAAGGCTTAAGAGGTCACCTTTTGTCCGTGTGTATGTGTGTGCATGTCCCCTCTCCCCTTCTCCGCTCTAATACAATGTAAACGGCTGGAGAGATTTCAATGAAACTCGGTAACTATTTTATCCGACTCAGACCATGCCTTTCAAATATTATTACGTCGCACCATTGCAACATGGCGGCTGTGCGAAATATTTCACCGGCATTATATATCTCTGAAACTATTACTGATATCACCCAGACATTTTGTTCGGTGATAAAGGGCACTACTAGAAGTACAACAATGTACAGTAACTTCAAAATACTTATTAAGTACAAAACGATCATGGTGGCCGAGCGAAATTGAAACATTTAATTATACTTATCTCGCGATATAACCATCCGAGCGCAATGAAACATGGTACAATAAGTGCTTATACATATTCAAATGTATTGAGATCTATTTTAGTCCAATTAGTTACATAACATCAAGATAGCGGCTTTGCAAAATTTTAAATTAAGTCCTTATTCTTGTTTCCGAATCATGCGATCGAAGTCAACGTTTGAATAATGAACCTACGGATAAATAGCACATCTAATAGTACATTATTCTACGGCCTAGATATAAAAAAATCCAACATGGCGTCCATCAGAAATATTTAGGTGGTTCTCAATATCAACTAATCAATGACAGCAATCAAAGTGAAACTTTGTATGTTGATAAAGGCTAGTAACTTAAGTTCACCTATGGGACTTTCAATACCCTGGTGAGAACAAATCCAACATGGGGGCGATGCGAAATTTTAATATTTATATGGACGTTTCTCGCGATTTAACCATCCGAGCGTAGTGAAACTTGGTACGGTAAATGCTAGAAATTTTAATGCACTGACATCTAATTTATTTCAATTGTTTTCATAACCTCACGATGGTGGCTGTGAAAAATTTTTAAATCTCGTTTTATCTCTTGAGTCGTAATATTGCGATTGAAGTTTGAATAACAAACCTACGCAAAAATCTTCATCCAATAGTACATAACTCTAAGGCCTACATATATAAATATGCAACATGGAGACCAACCGAAATTTTCAGACGGTTCTCAATATCTACGAATCTATCACAGCAATCAAACTGAAATTCTGTATGTTGATAGAGGCAATTAACATAACTACGTTATATGAAAATAGGTTATTTAGTTCTTCACGGAACTACTTGTTTATTATTATTATTTTGTTTAAAAATGTATAAATATTCGATTTCTAGTGAATAAAGCTGCAAAATATTTATGAAAATTATGTTAACACGATATGCTGATATTCCTTTATACCATATTGGGAAACATTCAGATTGTCTTAAGACTTCAAAATATTCTGGCGGTACTTCACACAAATTCCCGTTCAATTTCCTCTAAATTCAGTAAATGGTGTCCTACAACTTGAAAGATACTTATAGTGACCAATTTTTAAGTTAGAAACTTCTGGTTGTCTTGAAATTGATCGGAAATTTACATATTTTAAAGACATAAAACAAACTAAACATGAGATTTGTCTGATTTAAGGAATCGTTTCTTGGAGACCGTCACAATTGTCGTGTGTCGCTTCGATGAATATCTATGAAAACCTTGACTAATATTTTATTATAAGTGGAATTTTTGTGTCAATAATAGACAGAAATAAAAAATTAAAAGGCACGTTTAATCATTTAATAATATGCTATTGGAATTACTTGGAATTGGAACGGGTTAATATGATGTTGAGAAAATTGCAAACTAAATTTAATCAGCTGACAAGTGTTGAACAGAGAATCAGACAACCATTATTCACGAAGTACATGTCACGGAATGAAGTGATAACTCCATACTACGTTCAGAATTGAAGTACGAGAATGTTTATAATACAACTGATAAGTACTTTGTAGAAAATTAGAAGAGTTGAAAATGAAATATTTTTGGTGTATAACGCTTGGCCTAACAGGGAGGGGAGACAGTTGTTGATGTTTTTGAATAACAATATAGAAGTTGAAATAAGTTCTCAATGTCTGAGGAATCATCTCCACGATTTTATTAAAAGAACAAGGTGAATTTCTAAACGTTAGCTAAGTCTTAAAAAGTACTTGAAGAATTGCTAGAAAGTTGTTGTAATTATTGTATTATACAAGAGTTCAAGTAAGACAAGTTTTAGTGTTATTTTGCACAGTTAAATACAGAATGTTTAAGGAGATTATATATTTGTCATAAATGATATTATAATTTTAAAGATTTCGAATTGAAAGGCGCTGTTTCGTGGCTGATAATGCAGTGTTTGCTCGAAGCATGGACAATCAAATGTCGAAGGAGTTCAATCAATGAATGATCGTCTGACCTCCGGAGAGACCGAGTGTAGGTCCTTCTAGTAATAAACTAGCCTTTCTTTTTATTTGGGATGGATTATAACCCCACCAATATAGCCAAGATTCAGCGGTTGACCAATTAAAACAACCACTCCAAATTTGGCTATGAGGATGTTTGGTCGTTTATTCATTTGGGGATTTGCGACATCGTGCTCATGTAGGCTGTTATACATGGGTGCGTAGGGAATCATTCTATTAACCTATGTGGTTGTGATGACTGCAGTAGTGTGTGTATAATATGCCTACCAGTAATGTAAAATACGTTTCTGGAAAGTGTTTTTTTTATGGTCATTGGTAGTAAATTTTCTTTTTCTTGAATGTATTTTTCTGAAAGCTTAAGATTTGTAAAATTTCCAACCAGATTTTTCGCATAAAATATTAATCCACCACTTATTAAATTCAGTTCAATCCCCACGGCATATTTATGCCATGTTGCCAGACTTTTTCCCACCTGCCTTTAGTCATTGTTGTGTTCTATCTTAAAAAGGTCCATCTCGTGATGTAGTGGCTAGCGATTTTGGCTGTCACCCCAGAGGTCTGGGTTCGATTCCAGGATCTGCCAAGAAATTAAATTCTGATCTGAGGCCTGGAACTTGGCACACTCAGACTCGTGAGGACAACGTGAGAAAATGTGGGTTCGATTCTCACCTCGCCCATCCTAGAAGTGTTGTTCCTTGGTATCCCATCTTTACTCCAGCATGTGCCGCGATGGTTCCCAACGAAAGGCCACGGCTGCCTGATTCCCAATCCTCAACTTAATTACAAATACACGCACCAGGTACCACAACAATAATGATTATCAGAAAAATTCTACACACATCCATGTCAACTGGGCTGAAGTAACCACATTCCCAAGCCCCGAAATGAAACACCGACAGCCTTGTCAAAGAAATAAATATTGTAAATGACCATGTATGGGCTCGATATTTTGGTGTTTGTGTTTAGTCATCCCATTCAATCTGCGTTTACTTTTGATCAAGAAAAATGCAAATATGCATGATAAATATATTTAACATTTTTCCAACTTCTAGTTTATAACAGGAATATCTCTTCCAGAAGTCAAGACCAGATACATTTCAACACGCACATATCGTTTCCGTTACTGTTGCAAGGGTTCATGTATGATATATTGTTCAACCACCGAGCCTGGAACGGCGTGAAGATTAATGCCAAATGAATGAAAATGCAGCAATCGCATCACCTCACACTATCACTATGAGCTGTATTCCAATTACGTAATTCATCATATCTCATTCCCTGAATTGGAAGAGTGATGACTGCATATCCCATAATTTCCATTAACACTGTGCCCCAGTGGAACACGCATTAATAGCTCTGATGGCGCCAGAGATAGTGATGGACTGGTAATGCGAATTCCATGTTCACTATCTCGCAGGACGATGCTATGCCCAGGCCCCGTGAGCCTTAACCCTGATCGTAACTTTCAAGGGAGGGACGCATAAACGAGAATTTATGTTAAGAAGAATCGTTGTTGCCACAAGACTCACAAGTTATTCATTATGAGTAACACTAATTGAGAAATATTGTTCTTTAGGTTGTGGCTTAATAGTTGAAGCCATTAGGGAAATCAAGCTGCTTCTCCGCAGTAAATAACTATTATAACTTTAACCATTATCAGATGTCTTAACGTAGGTCATGAATGTTTCCGGATGTTTCGTTTGTGAATCTGTTATTCCACCTCCTTCTTCCCAGTGTACCAAGTGGACGTTTTGTGTACATTCTCACTCTTTGTCTGGCTACATGCCAGGCCGTTTCACTTTAGGCCACTGGCTATTTTATACAGGGTAAGGGAACGTGGCAGTAATCAGCACTAGTTATTAAACGGACAGGAAAGTCTCCTCCTCTATCCTCAGGGTACGTACTGATCCTCAAGTCCCAAAGCTCCTAGTCTCACTTTCTGGTTCTGTCAATAAACATACTTCTGATCTGAGAGTTGGAACGGAGTACACCCTACTTCGTGAGGTAGAACTGACAAACGGTGGGTTCTACTACCACCTCAGACAACCTAAGTGTTGTGTCGATATTTCGCACATCTACTCCAAGAAAATGTTGGGATGGTACCTAAATTAAGGCCATTAACCGGCTCCTCGCTAATCACATATATGCACACCAGAACAGCCATAACACATTTAGAAACAACCAGAAATAATTCTGCTTTATTTCGTCAACGAAAGACGGAGTATTTGGTACTCTATTAGAGGACAAGGAATACACTTGTCATCAACTACATATAATTGAGTTTCTTGGAAGTATGTGAATTGTTAACCTTCATCCGGTCGCACCCGCCGTAGATTACCGTCCTGTTGAGAAGAACGCGCGTAGAGCTCATCTGATTGTTACAAAGTGCGCAAAAGGCACATTTATTCTCAAGGTACGATATCCTTCGCTAGATGACAGAGGAGTAGCGGTTGTTGATGGCGACGTTTTCGCTCAGTTGTTCATCAAAGTGCCAAGGGCGCAGTCAAGCGGTAGACTACCGTCGCGTGTGATCGGAAGTGCTTTTTTTTTGCCGACCAGCCAAAACAAAATATGAGTATTTATCATAGAATTTCCTCATTTCTAACACATTTCATTCACTATCGATAGCCCAGTTGCTGATTCTCCCCCCAACATCCACACACACTCATGCACATAGCACTATCTTTAATGCTGTCATATAGTGCTTTTTAGCCAATTTTCATTTTATGAAAAAAAGTCTTATGAGATCACCTTTAGTTCGTATGTGCTTAGGCCTATGTGTGTGTGGGTGTGTCCCTAATAAATTCTAAATGGCTGGAGCGATTTCAATGAAACTCGGTAAGATCATAGCAACATTTAGGCCGACCCCGACCGTGCCCTTCAAATTTTGTTACGTGTCACCAATCCAACATGGCGGTTGTTCGAAATATTTCACCAGCATTTAATATCTCCGAAACTATTATTGATATCACCCTGACATTTTGTACGGTGATAAAGGGCACTACAAGATGATCACCCATGTGACTTTCAAAAACTGAGACTTTTAAATAGATTTTTCTCGCGATTCAACCATCCAAACGGAATGAAACTTGGTACAGCAAATGTTTATACGTATTGTACTATAATGGCGTCTAATTTTGAACAATTGTTTACATAACCTCAAAATGGCGGCTGTGCGAAATATTTCACTGGCATTCAATATCTCCGAAACTATTACTGATATCAACCAGAAATGTTGTACGCTGATAAAGGGCACTGCTACAAGTTTATCTATGTAGCTTTCAAAAACCTGTTAGGTAAAAAACGAACATGGCGGCCAAGCGAATTTGAAACATGTTAATAGACATTTCTCGCGATTTAACCATCTGAGCGCAGTGAAATGTGGTACAGTCATTGATTATACACAGTGTAATGCACTGACATTTAATTTAGTTCAATTGTTTACATGATCTCAAGATGGTGGCTGTGTAAAATATTAAAATTAAGTTTTTATTTCCTGTGTCGTAATCATGCGATTGAAGTGGAAGTATGAATAATGAAGCTGCGCATTAATTTTCCTTTCATGGTACATAACTCTTTGGCTTATACATATAACAATCTAAAATGGCGACCGTCCGAAATATTTAGACGGTTCTAAATATCTACGAATCTTCTAGTGCAAACTAATTTTTTATGTTCATAGAGGGTATGAACATAAGTTCACCCATTAGTAACCTGGTAAGCACAAATCCAACATGGGGGCGACGCGAAGTTTAAATATTTAAATGGACGTTTCTCGCGATTTAACAATCCCAGTGCAGTGAAACTTTGTAGGTTAAATACATACACAAATGTTAATCCACTGGCATCTAATTTATTTCAATTGTTTCCATAACCTTAAAATGGCAGCTGTGCGAAATTTTAAAATCTCGTTCTTATTTCTTGTGTCCTAATCATGCGATTGAAGTTTGAATATCACACATACACAATAATCGTCATGTAATCGTTAATAAATAAAAATCCAACATGGCGACCATCTGAAATATTTAGACGGTCCTCAATATCTAGGAATCAATTACAACAATCAAACTGAAATTTTGCATGTTGATAGAGGCAATTAACATGCGTACGATATATGAAAATAGGCTGTATAGTTCTTCACGGAACTACTTGTTCATTTTTGCCACCACCGTTGTCGCTCTTACTATGGCTTTTTAATGAATAAACATTTCTATATTTTACACCTCTGTAAGTCAATTACATGTTCGATAACCTCAAAGGCAGTCATATTGCCATTAAAAGTGAAAAAGAATCTGACATTGAAAAACAAACGGGAGGACTGTAGATTACCGTCGCGCGACCACGTATGTTACATGAAGGGGTGCGACCGCATGAAGGTTATTATTGTCTCGTCTTTGTTGTAGTTCATTTATTACGGGGCGTTGTATGCCGTGGTCATAAGTCTTACGAACTTGGGAGTGGGTTGAATCTAATGAACCACAATGGAATCATTAGTACTGTATGGGACTGGGATATTGAAAGACGTGGCCCAAAGAAACGTGGAACATCAGCTATAGAACTGTTGAGGTGGGATTTGGACCCACCCCTTATCAAATGATGTAACGAGTGTAATGTGGCCTTTTGAAAACCATCTGCCAGTGTCCTGATAGACGGATCGCAGCTTCTTCGTGGCCCCAGATAGATAAACCAAGGAAAGGAATGCCTGACACATGGGATAAAACGCGATACATGGATATATTTCCTGCAATGACATTATACCACGGAATAAAGACCAAATTAAGCAATGATAGAGTGAGAAACTCGTGCTTCTCAGGGCAAATGGGATAAAAAAAATTGGGCGCCTATCTTTAATTCCGTAGCATAATCTCACCTTAATTATTATCAATCAATAACGCTTGGTTTCTATCAAAACGGTGGACAAACGATAAACCTCGTGTCCCTTATCTATATATTAATATTTTGTTACCGCGAGATTGAAAGAACGGCTGAAAGGATTGCCTCCGTTGAGCATTCTGACGAAAGATCTTGGCCAGTGGATATGAAGAGTGTCCTTAAAATACACAAATGTGTTAGAGTTTATTTTTAAATTAAAAAAGAAAATGCCGAATTCTTTCCCCTCACGCATGCGCACAATCGCCTTGGCTCATGACAGACATGGCGGTTAAAAGGCCACCGCGTTATAATGTGACAGTTATTTATGAGAATTATAAAGGAGGGGAATATTGCTTATGTTGTTTCAACGATATAAACTAGAAGAGAATTATACAATTTTGCAAATATTGAGTAACTTAAACCGGCAGTTGAATGTGTATGCTCTTTAGCTAGCTTAATATTGCGCTTCCCTTCCATTGTCTGGTTGGCTCAGGGGTTAACGTTCCTGACAACGGATACTATTATGATTCGTCGAAGTTATTTGAATCCCACCTCGGATGTGTTATATTATTTCCGTATTCATCTTTCTTGCTATTTGTATTCCTTTGTTAATATATATTTTACTTTTATTATTCCCGTCAAGTAACGAATTCTCCAGGATTTACGATGCCATCTATATATTTAATACAATAACCTGATTTTGTTACCGCGAGATTGAGAGAACGGCTGAACGGATTGACTTCGTAGAGAACTCTGACGAAAGCTCTTGGCCTGTCGATGTGAAGAGTGTCTTTAAAATAAACAAATATGTTATAGTATATTTTTAAATTAATAAAGATAATGCAGAATTGTTGCCACTCACGCATGCTCACAGTCCCTTTGGCTCATGACAGACATGGCGGTTAGAAGTCCACCGCGTTTTAATGTGATAGTTATTTATGATAATTATAAAGGAAGGGAATATTATTTATGAAGTTTCCACGATATAAACTGGAATAGAATTACACAATTTTGGAAATTTTGAATAACTTAAACCGGCAGTTGAGTGTGTATGCTGTTTATGTAGCTTAATATTGCGCTCTATTTCCGTTGTCTGATTGGCTCAGGGGCTAACGTTCCAGACTACGGATACTTTCATGAATCATCGAAGGCGTTCGAATCCCACCTCGGATATGTTCTTTTATTTCCATATTCTCCTTTCCTGCTATTGGTATTGCATTGTAAAAACATATTTAACTTTTACCATTCCCATAAAGTAACATATACATATGACATATACTTTTAAATTATTGAAGAAAAATGTAGTATTCCAGTCATTCACACGTACGCACAATCACTTTCTTCATGAGAGACAATTGGTGAACATAACTTATTTCTGGGGCTTTGACATCATGGTCAGCCAACCCAGTGTACTTTGGTGTGCATGTAATATTCTCTCTTATAACCTGTGTTATTGTGATGGCGGTATTTATGTGTGTTTTGGTAACTAAAGTGGGGATTGGGAAGGAGAATGCTGAGGCCTTAAGTAGGGATCGATCCCGGTATTTGGCTGAAGTAGAAGTGGGAAACCAGAAAAACACATCCAAGATGCTTTAGGTTGGAATCGATCCTACCTCCCGTCAGGTTTTCCTATCGGGGCTGAGCGCGCCCCGTTCCAGCGCTCAGGCCAGAATTAAATATATTGGCAGAGCAGGGAATTGACTCCGGATCTCCGGAGTGATAGCCAAGTATGTAGCCTTAAGGGTGGTCTTCTGTGTGTTAATACGTTTTTTTTTGACATGCACGGGACACAGAATGGTAAAACTGCCTCCATTACGGCGGCTGGCGAAGTGAGTCAATGCTCATCCAGTAGACGGCGAAGTTTTTTCTATGCTTTTCTGCACAATTTGCTGTCATGGAAACTCAAAGGATTGTACCTATAACAAGTGATAAAAATTGCTTATTTAGAGCAGTTTCGTACTGTTTATAACAAAATGAAGAACATCAACCTGAACTGCATTTGAAAACTATTGCAAAAATATTTGCTGGCAAGTATAACTATAAGGATTTTATTATTGGCGATCAGTCTCATTGCATTCTCCTCAGCAACCTACGTGAGTATGAAAGTCTCTGGACGGTGAATTCACTGGTCATGTTGACTTCATTGTATAAGCCAATTGTATATTGATTATTTATTTAGAGTATATAACAACGAGTGGTTGTTTTGGCAATAGACGTATTATTTTCCATTTAATATTTTGCGGCTCCGTTGACGCACGGCACTATAGTGTTATCAAATCCGACGTTAATTTTGGGAGAAATGCTACTATTTAACCCCGTTCGACGAAAAGGAACATTGGCCGGTCGTACGTAAACTACAAATAGACGCAGAAGAGTGAGAAATAGGGCAAACATTTAAGCCACTTTTAAAATCCAATAGGGCTATTCATATGCCAATTCAGGAACAATTCCAGATATTATGCCGTACAGCGTAGGGTCCTTGACGAAAAAATATAAACATTGTTTTGCAATGTATTTCTCTTGCAAGAAATCAAGCCTTGGTTACTTTGGCCTTTGTTGTTGTAATGATAAAATTGAACTGCCGGAATTTAAAATACCTGACAGGCTTAAACAATTTTTCACTAGAGATGATATCTCAAGAAATTTCAGAGAGAATATTTGGCTGTACCACAATGCTATGTCCTTTGTTTCCTTAGGTGTCATTGTTACCGTGTCAAATGGATACGATCCATATTGTTTTGAAATTTCTGGAATATCATATCATCGCATTTCTTCCTTATATTACAAAATAATAAGCGAAGGTTCTTACGGCCAGTTGCATATATTAGACTCCTCAGAAGCTAATCAAGTCAGGTCTGTAAATCAGGTGAATTCTTGCATCATGGGGGGCCCACTTCATATTTGCAAGATCATGAGCCCTACATCCAACATTCAAAATATCTCTCAATTTAAATGAGAGTTCATTGTCTAGATAAATTACAATTCAGCTGACAATATTCGATTAGCATGCTCATAATAATGGGATAAAGCCCCAATGGCATATGTTCATTCATTAATATGTGTGAATCGACTTCTAAAATATATTATACGTAACGATATTATTCTGTCTTGTGGGTAAGTCATTGCTCTCGGAGGAGACTTCAGGTACTTTTCGCCTGTTGTGCCACACGCTTCTCGCCAAACAGTTGTTTACAGTTGCAGTAAATACTCTTCTCTTTGGCACTTCACTAAAATACGCCGCTTACATAAAAACACCCCATAGAAACCGGATGAAATGGAATTTTATGAGATTTTGCTACACGTTAACGACCACTACCCCTGTGAAGGTGTTTAGGAGTCAAATTTTATTGAATTACCAGCCAGACTTCAAACTCGTGAAGATATCGTGACTGAGATTTACGGCGTAACATTCACTTCTGCGAAGAATATAATACATGTATCGAAAGTTTGCGTTCTTACGCCAAAAATTGAACACTCTAATGAAATTAATAAACTCATTGAACTTATAACCAGTAGTTCAAAAACATACACCAGCGGTAACAGATAAAATTATGAAGATGAAATTCAGCTACTTCAGTTTGCTACCGTGCCCGCCATTCATGAAAGTCGGGGGAACGCCTGTCCGGAACAGCCTTATCGACTTTCCCATCTGCCGAACCCTTAGCCCTGAGAGGATTGGATGTGCATTCTCAGACTAGCCCACACGGGACTAGTAACCTCAGGGCCATAGCGGTGTCAGTGAGATTTTGGACAGTTAAGAACTAGCCCAATAAAGCACATCAAAAACAACAAAGCTAATACATGACAAGTCCAGTCTTAAGTTATTTTCATATGTTTATTAAAAAATAACAAACCTTAACCTACTTCTGAGGGTATAATCGGCTATTCCGCGAAGCTATTAAAAAAAACAACCCTAATCTAAATTTAAATTCCACCCTCGTGATGTCCTATTACAAAAATATAAAAAGCAAGCTAAGGGAATAACACCTAAATTAAATCCTAAGCAAATACAAAAAATAATTAATAATACGAATAGTCAACTCCACTATTGCCGGTTGCAATCCCGGGGCCTCATCTTGCAAGTGATGAGGAAGGAGGAGCAGGAGGAGTATCAACCTCGTAAAAAAACAGGGTCCATCTGGCTCCGGATGGTAGCACCCTGTTATAGGGTCCCTAACTAGGGTTACATGGCAAAACCGTTCAACGGTCTCAACAACGGAAGAGGAAGCAATGTGTTTTCCAACGGCAGAGAGGGCAGAAGAACCTAATGGAGTAAACCTCGAAAAATAATCATTTCGGACTAACAATCCGATCTTACCTCTTAAATTAATTCCTTCTTCACAACCCACAACTTCATTCGCAGTATGGAAATGCCGCTGAAAGAAAGCACTACCCCAGGTGGCAGCTCGGAAGAGAAATCCACCATTGCGCAAAGCAAAGCAACGGGACCTAGGGTTCTGGGGAGTCCTAACATCTGCGAGAAAGACGAGTCGGAGCGTCTTGAAACGCCTTCCAAACTCAAATTCAAGAAGAACTATTTTATCGGAACAATAAACGTCAACTTACTCACCAGAGTCGGAAAGCAAAAATAACTAGAAAAGCTTATGGACAAAACCAAATCCAGATCTTAGCTGTACAAGAGACCAGATTCCTGATCGAGAACATCATGGACACCAACCACTACAGAATATTCAAGGGAATGCCGGCCATTAGAACGGCAACCAACATGCCTCTGCTAGGAACCTGCTTCTATGTAAACGAGAGGATAGCAAACAGTGTTATTGTCTTCACGTCAAAATCTGAAAGATTTTCTCTACTAACTGTTAAATGCAAGAATAAGAAGTACACTCTCATCAACGGCCATGCACCGATCAATGAAGACAACAAGAAGAACCCACAGAAAGTGGATGACTTCTGGGATCTTCTAGAAACTTAAATCGTCCGGATACCCAGAAGCAACATCAAAATTCTACTAGGGGACTTCAACGCGCAGATTGGGAAGGAAAAGAAGTACAGAGATATTGTGGGAGAATATCCAGGACATAGGAGGACAAATAGAAATGACGAACGGCCAATTTGACTATGCAAAGCTTTTCAGTTGAAACTAATGTCAAAACACTTCAAGAAACTCCCAAGAAAAACAAAAACATGGGTATCTCCTAATGATGAACTAGGCGAATTCCAACTGGATCACGTAGCAATAACAAGGAAGAATTTAAGAGAACTGATGAATGCCAAAGTGATTAGAAATGGTGAATTTGATTCGGATCACTATCTCTCGAAAGTCAAGATCCGTTTCCTCACATTAGGCCAAAAGAGACATCCACCTAAAATGATAAGTTATGATACGAACCAAATGAACATCACTCAAAACAATATTAAAAACTTCAAAGATGAAATCCGTACTAGCAGAAAGAGGAACTGGCAGGAGTTGTGCACAGAAATCAATGCCGCAGCATTGAAACCACTCGGATTGGCTAAAATAAAACGAAAACTATGGTGGAATTAAGAATGCGAAGAAGATCTCAGGGAGAGATCCATGAAATGGAGAAAATGGAAATCCTCCAAGAGAATGGAACACATGGAACAATTCAGACAACAGAGGAAAGATACATCCAGAACATTCTGAAGGACTAAACGATCATTTGAAAAGGTTCAACTCGAAAACCTGCAGAATGACTTCGGTAAGAACAAGTCCAGAGATTTCTATCAGACTTTCAAAAGCAAACTCAAAGGATATCACACTCCAAGTTTGAGCTCCAGAAATGAAAAGGGTAAAATTGGACTCAATAACCAAGAAAACTGCGAAATATTGGCCAGATACTTCCACAATCTCCTGAACTGTCCTTCCCCCATTTCGAAAATAGAATTTTACATACCAGAGAACCCAGAAGGCGACGGAGTGCCAACAAAGGAAAAAATCACAGCAGCACTCAGAAACCTAAAAAACAACAAAGCAAGTGGAGAAGATTCGATAACGGCAGAAATGTTGAAATGGGCAGAACCAGAAATCTTAGATGATCATCACCATATCATCAGTGAAATTTGGGAGAAGGAGAAAAAACCTGAAGAGTGGAAAACAGCACTCATACATCCGCTACATAAGAAAGGGGACAAACAGGACGTCAACAAGTATAGGGGTGTGTCTCTTCTACCAATCGCCTATAGGATCCTCTCAAAATTGCTTCTGAATAGAATAGAGACGACTTTAGATGAACAACTGGGGGAATACCAAGCAGGGTTTTGGAAAGGCCGCTTCTGTATTGAACAGATATTCAACCTGAAGTCAATACTCCGCCCCAGAAAGAATGCTGAGTGGTAAGAAAATTGTGGTATCGTATATAGACTTCATGAAATCCTTCGATTCGGTGGACAGAGAAACCTTTCTTAAGATCATTAAATAATTTGGAGTCAAAACAAAACTGGCAAACATAATCAAAGAGATCTTAACAGATACAACTTCCTGGGGAAATTCTTGGGGCATTTGTCACAACCGTTTGAAAGCAAGACAAGCGTGAGGCAAGGTGATGGACTATCACCACTCCTATTCAACTGTGTCATAGGAAAGATTGTGAGAATTTGGAACTCTGAACTTTAACGCCAAAAGATAACTCCGATCTGCTTAGGAAGAAAATCAGGAGGGATTAAAATCAACTGCCTAGCTTTTGCTGATGACTTTGCTGTTCTGTCTGAAAGTTCAGAGGTCGCAACCATTCATATTAACTTTCTGGAAAGAATTGCTAGCCAAACAGGACTGAGGATCTCAACAGAGAAGACCAAATTCATGATGAACTCCAATGATGGACCACAATTTCTGGAAACAGAGATAGGGCGAATCAAAAGGGTAAAAATATTCAAGTACCTTGGTGAGACCATACAAGCGAATGGACTAGAGAAAGAACCAATAGAAGATCGGATCTCCAAAATGGAGAGAGCATATGGCTTGACAAAAACATGTACTATAAAAAGTGCCCGTCCTGGAATGCCAAAATAAAACACTACAACACCGTGGTGAAGACAGAATGTCTCTATGGCAGTGAATCGCTGTCTATGAACTACAAGCTGGATAAACTAGAGATCTTGGAGAGGATAATCCTCAGAAAAAATATGGATGCTGTTCAAACCCAAAGTGGATGGAAACTCCGAAGTAATAAAGAAGTTTACCAGAAAGTAGAAAGAATCTCTGAGACAATGAAGAAGAGGAGGTTGAAGTTTCTCGGACATCTATACAGAATGGACCAAAATAGACTAACCAAACGGATATTTGATTACTTCTGGAGAAAGAAAACCACAACAGGACGGGTTAAGGAAACAAAGGCGAATATGGAAATATTGAACATCTCCGAAGACCAACTGTTAGACAGAAATAGATTTAGGAACATACTGAATAATTTGGAAGGGATTCAAGCCGCAAGAAGACCTAAGAAGACCGGAAGAGCCTGGACGGACAACAGCGTAAACAGGCCAGCGAACGCATTATGGAGTATTGGGTGCAGAGAAACCTTTGCACCAAGAAAAAGAAATGAAGTTATACCGTGATCCTAAATGGTCCATTCGCGTTTAAAAAAATATACGAATAGTCACATCCTGAATCTACAGCAAAGCAAGTTTTTTCAAGCATCGAAAATCAAAATAAACCATCAATTTACATTTACGAGCAACAATAAGTATAATCTAAGTTAGGTTGGTGTTATCCCTTACACTTAACGATAAATTACTGAAATCAATTTAAACCTATTTGAAAATTAGTCGTAGGCGAGACGAGCCACCCCAAAGAAAAAGAACAAAGCTAATGCACAATTGGATAAAAAAAAATTAAAGACATAAATATTGGACACAGGGAACAACAACAAATAAAACAAAATAATATACACTCCCATGTTTGCGCACTTTGCGCCTTCCCTGCACTAATCATTGGCTCTTTGCAAATGGTCGTCATCTGCGAGCATGTGTTGTTAGGTTGGCGCAAGCGTGATCATAAACACAGCTAACGTCGCTTATTGTCAAAATCTGAGCCTCCTAGTATTTGCTAGAGAAATTGCAATTGTAGATTCAAAAAGTGTGAGCTCGATCTATGATGTATTTAGTAAATCGCCCACAGGTGGAAGTCAAAGATCTCATAAAGTTCAAAGCTCAAATTAAATTTAGAAAAATTATTTAAATATTCAATCAATTAATTACCGTACGGTATTTGTTTACTTTAGAAAAATAAAAAAACTATTTCATGATTATTATTCACCTTATTTAATTACTTTATTTAGCCCTCGTAATGTATTTAAGTGTAGCATCATAATCAAAGATTGTAAATGAGACCATAAATATTCAACTCGAAATGCAAATACACTGTCTCGGTTAACACATTAATACCATTGAGCAGATACCGCTCAAATTATAGTACACGTCAGTCGTCCACTAACACGTATTTTAGTAACACCCTATGCGTCAACTTAGCGCTCGCATGGTTCCATCACGGCCAAAAGTGGAAAAACTATCATCTGTTGCCTAAAATATACAACCTCACCATGAGCGACCAATGTCTGCTTCAGGGAATACAATTAACTAATCATACAAGAACATCACCCCAGTCTGATACATTACGGTCTGTACAAAGCTACATTAAATGGCTACCAGCTATCAGCTGTTCATGGCTCTTAAAAGTATGGCTTGAATATTCTCAAATGCTTATAATAATCAGATTTACCGTAGCAATTGTGGCATGAATTCATGTATTCAATTTTAATATGCAGTTAACTGGCAAAAAAAATGTAACATTCTGCTTATACAATTTCCAAAGCCTTCGCTGTATTCATAGTGAGCGTGAATGAGATGTACGTAATCAACTATTCAACCCCTCCCAGGCACTAGCTGTCGGTACATATTTCAAGGTCTACACTCGGTAATCCACTGCCTTGCGAATACGTCACGCTGACAAAAGACAAGCGAGCTGCTGCCCGGTCAAACATATACAAATTATTCAGTATTCTGTATTAAATCCAGCACACGCAAATGTATCCTCGTAGAGAGGCAAGATCATAGGTCTGGCAATAATAACTTAACAGCAAACAATACTGAAATGGAAATGTTTCACTGGTCTATATTGACCATCTCTACTTAGTATAAAACTAAGTCCCCGATTCTTGGATGTTACGGGAAAACTCGAAAACCACAGGATGGATTTTGATGTGGTTTTCACCATTCTGTAAAGGACATCTCGAGGAAGATTACTGTGGAAAATTATTTATTTATGATCAAAGGAAGCCGAGCAGTAACGATTTTAGTGGAAAAGTCGTACAAAAAACCTGGCGTCCGAGCGCTTTGTAAGCCTACGCTGGGCAAACCGTTAAAAATATCTAAATACTATGAGTGTAAGAGTTGTTCAGACTGAAAAGTTCTACAAAAAATTCCGCAAGAGCATATGTCTATCTTCAATACATCGCCCACTATAAGTGTTTTTACGTTTTAATTTCTTCCAACGATGTCTATTCAACTACTGAGGCGACAGTTTACGAGCTAGCTAAGGGCGAGTCTATCATCCCTGTTGCAGTCTACCTAGCGGGCGAAACTATTGTCCCAGATAAAGCCAGCAGCAAACCGTCGAGTCGTGTTGAGTTAAGACTTCTGAGAAAGATGGTTGTGTTTGAAGTTTCCCTGGAAGTGCAACTCGGGTTTTCTTAATTTCACCTGTGAAATACAGTCAAGTTAAGATTGGACGGAAAGGGGATTTGAGTTTCATTCACCTCGCCATTCGCCTGTGAACTTTTCGTTTTGAAAAATTCACAGTCAATTTAAGATTGGACCGAAGGGGGATTATATTATATTAAATTATACTGATTGGCGTAAATCTTCTCTACTTAGTATAAAACAAAGTCCCCGATTCTTGGATGTCACGGGTAATCTCGAAAACCACTCAATGGATTTGGATGCGGTTTTCACCATTCTGTAAAGAATATCTCGAGGAAGGTTTCGGTAGAAAATTATTTATTTATGTCCAAAGGAAGTCAAGCACTAACGATTTAAGTGAAAAGATCGAAAGAAAACTGGCGTCCGTGCGCTTTTTAAGCTTACGCTGGGCAAAGCGTTAAAAATATCTATATTTACTATGAGTGTAAGAATTGTTCAGCATGAAAAGTTCTAAAAAAAACAACGGGAGAGCATATCTCTATCTTCAATACATCGCCTACTATATGTGTTTTTACGTTTTCATTTCTTCCAACAATCTCCATGCAGTTACTGAAGCAACAGTTTACGAGCTAGCTAGGGGCGAGTCTATCACCCCAGTTGCAGCTTAGCTAGCGGACGAGCTTATTGCCCCGGATACAGCCAGCAGCAAACTGTCGAGTCGTGTTGAGTTAAAAACTTTAGAGAAGAGTGGTTGTGTTTGGAGCTTCCCTGGAAGTGCAACTCGGCTTTTCTTCATTTCGCCTGTGAACTTTTCGTTCCGCAAAATTCACAGTCAAGTTAAGATTGGACGGAAGGGGGATTTGTGTGTCATGCACCTCGCCATTCGTACATTACATCTGACAAGAATTTGTTGCACATGCATCTCCATGATAATATAGTTAATAGTCCAGTCAGTGATTTTAACCCATCATGCCGAGACATAAAAGGGATATTGGTCGCTGTTTATTGACATTGGAAAAAAGGGCTTATTACGTAATGCATTCATAACAGTTCCCGGGCGAAGCCGGGTCGGGTTGCTAGTATATTATAAATTGATGCCAGGGAGGTTCCTACAATGTTCATTAATACATGTTGTCGTCTGAACTATCGTTTAATGGTCGTGCCTTGCCAAAGAAAATGTTTTGAATATAATACACCTATACGTCTCCTTGGTGTTTTAAAATGATACGTCGGCTTTTTTAATATTGCATTGTGCTCCCAATGCTAATGTAACACTTCACTGTACATATTCAGCCATAAATTACACCGTCTTCCGTCTAATAAAAAAACTAAGAAATATAACTACCTGCAGATAAACATCCTACCTGGTCCAACAGTGCGTTGTGAGGTCAAGTAATTACTACAACTATTCTACCCACAATTCTACCGTACAAAAGGATCTGCATAACTTACATTGCCGTCGCTGAAGTATTAATGGAAAATGGTCTGGGTTCGAACCATGCCTTGGTTCCCGGACCATTTTGTGCGACGTTTCCTTCTCCTCAAGGTATTAATTGGTTAGGATTTCCCCATGGTCATGGTATCTACTCCTAAATTTTCCTCGCCATGAGGACTGTAGTGGTCATTGGACTCCATTATTGTAGATGTTTGACGCACTGACGTTAATGTAATTACTTGGAAACCTACACTGATTCGACACTTTGCGGACCCATTAAAATTGCCCATACATCCGCCACAGAAGTTATCGATGCTTCTGCACCGTATACTCACAGAATCGAGTAGTTTGACAATGTCACTAGTTATTATTTTGATGGCTTGGTCGAATTTATAATTAACCAACTTATGGTTAAGCAAGTCACTGTATTATTAGATTACGAATAGGTCCGAAGATATCGAAATGTTTGATAGTTTAATACACCTTTTCACTGCACCACGTGTGAATTCTTACTCAACTCAACTTCACAAAACCCACATGTAGGTCATGAATGGAGAAATAATATCACTGTCCCTTTCCACTGTTCTTCTCCACTATAACAAGTGGGCTCCTAAATATTCGAGCGTTAACTCACCCTGATGCTTTGTTGCAACGCTCAGGATCCCATATAAAAGTATGGCAGGATATGAAGACGTGATAATGTAACACTCTAAATTAAGAGACTGTAGGACTGGTAATAATGTCAGACTAATAAAACTGTTGAGCACAAAAAGCTCTCAAACTGATAATGGCGTCTGCCTTCTTCTCCGACCGCATGGTGCATACGACGTAGGTCGTTCCATGACTATTTAATAAAACTGTTCATTATCTCCTGTATTATTTCAGTCACCATCATATGGAAGAATCGTCAAAAATTCTCGTGAATGGTTTGCTTTTAAATACCAAAACAATTTTATATCCAATAATCTCATTAATTTGTCATCTTCAAAATAGATCAGCGATTTTCTCTGAGATTCCGAGGCATAAATAAGTATGCTTGGAGTTAGATTCCTAGTTCGGCATACCTTTATATTTCCGTTGAATCATCGCATGAATGTTAAACTTCAATCCATCGAAAAGTTTGTATGGACAATGACACTTAAGGTCTCACTACAAAATTCTTGAATTCATTAGGAGTAAGTGATTTGCCTCCGCATATTCTTACTCAAAAATTTCAAGCCATAGTTATGATCTTTAGAAATCTGAACGTTTCTCAAGGGCTCCTAACTGGAGCAAGATTAATTTTAAGTAATATGGATGAAAATTGCTTGGATTTGGAAATAATTAGTGCTGATAACATTGGGCAGAGAGCTCTAATCCTTTGACTTGATTTAACACCATCTGATAAAACACATTCATTTTCTAGTAAGAGGAACCAATTTCCAATTCACTTGGCATACCGTATTTTATCACAATCAATAAAACTCATGAGGAAACTCTGGAAGGTGAAGGTTTCTATTTACCTCATCAAGTTTTCAGTCATGGCCAGTTATATGTTTTAAAGTCGATCTTTCTTTGTAATCGTACAAAGAATGCATATAAGAAAATCCCTCAGTAAATATTTTCCCAATAACTGTCATGTTTTGACGGGTTTCAACTAGTTTATTAACAAAGACGATATAAAGAATGGACACCTTCCTAAGAGAAATCATTGAAGAATAAAATTAAATACATTAAATGCTCCTGAATGAAATAGAGCGATATTATGAAACGTAGAAAATTCTGAAATGCTCGTTCCTCGCATTTCTTGGACAGTCACCTCAACTTCTAATCTATTTCGAGATAAATAATAATATTAAAACCCTAGGTTTCTTAAATTCTTAACCGTGAACGTAGTTGACCTATTCCAAAAACCATTTTTTTTTATCTGTACATGTTAACTCCATTAGATTTTTCAAAAAATATACATTCTTAAACGCAATGGTGTATAGCCAGCCGTCACTATTACCGTAACTCAACAATTATCTGTACATCTAATTACAACAATATGCTTATTTCAAGCCTTTCCATTTCTATAGAAATATTCCTGCTTTCACGTCCATAACTCCCAACAAACTTTCAGACTTAGAAAATTGCTGACCTTTGTCGCTCTTCTTCCTTTCATTCCAGTCTTAAATAGGTTCTCTGAAGCCGTACAATGAAGTATAGTTCAGGGGGATTGTCTCAATCAAGAATAAAATAATAGCCAAAGATAATTAATGTTGTTGCAGGGCAATTTCCTCTTTTGTGCATCTACTCTCCACAAAATCTATAGTTACCATAACTGCCAAATACGCATGGCTTGCTTCATAAATACCTCTTTCCTTCCAATCAATAAGGCATAAATCTTCACATATTCTCGCTAACTGAACCACTTTCAGTTTAAAAACAATATAACCATGTCCCTGTGTTGCACGTATACTCCTTTAAATATTAACCATTCAAATTAATTTTACATATTTCACAGCTTTATTCCAAACGTCACCATGCCGGTATGGAATTTAACATTTGCTCCTTAAAAATCTTGCATCAAACAATGCGCTTAATAATGCGTTTCCACGAAAAACTTAATGACAGAGCTCTTCTAGACATGTTTACAGTATCTGCAGTACTTCAAAGAACTAAAGCTTCCCAACAAAATCACCAGAGGTTTCGTTAATAATAATAATAATAATAATAATCGTGTACACCTCTCTGATCAGTATTAATTATTTCATCAACTATCAGAAATTCGTTCCTTTTACAATCTTTACTTTCATAAACTTTACATTCAAAAAAGTTACTTGTTTCAACTGGATTCACAACTACAGAAGAATTTACCTTGTTTTTACAATAACAGAACCTTTGCATAAGATCTATCACTCAATCGTGTAAGAATCTGTTCCAACTGACAATCAATCGTTGTCCTCTATGAATTCCATTGTCTATTTTATGTTAGAATCTTACATACATATAAGAACAGGCAGCAAATCTATATCTCGCACTCTCCCTTAAAATCCAACGATCTATTTCCTATAATTCTACAAAATTCGGCCGAGTTTCGCATATCTCCAATCCAAAATATATAATGAAACATTTAATCGCACACAAATCCTAAATTTACAACAAAATCTACTACTTCAAAATATGAAACGTCGGAAAATGCAATCCACAACTAAATTCAAAAATATTATGAAGTCAAAATACGCAAAATTGAAGCATTCAAAAGAAATTGAAAACGGTTTCCCATGGAAATTCTAAATACTCTACAACAAAACTGCATAAAGGATCTTCTTTTACCTTTAGATGTCTTCAAACAGCTTATGAAAATATATCGGATGATATACCGGTTCTTGATCAGATGTCTTCTCCCGGCATTACCTCGTTCCCGCCAACCATTTGAACTGCGTTTCCGCTGTCTCGTCCTGGACTTGAACTGGTCTTGCCCTCGCCCTCGCATTGCCCTAGTTCTGGAAACAAACTGTGATCGTAAACTGGGACTTCCCTTGTTCAAACCCACTGCTTTTAGATATTCTTGAGGTTATCGATATTCGTAATTTCATCGTGAGAATAGTTAAACTATTCTCCTTTGTTGAGTAAATTTTTAAGTTACACCAGAACATTCCATGTTTGTAGTTGATGTTAGCTGGTTACTTTAGATCTCTCCAAATTCTTATTGTAGTATTCCCCTCCGCATATCTTCTCGGACATCCCCACAGACATAATACGATCAGATGTCGCTCCTCTCACTGTAGAATTAGAAGTCATCTTCAAAGGAATTTCGAAGAAAGTTGCTTGTAGTCTCCGTAGAAATTATGAGAATGTTCGTTTAATGTCTGTTAGGAACATTTCCAACTAAAATATTGAGTATAATTTAATTTAAACTCAATTAACAGAGTTCACCAATAGCACGCTCACTTTATCGTATTCACACTTCTGAAAAATGTTTAAGTCCATTCCCGAACTACTTATCAACCATCTAAAGAGTTGAAATTTTTACAAGTACGCACTTTGCTAATTTTTGTAGTCCGCCATGACCGTCGATGCCTCTGCATTCGCCGTCAAATAATTTCCTCAGGACCGTGCCTTGCATCGAACTGGACAATACGTCCTATCACCTCGAATGATCAGAATAACAATCCTCTCTCCAAATGGCGCGTTTCCTCACCCAATAATTTTTTGGCGCTCGATCTTCGTAAAAATTACGATATATTCCACAATGCTTCCATTTGAAATATTCCAAACATATGACAATTATCGTCTTAAATTTTCTTCTATTCTTAGTGTAATCACATTTCTTCTGGTACTGCTATAACAATTATTTTATCACAATTACCACCTTCGATTAACTTCGGAACTCTTAAATATCAGGTTCGGGTCAGATGATATCAACGGCGGTAAAATTGGCCTCGTGGCAAGGCAAACTTCTGTTTTGTTTTTCTTTTTTGCGCGTGTCGCCTATATTTTCTTTGTTTTGATTCCTCTATTAACCAGAGTGGGCTTCTCCCCACAGTCTAAACCTGTTAGACGAGTTTTTCTGATGTCTCGGCAGTCACATGACACCACTTATTAAAAGCCTTGAGCAATTTCCAGTATCAATAAATCTCATTTATACAATGCAAAGCTTGAAATAATTTTAATCAGATTTCCACACAGGGAATTCAGGCTCAGTACTGTACCTGATTTGACTCTGGCGAAATCGGCTACGCTGACAAAGTTTCAAATTTCAAGCTAGAAAAGAGGTCGCTGAGAGCGGATACAGCGCATTGTGGGAGCGTGACGTCAGGCCAGCAAGTAAGAATGGATCGCCACCTCAGGGTCAGCATGCATGCCAGGAACTAAAAATTTTGATGTCAATTTATAACTTGAGAAATGAATATTACGGCATGTGAATGGAGCAGAAATAATGGAAATGATAATGAGGATTTATATTTCACCTTCCCGTGTTTTGATATGTCTTTTAAGAAGCTTGGTTGAAGTTTAAGAATTATTGATAGTGGCGCAGGAGTTTTGTGACGTCAAGGGCTCAAACACTTCACCCTCTTCAAGAGGGAGGTCGAGTCCAACAGCACGGCGAGTTAGCTGGAGAACAGAACAGAACGAGAAGTTAGTTGGTTGCTTGGAGTCGCTTGAAGTAGCTTGTATTCGCAGGTCATAGCAGTCGCTTGAGTTCTTAATCTGAGTGAAGTCACAGTGCATGCTTTGTTAACGTAGAAAGGTAAATTATTCAGTGCAGTACGAGCGGTTAACTCGCCTTGTCCATGCGGGCAGTTTTAAATTCGGTCGGCAGCCGAGTTCATCGTTTTTGGCTAAGCTGTGTGCCACGAGTTTTCATTCGCTAGCCGCATACAAAGGGAAGACACAGTTCGACTGGTGTCACTCTGCGAGCTCAACAGGTTCATAAAGCATGATTGTATTTCTTCACGCGCTTCGTTGATGTACTGTATAACCGAACGCCAGCATTAGAACTTGACATTTTAAAGTGTTAAATCTGTACACTTTTAAGACTGTAATTAACTACAGAAGAAGCATACAGTGACTTTGATATTACACTTCTGTCCTTTAGTGACTAGCAGGTTACGCTATGAGTTAACAGGAGCTCACGTGTGTTACATGCTTAACCTACTTGAACATTACTTGATCTTCATATTATACTGGAATGGTAATGCATTATGCGTGCCACATTAATGGTAACCACGGGGCTTGGACACTTTGAAAGGAATAGGTGATATTAACTACGTGAACATTTATTTCTACCATTGTCAAGTGATGAAACATTATCCTATGAATGACTTCAACTTCCGAGAATTGCAAATGCACATGAGCTGTTGCTGAATGTCGTGCACTTTGAGAATATTGAACTACAGCGTGTTCCACAATTATGAACACATGATATCAGCACTTATAATTACACAATCTAATATCATCAGACTTTATTATTGAACTTATCAACCCATGCAGGGGTGAACCTATAGTGAAATGGCGTAATAGACAGATTGTGAAATGGGGTCGACATTTATTTTATACTACGTATATACATGTGTGTGTCCCTCACCGGGTAATATGTGATGTTTGTTCAGCTGGGTCATCGCATGCCGCCTCAGGACGGGTAGAGTACCAGTTCCCATTATCAGAGCAAATGGAGATTCCTTGGGCGAGCTGAAATTTATGGAAAGGAGTCTACGGTCTAGAGCAGTGGTGCACATCTGAGACATATGGCTCTCGGTGCGTGTATTCAAAGCGGGGGCAGAGCTCTTCACATCACGAATACGTGTCCGGAGCACTGCTGCACTAGGTACTATGTACATTTGTGAAGAGATTTTGTGTGCTTTGGAAATGTGTAAATCTGCCCACGTATCATAAAAGATGATGACTATCTACCATATACAATAAAGTTGTAATCAAGTATGTCGATATGTTCAGATATTTCACGCTTCATTGTGCAAACACACGTACATTTTATTAAAAAGCAACGTACAAATGTTCCTGTTTTGTATGACTTTGATCAGCGAGCATGCATTACTACATGTTCATTTCATGCATTACCAGTATTAGTGAAATTATTTCCTTATAATATGTGGGGAGATTTAGCAAACAAATAATAATATACAGAGCGTCTGTAGGTGCGTTATGGATTATTTATGGGCATAAGATTCCCAATAATCCAAGAGAGGATCTGTTGTACGTAACTTTAACCCGGAAGAGGTGGCGCTTGATCATTGTTAGAGGTGGCGCGGGGTGATTGTTGACCCCTCCCGATTATTTTCTGTAGTAACGACATTTATTTCGTTTATACTACTGATATGGCATGAAAAAATTCACTGAACTAAGGAGCAAGTATGTCTGAAATGAATGTCATTCACTAATTACAAACGGGTATTTACACTATAATAGAAATGGGGCGGAATATCTGATAATTCTTACTTTAGTTTGCCTATTAACAATTTCAAAATTAATTATTAGACAAGTTTTAGATAATGTCGTTTTCTAGTTTTTCACTAATGACACATTTTAGAGAAGTCTCTTCATAACCTCTCTTCGTAAGCAGCCCATAACAATTATTACCACATTTTAGTAAGAGCTAGGAAATAATTTTTAACTATTTCACATCACATTACTAGTTATACAACACTATATTAGACTGATTAATGCCAAAATTAAAATAATGAAAAATATACAGACTTGTTACCCTCCAAACTGAATTGCAATTGTTGCACACGATAACACTGTGTTCCTTGTCTTTTCCAATGAGTACAACATATCTTTGTCTTCCTGTATATATTTCTAGGGCACATGTCACATCTCTTTCTTCTTTTCATCGATATGTTCTTGCTCTGCAGTGCCGGTGAACAGTTTGATTTTAGACGACAGGAGCATTGGTAGCGTAATGATAATTGTTCTGTGCGGGGCAGATGACCTCGTAGTTCCGCCCCCTTAAACAACAATAACTAACTAACTACTGCATATGTTCGTTCACAAGAGCCATTCCGAGGTTCTTCAAGAACTGTCACCTTGGTACTTTTAGCTGGTGCAATAATCTGTGAATTATTTCCTCTGATGTTCAGTAAAAAATAGAATTATGTCAGTGGCCGTCCGTTACTTTTACAAGACATATCGTAAGTTCCACAAATATCATCCACTGTTTCAACACCACCTTTTGTGCCACAATACCCGCCAAAATCTCTGGCTTTTCTGAATGTCCAGAATCTTTGTCAAATGTACTTTTGTGGTGCATCGTAGACAACACGAGGACCACTTTTCCTTTCTTGGGCACGTGTGATACTAGAGTCCCGTCCAGAAATTCAAACATACTGATATTCTCTTGCCTATCTTTCGTACCGAGGAATTCTGAAGATTTTGTTTTTCCGCAGTGTACCTACTACTTTGAGCCTGTGATTTTTCAGTAAGTCCTCCGCTAATGTTATACTGGTATACCAATTATGAAACGTGACATTACTCCCAGTCTTAGAAATAGGTTCAATCAATCTTTTTACTACATCTGTAGGAGAATTGATCACTTGAAACTGACCATCTGGCTGCTTACCTGTTTATATCTCCATTTGCAAGGTGTAGAACATACAGTACGAGAGTCCACAAGACAAAACAGCTTGATACCATATTTGACAGGTTTGTTACGCATGTATTGTCAAAATGGACACCGCCCTCGAAATGCTATTAGACTCTTGTCAATAGAGCAGTATTAACTTACTGTGTAACAGTAGTGGTTTTTTTTTTGGGGGGGGGGGGTTCTATATCCACCTCCACTTCCTCACCTCCAAGATGGTGGCCGTCGCTTAACTTAACCTAGCTCGTGAACCAATAAGGCTAGAAACTTGAATGAGGTGTCAAATTACTCGGACGGACACCCTCTTTCCTCAAGACAACTTATATTAACCCTAAAATGAAACCTACCCCTACTAGGGGCTGAAAGTGTAATTCTTTTAGAAAATGTCGCTTTCCAAGTGCGACATGAGGGAAGATGAATGCTAACATAAAATTAAACGTTGCTCCACATGAAAAACATGGCTTAACCTAGGCTATCCTAGTTAAGCTATTCTAGTCTAATCAAGATGGCGGCGGTGCGCAACAACGTACATGGCGCGCTTTATAAAAATAAAAAGAGTGGCCATGGCTTAACCTAGCCTAGCCTAGTCAAGCTAAACTAGTCTAGTCAACTTAACCAAGCCTATTTGACAAAAGGTCTAACTGCACTTTTGTTGATATTTCCAGAACCCATGATGGGATTTTGACCTGTGAGGTATTGTTGGACTCGGGCAGATGACCCCTTTTTGAATCTATTTTTGAAATTTTGATCAAGGGCCTAACTACACGTTTGTTCATATATGACGGACCAATAAGGTTAGGGTCTTGTATGAGGTATTGTAGGACTTGGGCTAACGACCCCCTTTTGAATCTATTTTTGAAATATTGACAAAGGGCCTAAGTGCACTTTTGTTAATATCTCGCGAACCAATATGACTAGGGACTAGTATGAGGTATTGTAGGACTTGGGATGACATCCCCTTTTTTATGTATTTTTGAAATTTTAACAAAGGGTATAACTGCACTTTTATACATATTATTTTTGGAATTTATGATAGGCTACTTATTTTAGCCAGTAGCCGATAGCCAGCGGCAGACCTGGTCCGTGCGTAAAGCAGTGTGTTGAACTGACGTTGTTCGCCAGTCCTCACTACTACAATCTACTAACGATATGAAAGAAAATGACGAAATACATGTGAACACGTGTGAGATGACATTATTACCGAACCCTTGTGAAACAATATGTAAGCTAAAAAGTCACATCCTGTTTGGTTCGTACGTGAGAAAATGCATGTTCATGTGTAATTGTTCACCTTGGACGTTAGCTCTACACGTGCACGATAATAGCTAACAAGTCACATCCTGTTTGGTTCGTATGTGGCGCTAGGGCTAATGCACAGACCCTAGTACACGGGGCACATGCAATTTAAGGACAGGCCAAGGGACCTAACTTGCTGGATGGATATGTTCTAACGTTTCATTTGTCGTTGAAAGAGAATAACGCACGTTCTTAAGATGTTAAAAACCCAGGAGATGGTACGGGCAGTAAGCCGACTTCTTATATCTGGTGTTATATTGCTGACATGACAGAGAGCGCACAGTTCTGTAGCTTTGACTGATGCTGCAGTAATTTAAAACCGTAGGTGAGAGGAGAGATGTTTCTGGCGACTGATAATGAAGTAAAGAGATAGGTTGGTAGGACACATACACCCAGGAATAGCAAGCTTAGTTATGGAAGAACGGGTTGAGGACAAGAACTGTAGGTGTAGACCAAGGTTAGAATATGTTAAACAGATAGCCTTGGATGTAGGGTGTGGTAGCTATATAGAGATGAAACGATTAGCTCAGCACAGGGAGGCATGGAGAGCTGAATGGAGCCAGTCAAAAGGCTAAACACTCAAACAGCAACATGTAGAGCTTACCAAAATAATGTTTTGTAATGGTAAATGTTAGTTAACGAACAGTAATGCATTATTAAAACCCATGACACGATACCTGAGAGCTTTTCTAAAATTATTTTAAAATACATTTAACCTTATATAAAACACCCAGTTCTCAAGACTCATAACTGCAATGTTATGGAAAAACAAAAATTCTACTTTTAAAAATAAGGAAGTGGTTGAGTCAATGTACACTGGAAAATTTGGTAAACACTCGAGTGCACAAAACAAATTACATTATTAACTGTCCGATTGGCCGAGTGGTTAAGGCGTTTGACTTAAGTTCACATTTCCAATACAAGAAAGCAAGGGTTTGAACCCCTTACCTGACATAACTATTGCTTTAACATGTGTTAGCGATACTGTATTATTATGATACTTGATACACAAACCATAGAAGGGGTGTATTGTTGAAGCCCACTCTCTCTTTCTAAACATAGCTATAGACTGTCGATGGTTAACAATTGCATTAATAGTGGGGGATGTAGTGATAGTAATTAAGAAAAACAGACAATAACTAAAAAATATTTTTATTAATTTCATTTTATTACGGATACACACTGAATTCAACTCTCTCTCTCTCTCTTTACCATTGTTTGATATAGATTTTTTAAAACACAACGCTTCGTGTAGATCTTTTTTTTAACTTTCTCCAGGTACTCTTGTTCTTAAAAACTGGGGAAGCCGCAATGGTTTTATAGACATAAAACCCTCATCCTCTTCTTTTTCACCATCTTCATCATCATCTTCATTATGCATATTATCATCAAAATTATTACAGTCATTATCACCATCATTATCATCATCATTATCCTCAACATCAACAGAACTATCCAATTCCTCTTGTTTGTTTTCCACAAGGACCTCTTGGAGAGTCTGCGTTGCCTTTGATAGTGTTAAGGTTTTTTGAACGTTGACAACTGTCCTAACATGACTTTTGAGGTGATGATAAATGCTTTTTAACAAACAATGCACTATCTTGAGCAGCCAAATATTTTTCTTGGACTTGCTTCTTTACCTTGGTTAGAGTACTTTGCGTATTTAAATGTGTATTAATTTGAGATTCACAATGATGTTCGTTTGAAGTAAGTACGTTGGAGTCTTTTGTTTTAATCATTCCTCGACACTTTTTGGATATTTTTTTGAACATCGCCAAATAACAGTTCCATCTTTATTGGTTGTTTTTACAATATATGTATATCCTTTATAGAAGTCACATGGCTTGCCATGACTGGTTGTTGAGACTTCCATATCAACTAATACATATGAATTAAATTTTAGTAAAGTCACATGAACAATCTTTAGATTACAAGCGATTTACACACACACTTTCCTAAATGTTAAGATTTATGGATATTGTTTTCCGCCAACAGCTGCTTGCTGCGTATGACGAGGCTGGAGACTAGTAGGTGAGACGGTCTTTCACGATGTGAGCACTGTAACAGGCAGTAGTCAACTGACAATATTCTTATACCCTAGTCAAGGTTAACAGGTACTTACTGCGTATGACAAGGCCGTACACTCGTGGGTTAGACAGTCTTTTTTGTTGTTGTTGCTAAGGATCCCATATATACCCTAGACAAGGCTATACATGTTAGTTATGATCACTTAGTGATTAATTGTATATTGAATTTAAATACACAGCTTATACAAGCACGTTTTGCGGATGGGAGGGGTGAGAGGCTGGCAAAAAAGGAAATGTTTTGGTTTAATGAAAAGTCATGTCCTAGTAGGCGAGATTTATAGTAGGCGTAATTGATAGTATGGGTAATTGATAGTAGGCGCAATTGATAGTAGACGTGATTGATGGTAGGCGCAATTGATACTAGGCGTTATTGATAGTAGGCGTGATTTATAGTAGGCGCAATTGATAGTAGACGCAATTGGTAGTAGGCGTAATTGATAGTAGGTGCAATTGATAGTAGGTGCGATTAGTAGACGCGATTGATAGTAGGCGCAATTGATAACGCGATTTATACCGAGAGAGATTTGTAGCGATATAAATTATGTTGACTTACAACACACTAAAATTCCAACAAATCCTGAAGTACTTTATGGTTAATGATTGACTAAGAGTGTGATAGTGGTAGCTAGCCTCACCTCACCTAACCTAACCTAACTTTACCTCACTTAACCTAACTTGATCTAACCACACCTCACCTAACCTCAGATCACTTTTGATATTACGAAGTTACAGTGTCAATGTTTACACCAAGTACAAGACAGAGAGGGAATATTTTAAGACTTAAACTCAGCTCAACAAACATAACCTAACTTTACCTAACCTAACTTTGTCAAGTGACATATTCAACAAGTTTAGACATGCTTTAATACCGACTATGACGTCATAGATGGATGGGAGGGGTGGGAGGCTGACAAAATGGAAATGTTTTGGTTTAATGAACAGTCATGTCCTAGTAGGCGCGATTGGTAGTAGACGCAATTGATAGTAGGCGCGATTAATAGTAGACGCAATTGATAGTACGCGTAATTGATAGCAGTTGCAATTGATAGTAGACGTGATTGATAGTAGGCGCAATTGATACTAGGCCTGATTGATAGTAGGCGTGATTTATAGTAGGCGCAATTGATAGTAGACGCAATTGGTAGTAGGCGCAATTGATAGTAGGCGCGATTAGAAGGCGCGATTGATAGTACGCTCAATTGATAACGCGATTTATACAGAGAGAGATTTGTAGCGATATATATTATGTTGACTTACAACACACCAAGTCTCCTACAAATCCTGAAGTACTTTATGGTTAATGATTGACTAAGAGTGTGATTGTGGTAGCTAACCTCACCTCACCTAACCAAACCTAACTTTACCTCACTTAACCTAACTTGATCTAACCACACCTCACCTAACATCAGATCAATTTTGATATTACGAAGTTACAGTGTCAATGTTTACACCAAGTACAAGACAGAGAGGGAATATTTTAAGACTTAACCTCAGCTCACCTAACATAACCTAACTTTACCTAACCTTACTTTGTCACGAGACATGTTCTACAAGTTTAGACTTGCTTTAAGACTGACTATGACGTCGTGGATGGATGGGAAGGGTGGGAGGCTGACAAAAAAGGAAATGTTTTGATTTAATGAAAAGTCATGTCCTAGTAGGCGCAATTGACAGTAGGTGCAATTTGACATGGGCGCGATTTATAGTAGGCGCAATTGATAGTAGGCGTGATTGATAGTAGGCGTAATTGATAGTAGGCGCGATGTATAATAGGTGCAATTGATAGTAAACGCGATTGATAGTAGGCGCAATTGATAGTAGGCGCGATTAATACTAGACGCGATTAATAGTAATCTTGATTGATAGTAGGCGCGATTGATATTAGGCGCAATTTGAAATGGGCGCGATTTATAGTAGACGAAATTGATAGTAGGCGTGATTGTTAGTAGGCGTAATTGATGGTAGGCGCGATTGATAGTAGGCGAAATTGGTAGTAGGCGCGTTTCAAACTAGGCGTGACTATCCCAAAAAGACAAAAGCATTTAAAGCTTGTTATACCAATACAATAATGTAATAAAAAATAGATTGTTTATGTTGTTATTTTTCTGTCTATTGTCATACCATAACCTATACACCGAGCACATTTTTATTTAATTTTTACTAGAATGGGATGTAAGTCAATGTCTACAAGCGACGTGTAAACATCTACATTATACCATGGAGAGGGGATGCTACCGATAAAGCGACTGGGAAGTTCTTTGTATGCAAAAAGAAACTAGACAGTCTGTGGTCAGTTGGACGTGGTCCAGACAAGTGTGAACAAGTTGCGCACACTGATTGTGGATTGCCAAGGGTTTAAAATTGGAGATAACAAATTTATATTTAAAGAAGTGGCCATGATCTATTGTTCTACCTTTTGGATATCACAAGCTACTCATTTAATATTTAAACCACCCTATGATTTTGATGTGTTGTGTGAGAAAGACCGTACACGAACTGAATGGATTGAAAATCATATGCAACTAGACTGGAATCAGGGAATCATTTCGTATAAGCACCTGGACATACTCATGAAAGCTCACTTGTCCTCTGCCCATGTGGTATTTGTAAAAGGTAATGAAAAACGGCAATGGCTACAACCATTTTTAGCACCTTACTGTCAATGTATTGATGTGATGGACTTGGGGTGCCCCTCGCTGCAAATACTTATGGAACGCTGCCTCAGTGATAACATTACCCATCCAGCTCTGGCCTATGTGTGGCAATTGTTTCATTGGCTAACCACCAATGCCTGCTGGGAGTTGTTAAATAAAATTAAAACCCAAGATGTACCTGCGCATGACACCAGTGAGATATCTACAAGCGACGTGTAAATATCTACATTATACCATGGAGAGAGGGGATGCTACCGACAAAGCGATTGGGAAGTTCATTGTATGCAAAAAGAAACTAGACAGTTTTACCAAAGAGGAATTATTAGCACTCCCCAAGCCATTTATTTATTATGTGGCAGCGAGTGCAGTGAAATAAATCTGGCAACATGTACCAAAATCATGGATTCAAGACCCTGTGTTAAGTGAATTGCAACCATGTACGGATTATGATCATAATAAGCAAATGGCCATGGCAAAAATACCATCTATGCGACAGTGTGCTACTTGTCAGCTGGTCAAACTGTATCACGGTCATAACAGTCAGTGTAAAGACTTTGTTTCCTCATTCCACAGGTGTGATGGTGAGGAAAAAGCAACAACATCGTCCACAGAGGAGGAGGAAGTTTGAACCTTTTGACCATTGATGGAAAAGGATATGCCAAACCTGTACTGGCAATGGCGTCATTGACAAAGTGATTCAATACTTACTGTACCTTTTGAAATCCATTTTCCTGGTTATCGTTTTTGCGGTCCTGGAACAAAGCTGAATCGTCATTTGCAACGTGGTAATGTATCCATTAATCCTTTGGATGAGCATGCAAAGAACATGACCTTTCTTTTCGTCATAGTCATCCTGCATTAATACGTATGGCGGATAATGTATTGTTGAAAAAAGCTAAACAACGTTTGACATCCTGTGATGTCTCAGTGGGAGAGAGGTTGGCAGCCCTCATTGTAATGAGTGCTATAAAAGGAATGTTAATGATGAGTGGACATGAACAATAAAAAGGATTGAGGAATTGGTATTTTTGTATTCTATTTTGTAAAGCCCTATAGGTTGTGAAATTAAAACAAGGTTTACCAGATCACAAAGACTTTTAATTTTAAAAATGGTGATAGCAATTTCTTAATTTTTCATTTTTTCACACACGAATATTTTCAATTTTTACTTTACATTTTGTTTACATTCCCCTTGTTTAGTTTACACATTTTGTATATTTTTGTTGTGAAATAAAAATAAGGTTTAGCAGATAATTTTTTCCACACATGGATATTTGCAATTTCTACTATACATTTTTACATTCCCCTTGTTTAGTTCACACATTCTGTATCTTTTTGTTGTTGTTGTTGTGAAATAAAAAATAAGGTTTACCAGATTACAATGTCTTTCAATTTTAAAATAGTGATAGTCATTTCAAGTTTTTCACACATGGATATTTACAATTTCCACTTAAATTTTTTTACATTCCTCTTGTTTAGTTCACACATTCTGTACATTTTTAAAATCTTTCCCTTAATATAAAAACAAACATTTTAATAAGCAAAAATATTTGCCATAATAGCAAATTGTTTTGATCCGTATTGACAGAATAACTAAGAAGACACTCAAGTTAATTATACGCCAAATCAATACTAATAATAACACACTTAAATGTCTACAATTTATAGATCATTTGAAGTGTACATGTTTCGAAACAACAATGGTTTCTTCTTCAGCACAATTGAGAGAGAAACAACTTATTCTAAGGAAAAACTTAAATTAAAAATGGATATCCTTACAACACGTCTTAAAAGAATAATTTTGAAAAACCTTTATAAATCCTTAAAATTATCTATGAAAATTTAGAAAATTATATGGTTAATCATCTGAAAATATATATGAAAAATATTGTAAAAATTCCTCTTCTGAAAAATGTATTAGTTAATATGGTTCTCTGAACATAAACAGTATCTTAAAAAAGAAGCTAGTAAAGCTTTAAAGTAATGTATCATGAAGTTGAAATAACACACGTAGTCATATCTCTGGAAATGGTACAAACTTGGACCCTACTAATAGCAACAAGTTTAACTTTCGATGTTCATTCAGTTCTTATATGCCTTCCGTTCCGCATGCCAACTATTTCAATACGTGGTGGCGTCTCAATCTAGGAAGTTCAAACAAAATTTTAATTGTATAATAGTGTTGGAGCTTGAAAGAACAATTTTTAAAACCATCCTAAACCTCACATGTCATTCCCTCTCCCTCCTTGTTGATACATGTTATGGTTTATCGAAAGTTAAACTTGATGCTATTAGTAGGGTCCAAGTTTCTACCATTTCCAGAGATATGACTACGTGTGTTATTTCAACTTCATGATACATCACTTTAAAGCTTTACTAGCTTATTTTTTAAGATACTGTTTATATTCACAGAACCATATTAACTAATATATTTTTCAGAAGAGGAATTTTTACAATATTTTTCATATATATTTTCAGAAGATTAACCATATAAGTTAATTGCCTAAATTTTCATAGATAATTTTAAGGATTTATAAATGTTTTTCAAAATTATTCTTTTATGACGTATTGTAAGGATATCCATTTTTAATTTAAGTTTTTCCTTAGAATAAGTTTTTTCTCTCTCAATTGTGCTGAAGAAGAAACCATTGTTGTTTCGAAACATGTACACTTCAAATGATCTATAAATTGTAGACATTTAAGTGTGTTATTATTAGTATTGATTTGGCGTATAATTAACTTGAGTGTCTTCTTAAACAAACATTTTACACTAAAATGTATTACATATGTTCTTTTTTACTAAACTAGAGTAGAAAAACATTATACATTATACTTACAGTTTTTACAAATATATTACAATTTAAACATACTACAACTAATACAATATAGTCAATGCGACTGTTTCCCCAATCGAGAGTATCAAAGGGGTTGGGTATAATGAATCGTTTGTTGCCTTCATTTCTTAAAGCAACTTTGTTCAGCAAATTAGTATACAGCTGATGATTTTTACTTCTAAATACACACAATTTCTTATATAATATAGGTGGGTTACTAACTATACATTTTTATAATCACTTATATCTATCTCTTTACTAACAACATTATTTTTCACTACTTCTAATTTTTTTTACTACATCATCAATCGTCATATAACTATATGATTTAGATTTTGTGTCTACATAGGTGTCTATAACAACACCAGCACATTCATACTTACATTTTCCAAGAACCTTTTTGTTTACTAGAGGTAAATGATAGATATTATCCTCGGGGTAGTCATTTGTATCAACCTATTTAACTCAGTTTTGATATCCTCATAAAAATCATCAGTTTTAAACTCATAATTAAAAAAGAATCTGTGTCTGTATACAGTAATTTAGCATTATCATTATATTTTTTATTTACATAATCATAGTGAAATTCATACATAAGTGTTTTTTACAATTCTAGAATGGTGTAACCCACATATAATGGTTTGCTGTAGGTTAATTTAAGGTGATTCATTTATATTACAACTAAATCCTCATGAATAATTTAACAGCTATGGAAGTTTGGCTTGATTAGTAAGTTGTTTGCACCATACCTTTGATCTTCATTCTCCCACTTTGTTATTAGCTTTACATCAACTCGCTTATCAACATTCTCCATAGTCTTTCCAAAAACACTATTATTCATTTGTTTATAAAAATCTTTTTCAAAAGTGTTTGTTGACAGTGTTCTCAAATTATTGTTCAGAGCAATATATGGCTTGAGCCATGCTGACTGACAGAATTGTAATACGCGATGAATTTTAGTTAATTTCAATCCATGCTGTAGACACTGTTTCAAGTTTTGATAATGTATTTCATATTTGCATTTATCATTCTCATTAGCAATTAACATTATTGTTGGTGATGTGATGTACGGAGATTTCATAGTCTCAGGACAAAATGGTAGATCATTATATTCATCATGTAACTCTTTAGGGTACTCAAGATTTACCTCTAAAATATATCCTTTATCATAGTTATCATTTAAAGTGTTAACATGGAAGACATCTATTTCGGGTTGTGTCAGCCAGCGAAAAACTTTTAGTGGTAGATATTGACTCATAGCCCAACCATATTGGTTATTTGCATCAAGGTAAAAAATATACTTTGACTCTTCACAAGGGTTGTAGCTAGGCATGTATTTATTATTTGTTTTAGAATATCGCCCACTACATTGGCTTAATCCACCTCGAATTGATGATTTAAAAAAAATAATCATGTCTATCTATATCAGTCATCAATTCTAAATTTACTTTCTTTTTTTTTTCAACATTGAAATAAAACTTAACCCAGGTGCAGTAAAATACTGACAAGGGTCAAGGTGGTAAGTTTTCATACAAACATTACGGAAATTTTCAAAAACATCTGCTAATAACAACACATCTGTCTTCAAATATATGTCCGAAAATTCACCTAAAGTTTGAATGTCAAACTGTGTCCATACACGTTGTGCATGTAAATATTCCTTATTACTGATATGACTTGTGTTTAAGGAACTGCAAAATGCATCTTTTCGTGGCAAAGAACACTCCTCAAAACGTTCCAGACAGTTACTATATTCATAAGGGAATATACCCTTTTGGCGAATCAAATTAAATCATCTTCAATAGGAAAGACATGTTGAATTTCACGAAACTGATCTGATTTAAAATTACTAGCAAGTTTATCAAGACATCTTGGCATAAAACGGAATGAATCTAAAAATCTCAGTTTTATAATTTTTTCAGTGTCGGTAGATGTATTTTGTGAACGATATGTATTGCTACTTATTATTTGCAATCACATGGATTTTTACATATGAAGCTCCAAATTCTTTCACAATAAAGTGGTTATCATACTTGCTAACGTTATGTAGAATGACTGGAATGAATATAGTTACTCTATACTTAAAATTACTTTTTTGGTGAGCAGCACCACGATATTTTCCTGTTAAATGGTCATGATCGCGAACCCTATCTGTATATAAACATTCACCACATATAAAACAATTAGTTTCAGTTTCAAAACGCATTTTCTGTAATGATGTTAGTGGTTCCATTTGAATGATAGTATTTAAAATAAAGGATATACGGATTGCATCTTATTCAAGTCTTTCCATAAAAACTTTAGGTGCATCAGGTCCTCTATAGAGTTCAAACTTACTTAACGTGTCATCATAACTACATTTAATATAATATGCAAAGCTAAAAGGTTCATGAAGGTGAGTAGTGTTGGTAAAAGGTTTGGATGGATTTGATGAACATGTATTAAAAGGTTTTAGCAAAGCTTCAAATTCGGCATATATAACGAATGGTACTCGAAGCTGCATCTCTAAGTCTTTACATTTCAGAATGTTATTTCTAGGAGTAGGTAATACCGTACAAACATGATTACAACCCCATTTTTGATGCTGAGTTTGTTGGTCCTCTTTTCTAAAATATAGCAAACAACCATCACACAACCACTTCGTAGATTTATGTTTTGATAGTTGACTACCGGCAAGTATACTTAAGTGTTTTATCCAACAGTAGTGGGCAGTTTCACCTTGAGTTATGTATAGTAAATTTATATGAGCATCCTTTTTTTCCTGAGTTTAATATAGAGGACCTACTATACTCTTGTTTTCAATTCCATACAGTTCTTCAAAACGTTTAATGTCTTTTATCGCCATAGGAAATTCCATTTCTTTTAAATCCAACACAGAAGAATAGTGGGGATAAGATGATGATATATCCATATTCTCCACTGCTGGATGGAGAGCTGAAGTTACAGCCCACGCAAAACATGCGTTATCATTATTCGAAACGTTCTAAACAGCTTTCTTCCGTTTGATCCATACTGGTAAATCAATATTTGATGATGCTCGAAGGGGGTTACATTTATTCATTTTGGTTTCTAAATAAAGTACTTCAACCAAAGCCCAGCCTGACTCCCTATCCTGGAACTCTTCACTCTTCAAAATGATAGCACTTGAAATATCTTGGTACATATCACTGATATTAGTTGAATCACTAACAATTATGTTTTTTGTAATAAAGGATTTAATATCCGTAATTTCACATTCACTCCCAGTTTTTACATAGAGCCCAAAGAGTTCGAAATTCATTTTAAATGTTTTATGCTCTACTAAAACATTATCTACCAAACCAAACACACTAGGTTGAACATTTTTAAAAATCTTTAAATACTTTGAAGTTTTTCTTCACTATGAAGTCTGTAACTAGCAATTCGACTTTTAAACGCACTACCAATTTGTTGAATATTCGCACAATCGTTTTCACGACAGGCGTCGTTTTTATGATTAATACTACGTAAATGTCCATGAATGAATGAAAAAGGTATATCAATATTACATACATCACAATGTGTTATCGAAGGTTCACTATTCTTCATTCTTTTTGTTGTACAACTATTTTCACAAACTTGAGAACGTTTACGCTTTTGAGCATCACATTTGTTTAAAGGTTCCGTGCTAGTTGATGGTTTTTCAGTTCTTAATTCATCTTTTTCTCCATGTACTTCAGGAAGGAAGGAAGCTTGTAGTTTTACGTGACCGTTAATCTTGAAATCGTGAACCACGGGATCATGTACATCAACCATGTGGGATTGATATCGCTTTACACCAGAAAAACCAAGTTCACAAACTGAACATGAGAAAGGTGTTGAACTGACATGCTTTAAATTTGCATGTCGTGTTAGATTATCCTGTCTGTTAAATGTCGTAGGACAATAACTGCACACAAATATTTTATGATTATGTTTTGTACTTGCATGACGTTGAAGGCTGTCGGGTCTTGAAAACTGCTTTTTACAATCACTATACTTGAACATAATGATTATCAATCACTTTCCAAAATTACATATAAAAGAAAGAAATCATAAATATTAATAAAAATAAAACAAAGTAAAAGAAAAATATGTTATTTAAATTACAGCCAAAGGTCATAGTAGAGTATTTTAATTGAACGTCTGTGAACTCCCAGCAAGTCTAATTTTAAGTAGTTCCAACTTTGGTTAACAGATATCATTGTCACTGACACCTAGTGGGGAACGTTGGAACTTGATAGAGCGTTAATCAAATCTAGCCTACAAACCTATCTTTACACAATTGTCAAGTATTTCCAAGTTTGGTGAGCAGATATGACACTGTCACTGACACCTAGCTGTAAACGTTCGGACTTAATAGAGCGTTCAACACACATTTCATTTGATCTCTTGTTTATAAATAATAGAAACCGGCGGCTGCCAGTTAAGTGAGCAAAGTGTGACGTCATAGCCAGTATTAAAGCAAGTCTAAACTTGTAGAACATGTCACGTGATAGAAACCAGCGGTCGACAGTTAGGTGAGCTAAGTGTGACGTCATAGCCAGTCTTAAAGCAAGTCTAAACTTGTAGAACCTGTCACGTGACAAATTTAAGTTACGTAAAGTTAGGTTATGTTAGGTGAGCTGATGTTAAGTCTTTAAATATTCCCTCTGTCACTGACACCTAACAACGAACGTTCAGACTTAATAGAGCGTTAATCAAATCTAACCTACACATTTTGCTTCACACTATTGTCGAGTAGTTCCAACTTTAGTTACCAGGTACCATTGTCACTGACACCTAGTAGTGAACGTCAGAACTTGATAAAGCGTTAATAAAATCTATCTTACAAATTCAGCTTCACACAATTGTCGAGTAGTTCCAACTTTGGTTACCAGATACCATTGTCACTGACACCTAGTGGTGAACGATCGAACTTAATATAGAGTGCTTATAACCAACTAAATATATTTTTTTTAAGTAAACATACTTACCAAAGTAGTAAGGTATTTTCAAGTCCTCTCCCAACACACAGGTAAGCTGTAGAGATAACACGATGTCAACTGTCGTTCACGAGATTCAAGTACAAAGTGAGAAAGGTCTTCCCCCTACCTAGCCTTTTATACCACAAACACACCTATGTCATGCGGGCACCTGTGTCGCCTCAAATATCTATCAATGTAACATTTCTCATGGTCAATAATAAACACTTACATCACGTGATATCATACGTCTGAAAGAATCATGTTTCACCCACCTGTATCCTGTAACACAACACCCTACATCCGGTGGCAAGTTCATGGTTTACTAACATCCTACGTCTGCAAGAATCATGTTTCGCAAACTTGCTATTTTGTAACACTAATCCTTGCAACCGGTGGCGAGTCCTTATTTTCGCTGACATTCTACGTCAGCAAGAATTATATTTCACACACTTTCTTAACCTAGCGCTGACCTTGCATCCAGTTGTAACACCTGCTTCACGTGACGTCATACACTGCAGGAGTTGGCTTGTTTTAAATCAAATATCACAGGCTTGTCTCATCCTCCATAAAAATAAAAATAAATGCATGGGGTAGTTGCATGTTCCCCGTGTGCTTGGGTGTATGCATTAGCCATTACTCTAAAACACATTCACCCACCGAGTTTTGCCCTTAGGCCTTTTGGCATGTCCTCAATTAGGGTTTGGTTAGGAAGATTAGACTAGAATAGCTTAACTAGGATAGGCTAGGTTAAGCCATGCTCACTATTTTAATTTTTTTAAAGCGCGCCATGTACGTTGTTGCGCACCCCCGCCATCTTGATTAGACTAGAATAGCTTAACTAGGATAGGCTAGGTTAAGCCACGTTTTTCACGTGGAGCAACGTTTAATTTCCTGTTAGCATTCAACTTCCCACATGTCGCACATGGAAAGCGACATTTACTAAAAGAATTACTCTTTCACCCCCTAGTAGGGGTAGGTTTTATTTTAAGGTTAAAATTAATTGTCTGGAGGAGAGGGGGTGTCCGTCCGAGTAATTTGGCACCTCGTTCAAGTCTCTAGCTTTATTGGTTCACAAGCTAGGTTAAATTAAGCAACGGCCGCCATCTTGGAGGTGGGGAGGTGGAGGTGGATATAGAACCCCCAAAAAACCACTAATTGTAACAATTTTTACAACTTGCCTATCAGAGCTAAGTGGTCAGTTTTCTTCCTCTCCTCCTAACTGCCCTTATCATCATACCTCACACATCGAAGAAAGAATTTGAACCATTGTAGGGACATCACGCAAGGAAATATTTCTAATTCTGTTCCATCCGTATCCCAGAAATTATCTCTGTTTAGATGAGAGGATTTTAGCACCCCTGCAAGGAAAAGTAATCCAACTAAAGCTTTCAATTCTGACTGGTTGAGTTTGAATTCCTATCCCAGGTGTAATTTCCCATCACTCTTTCAATTTCATAATTAGTAAATGTTACGATTAGTTCCAACATATCATTTGTAAAGACAAGATTGCATGCATCCATAAGAGTTGACACACCTTGTGCTACACGTTCTACGCCAGGCAAATGAGTCACAATCTTGTGTACATACATTATACGGGGGTTGTATTGTACTCCATTTTGTAACTCTTTCCTTTCCAGAATGGGTACACATCCACTGAAAGAGAGGCATATCATCATCACTTTCTCCATTTTCTTCTTCGTCTGCACTGTGCTCAGTATCAATACAAGATTCTTCTATTTCTAGTTTATCTTCCCTATCACTGTTTTCACCTCCGAATATTTATCCCCTCTTCGACGTCTTCCAGAAGAGATAAAACCCTGGATCTCGCTCTTTGTAGCTCAGACGATTCATAATGTTTTATTGTAACGCTTAACTACAACCAATTCTATTTCGCGATCATACCGATACATTCTAACGGAGTACGCATAAGACTGGAACAGCTGATCACTCTGCCAGCGGGACTGGTGGCGTGGGGTCATTCGGAACACATTGCAACACGACTCGACAAAAATACATTTGTCTCGGCTCTCATCCCTTCCATGAATAGGTTACTACCCTCAAACAATATATAAGGAATGTGGGGAAAAGTACGTGGCAGGTATAATCCGTGTGTAGTAAAAGGTAGTAACTCCAGATTAACGAAACTGCGTGGGATCACGAGGTAAGTATTAACCTTAAACATTCACAAACAAGTAGTGTATGTGCAAATGATCATGATTTTACTAGTAAGCGGATTTCAGACACGTGCACGTTACTAAGAGAAGTAGGGGATGGAGTGGTCAAGGGTGGCATCTTGATCGAGCAGGCACGTCTGCCTGGCAACCGACGGCCAGTTTGAGTACAGACACGAATTCGTACCCTTTCGGCTGCTGCAATGTTTACCGACACGTCGGGCAATAACCAACGATACACGGTGTGGCTCCAACCTGCAAGCCTAGATGAAATGGCCACCTTTATTTATCGTAAACAGGCTGAGAGTACAATGCGACATTTCGTAATTTAACTGAAACTCAAATAAAAATGTGCAGTAGTTATTGATAGTTAGAAGTACCCAATCGAAATGAAACTACGGTCGTTTCCAGAATTATACGTGTCTGTACAAAATATTGCTGAACATAAAGGAAAGGGAAGGGAAGGAAAGGGGAGGGAAGGAAGGAGGTTTGAAATAATGTTCTATATCGCATAATAGGTTGCCAAGTAAATCGGAGGTTAAAAATATATAATTTTGTTTATTCAAACATCTTCCATTCAGAGAAGTGCCTTGTTTAACAAAATTGGAAATGAATGGCCAGCTACATTTCCTATTATATGTCCTTAGTGTGGGTATAATCTGTACCAAGATTTAAAAACTCCACATTCCTGGAAACCCCAATGTATTATTTCAAGGCATTGTAAGGTGGAAAATTAAACAATTGATTAATTACTATATTTCTGTCTTTAAATGGGAACTGAAATATGTGCAGTAGATGTGGACAATATATTGTAGTCATTATGGTTAAGACACACAAATTATTCAGTTGTCTGGATCGAAACAGCGTGATTCATTCATACCTATTCTACTACTAAGGGTACACCCTACACTTAATGTTTTGTGAATATTTGGCCTCTTTCGATCATACGAAGAGATTTATGCTACAGATGTTTGACCATATTGAAGCTGCGTCCAATCTCATTGCACCCAACCCAGGTGGAGTGAATTCTATTCCTGGTTAACACCTGTGGGGTTTTTGAGGTGAAATGTTACACTCGATAGTTCGGATTCCAAATGAGGAAAAGAAGACCCGCGTTTTATGATCGCAAAATTAAACGTCATTATAAACTACAAGTTTCCTCGTATAGCCTTTTAGCATCTGAGAAAGAAAATATAAAAGTAGATTTATGAAATCAATTAGGAACTTTCATGTGTCCATCTCCCCGAATTCATTCACCACAATGATAATTTAGAAAATTTCTGATCCACCCTTTTCAATATTAAACGCCGCATCTTGATCTATAAGATGTTGACGTCAATAAGTTTCTATCTATATTATGGAATTTTGAAACCTAGCAAAAAGTCTATCATCCAAGAGGTTCACTCTGCTGTAGGTCAAATTGTCTTGACTTGAATGGTTCAGGATCATGGCCATGGAAAATTGGGAAACTTAGTGATTGATAAATGAGGATACAATTGAATGTTGACCAAAATATTTGTGTAAGAGGAATATTGTATAGGAGACTTCAACTGCATATAACACGAGACTATCACACTTAATATAACGCACATACGCCATCCTGAACATATCACATTCAAATCGGTAATTCACGATCTAATAATCATTCAGAATCAAAATTTCTATATGGGCTGAACCCGGCTGAAAGCGAAAGTGCATCGACTTTAGATTCATAGTGACAGCCATGAGTATGGTTAAAACGTAGGAAGAGATACAGCAGGATATAATTTACTAATTCCTGCAAATACTTTTGATACGAATTCAAGTAAACTTTACATTCAATGGCCACAAAACTATCAGACAGAATATTATCCTCAACCGGAATTTTTAATATAGAAAATGTAAAAATCAATAATTTACCATTTAATACCCTCGCAGTGTAGAAACTTGACTAAAGATATCATCGCTCATGTACTCTACTTAATGTATTTAATATGACAGCAATGCTTACTGTAAAAATGTTAAAACAGATATTTTAGAGCATACCTCAGAGATTAACACCAGAGCTAATGATACGAACGTCTCGTGTGATGTACCCTACATGCGTAAAGCACAGGTCTAGCAAACTGAATAATAAGTACAACTGCCATCTTCAATTTACAGTATATACTGGGTAGGCTAATATTAAGATCTCCAATTTAGCATTTACACCACTTGCATATCCAACATATGGCAAGAAGGTAGGGTTGTGATAGGCTTAAATCCATTGACTTTAACATCCAATGCGCTATTTTAAACTTTACATTCGATCATTCATTTTGTGACTCCGCAAATAGCAGAAAATTTCACTTGTCTCATGCCATCAGAGATATTGATATGAACATTATATGAATTGTGCCATCTCTTAAATCAAAACTTCAAGGGATTAAGTGTGGTAAGTGTACAAGATTATCAGTTCTCTCACAGATACTGATGAAGAAGGAAATAGTGATGAAAAGTTGGAATAACCCTGCCCTAAACTGGTAATGAAATATCTCCCTGTCTCAAACTATATTATAGGATATTTATGGAATATCCACACAATAATGTGATTCGCTACGAATGGCACAACCATAGCGGAGCCTCGTAACGTTCGAAAATATGCTGTAAACCTCCTTCAGAATCCCCTCCTTCAAATGAAGTGGTGGTGTACACTCTATTATTTGACCATTATCGGGTATTCCAGAACCTTAAAAGAGAAAAAGGTTTAAAATGTACGGTCATTATCCTTAAAGGCTATCTCCTGGACCGATCTTCCAGAAATAAGGAACCCAGTAAAATGTGAAAAAATGTGGAGCCCTATAACATAAGATAAAACATTACATCTTTTGCTGAAATATTATGTAGCTGCTATAAATTACAAAATTAAAGTTCAACCATTTATCTGTGTACGTGTTTTGCGAATATTGAGAAATGAATTCCCTGTGACAAACTACGAGTACATTATATAACCTGAGTAGAGCACATTGAATTCCAAAACCTCACATTGACAACCGCAGTATTTGAGCAATATTCTTAACAAGGGGATCAGCCTTTCTCAACAATTTATTGTTCGTACGTAGGAGTTGTTAGTTGTTATTGTTTCATTAATGGATATAGGACCTCTTTGTCATAAACTTCGTGCACATGAACGTTTATCGAATATTGAGCAGATTACGGGATGACTGCCAAATAGTCCGCATACCAGAAATAGACCATACTGCTTCGTCTACAGTGTTGTCTCGATAATGAGGTACTCATTGCATGTAGACTTGTATGTTTTTAAAGTTCTATGCCGTATGGTGTGGTCTGGACTAATTACACACGTGACAGTGCGTCGGCTTCCATTGTACAGAAACTACAAACGTATTAGTCCACAATGAACACGTGGACGCCATCGCTGTGTGGTAAAATCTAGTGTTTTTGGACGAGTCCCACTTCAACTTGCCTTACTGTGATGGCCTTATACGCTTCAAACACTACCATGCTGACCACAGTGGGGCAGCCTCTATTTTTGAAGAGACATAGCGGACAAATGACAGGTGTAGAGGATTGGGCACAATTGGATATAACGTTCTAACTTTCAAATTACAAAAAATGCAAAGAAAGTAGATAGTTGCCGCATGAATGGCCTCATTTCCAATATTCAGTAAATTGCATGAATAATAGAGTAAACTAAATGACAATATCCAAAAACTTGACAAAAACACTTCTTAATCCCCGAGTGAGTGCAGAGATCCTGAAAGGAACTGACACGTGCATAGGCCTTATCCACGAATTAAGTCCAGGTTATATAGCCTTACAAACACGCAGCACTTCCATAAACAGAAAACAGTTCTAAGTAATTAATTCTGGCTCGATAGCCCGACTCACAAGTTGGCCTACTGTAGCACTCGGATACTCAATCTTTGAGGCATCTGGCCCAACAGCAATTCACACACGTTAGCACTTCCAAGTACACAGTAATTAAATCCCTGAGTTATGCCTGACACCGTGTTATAAATCCGAAAACCTGTTTCTTTCCACCACAGTCCAAAACCTAGTTTCTACGCCAAAGCCTGTCAATCGTAACTTAGTTTATAGATTCAGACCCCATCTCCTCGGTCCACCAATCATACAGCTCACCTTTTCTCCAGATTAAAAGTGATGTCCGCAATTCATAGAGAGAGACATTCGCTGGGCTGTACTCAGTTTAAGACAGCATCGCCATATCTCTAGAGAGTTGAGTCTTCGGACAGGCCTGTGCTTCATGTGGAATAACCATAGCTCTTAATTATAATCAGGGAATAACACACTTTGTTGAAATTACATCCTGCCAGACCCAATGTACATTTAACATTAGACATCTGTACAAACTGAATATGAAATATAATATACGAAAAAAGGTTTAAACTAAGCTTCAAATTATTATTGTTACGAATGTTAGACAGTTTCGTCGCCCGCGCGTGACTCAGGCCGCCTCAGGCTATTCCAGTCTGTGTGTTACCAGCGCCTTACGCAACGGGGCTGTAAGAACAAAAGGGCACGGTCTAGAACCTACGCAGCCCACCCTGAAATCGAACTCTCGAGAAACCGTGAACCCTGGTCCGCTCTAGAAGCATCCATCGAGTCATCAGCTCCGATATATAAAGAGAGACCCTGGCCGGTGACGAGGAACTGTGTTTTTGAGGAGTATGTGTTTGACTGTGCGACAGAAGTATTGAGGCGAAGTGCCGAGCAAGTGTGTTTTCCAGTGCGACGGAGGTTATTGTGGTGAATTGCGAAACGCAGTGGACTGTTCCCTAGCCTTCGGACGGCGAGACAGTGTACATTCAAGAACAAGTGAGTGCCAGACTGTGGCTTGTTTACATGAGGACGAGTGCAGTTACTTCTAGCCAGGACACGGGTCTACCTCAATAGTGAGAGATTAACTTCTGTAAGTGTGTGAACGGGGTGATTGAACACCATAAGGTAGGAACTTGACTGAGACTGCTAATTAGTTTCCAAGTGTTTATTGTGTGGTGTAACTTTCTAGACCTGCAATAAAGCTAATATTTCTAAAATGGGCCATTTGTGTTGTGCTTTTACCCACTGTAATCTCATTAACGTACGTGCTACTAGGGGTAACACGTATCAACTGGTGTCAGAAGACGGATTACGAACCCAAGTACAACACCTGAAGGTACTGGTTTCAAAACTCCAGCAGCTCATTTTACCACAGTTCACTATTTCTCCAGTAAGAGCATGCCATTTACAAGACAAACAACTAAAATGGAAGCGCAATTACAAGCACGGCTAGAAAAGTTAAGTGGCATGGAAACCAAGATGGAGGACGGCCAGAAGAAGATGGAAGACGGCTAGAAGAATTTAGCCGAGGACCTAACCTCCAAATTAGAAGACGGTCAGAATAAGTTAGCGGAGGACCTGAAGAAGATAGAGGACGGCCAGAAGAAGATGGAAGACGGCCAGACTAAGTTAGCAGAGGACCTGAAGAAATTAGAACATTTCCTACGTGAGGAAGTCACGGCAGTGGAAAAGAAGTTTGACGCCTTACAAGAGGAAGTTGCCGAGCTGCGCCGACGTCCGCTGACGGGGGTGGAGTAGAAATTCAACGCTCTACAAGAGGAAGTTGCCGAGCTGCGCCGACGTCCGCCCCCAGTTACACCGGGAACGTCAGGAACGGGACAGGGCAGAGTGACGTCCCCCAACCTTCGAAGGAAAGGTCCCGAGGAGCACATACTTACGTGAGTTCGAGGCGGCCTGTTCCATAAACAACTGGAACAACACAGAAAAGGCTACAGCTCTCATTGTAGCACTCAGAGGGGACGCCCTTAACATCCTTCAGGCCATCCTGACTGGATCCCAGGACTACGCTTCACTAATTGCCCATATGGAGTCCCGATATGGAGAGAGCCATCTTCTGCAGGCCTACCAGATGCAGCTCCGGACCCGGATACAAAAGAACGCGGAAACCCTACAGGAGTTCGAGACGGACATCGCACGCCTCGTAAGGCTCTCATATCCAACAGCGCCGGCCGACATTCTGGAACAGATTGCGACACAGACCTTCATTGACGGACAACAGGACTCGGATACTCAACTGGCACTGCGACTTGCGCGCAATAAGACACTTGCTGATGAGCTGAGCCACGCACATGGGTTCGACACGGCAAAGCAGGTATCTAGAATGCACGGGCGGGTGCGTCCAGTGGACGTCGACGAACCAGCCAAAGCCAACGAGACCAAGCCCCTAGCCGATGAGGCGCTAGGCCGGTTCTTTAGGAGTCGCAGTACCACCAACAACGACGTAGCCGAAGGACATCAGGAGAGGCGGCTCGGAAGAGGACTACCGACCTGCTGGACCTGCCGTAAGAGAGGCCACCTGAGCAAGGACTGCGGTGATCGCCGCCGCGAAGGGCTTCCGTCGGGAAAGTCAGTCATAGGGAAACCGCGCGGCCCAAGAAAACGTAGGACGGAGGTCAGCGCTGCCGTAATTGTCGACGGAACTGCTGACGGAGTGGTGGTTGTCATCGAACCAAAATATGAGGACATCCAGACAAATGGATTGCTGATTGCCAAGACTCACATCAACACGACGTCTCGGCCATACGTCCGCCTGTTAAACCTGAACGACTACGACATTACGGTTCACCGGGATACCACCCTAGGAGTCTGCGAGCCCGTTACCTGGATTGCCCGCATCACAGACACGACGGACGGACCCCTGTAAACGGGCATCCGAAGAAGACACGCCCTGCCAGAAGAACTACAGAAGCTGTACCAAGGATCCCAGGACCATCTAGACGAGGAGCAATCACGCCAAATACGGGACCTGCTATGCGAATTCCAGGACGATTTCTCCGTGGGGAGCAATGACTTCGGCAGGACAAGCCTGGTCCAGCACAGAATGGACGTTGGCGATAGTGCACCGATTAGGACCCCATTCCGACGTGTCTCGCTCGCCAAGCAAGCTGAAGTCGACCGGATGGTTGAAGAAATGAAGGGTGATCGCGCCATCACATAGTCCTCGGAGCGCTCCGGTCATGCTAGTGAAGAAGGAGGACGGTTCCACCAGGTTCTGCGTGGATTACAGGCGGGAGGATGACGTCACGAAGAAGGACAGCTACCCTCTACCCCAGATCGACACCATATCAGAGTCAAGATGGTTCTCCACCTTAGATTTGAAGAGTGGCTACTTGCAGGTGGAGGTCCACCCTAAGGACCGAGAGAAAACGGCGTTCTCTGTGGGCAGCGGGCTCTGGCAGTTCACCGTCATGCCATTCGGTCTGTGTAACGCCACTGCGACCTTCGAAATGCTAATGGAGTCCATTCTGAGGGGACTACACTGGGAGACCTGCCTGGTCTTCCTAGACAACGTCATCGTTCTGGGGAGAAGCTTCGAGGAGCACTACAGCAACCTTAAGGAGATCTTGATGAAGCTACGGGCTGCCCAGCTGAAGTTGAGCCCCTAGAAGTGTCAGCTCTTCCAGAAACAGGTCCTGTACCTTGGGCATATCGTCTCCGAGGAAGGGGTGCGCACCGACCCAGAGATGACCGCAGCTGTGAGGGAGTGGCCAGTTCCGAAGACAAGTCCCAACTACGAAGCTTCCTGGGACTCTGCACATATTACTGTCGCTTCGTGAGAGGATTCGCCGACATCGCCAAACCACTGCATCGCCTGACCGAGAAGGACCAACTCTTCACGTGGACAGCGGAATGCTACAAAGTCTTCGAAGAAGTCAAGTAGGCTCTGTGCACCGCACCTCTTCTGGCCTACCCCAGACCTGGTACAAGGTTCATCGTCGAACCGATGCCAGCGACTTTGTTAAAGGGGGAGTCCTGTCGCAAGTAGTGGACGGCGAGGAGAGAGTAGTGGCATACTTCAGCAAGGCCTTGTCAAAGCCAGAGAGGAACTACTTCGTCACCGGGAAGAAACTGCAGGACATCGTGAAGACCATTGAACACTTCCACAAGTACCTGTACGGGCAAGAATTTCTCATCAGGACCGACCATGCGTCCCTGCGGTGACTCCTGAAGTTCAAGCAGCCCGAGGGTCAACTCGCGCGGTAGTTAGAGAGGCTTCAACAGTACAGCATTGAGATCCAGCACAGGAAAGGCCATCTGAATTCTAACGCCGACGCCCTGTCACGAAGACCGTGCCCCGAAGACTGCACCTTCTGTGCTAGAAGAGAGGAGAACACCTGGATACAGTGCCGAAGGACTACCGTGGAACTTCAAGGGAGCTGGAGCCGCGAATCTTTCACGCGGGCACAAGCGGAAGAAGATGACCTGGGACTGATAGCAGAATAGAAGAGGGCCTGTGTTCCCAGACCCGGGTGGAACATTGTGAGCGACTGCAGTCCAAAGTTCAAATCCTACTGGGCGCAGTGGGACTCGCTGGCTGTAAGGGATGGCATCATCTGCCGTACCTGGGAGAGCACCGACGGGAAGACATCTCGGGAACAAGTCGTCGTTCCAAAGGCTATGACGGAGGAAGTCCTGAAAGAAGTCCATGGAGGATCATCTGGTGGACACCTAGGGATAAAGAAGACCATGGAGAAGCTGAGAGAGCGGATCTACTGGATCGGATGCCGAGCAGACGTGGAGTACCACTGCGCGAGTTGCCACGATTGCGCAGCCAGCAAGCGCCCAGGACGAAGACGAAGGGGCCCACTGAAGACCTACAACGTGGGGGGCCCCAGGGAGAGAGTGGCCATCGATGTTGCTGGGCCATTCCCGTTGAGCGAGGCAGGGAACCGTTACATATTGGTCGTCAGCGACTACTTCACCAAATGGCCAGAGGCGTATGCACTCCTTCACCAAGAAGCCGCGATGATCGCAGAGACCCTGGTGAAGGAATTCGTCAGCCGGTATGGAGTACCCTTGGAGCTGCACTCCGACCAAGGGAGGAACGTCGAGTCGCAGGTGTTCCAAAACCAATGCCAGCTGCTGGGAATAAGGAAGACAAGGACGACGTCGCTACACCCTCAGTCCGACGGGATGGTAGAGTGATTCAATCGCACCATCGAGAACCATCTCCGAATAGTCGTCAGCGAGCACCAGAGGGATTGGGACAGGCATCTTCCACTATTTCTCCTGGCCTACCACGCCGCCGTGCATGAAGCCACCGGGTGCACACCAGCCCGGGCCATGTTTGGGAGGGAACCCGGTCTACCTGTCAACCTTGTCTTCGGCCGACCTGGGGACGATCCGGTCCCGGTAAGCCGGTATTGTCAGGAACTGGCCGACCGACTGGAGGACGTGCACGCGTTCGCAAGGAGAAGACTGCGGATCGAGACCGACCGAATGAAGACCCGATACGACCAGCAGACGGATGCTGGCGGATTCCACGAGGACGACCTGGTCTGGCTCTTCAACCCATTACGGAAGAAAGGCTTGTCACCGAAACTGCAGAAGTCCTGGGAGGGCCCGTACCGAGTCGTGAAACAGATCAACGATGTCGTCTATAGAATCCAACGGAGCCCGAGGGCGAAGATAATGATCGTGCATCGAGATCGCCTGGCAGCCTACGGAGGGACACAGACGGACCAATGACTGATCGGGACGATCAGCCTTTTTAGGAAGGGGGTGGTGTTACGAATACTAGACAGTTTCGTCGCCCGTGCGTGACTCAGGCCGTCCCAGGCTATTCCAGTCTGTGTGTCACCAGCGCCTTACGCAACGGGCTGTAAGAACAAAAGGGCACGGTCTAGAACCTACGCAGCCCACCCAGATATGGAACTCTCGAGTAACCGTGAATCCTGGTCCGCTCTAGAAGCATCCATCGAGTCATCAGCTCCGATATATAAAGAGCGACCCTGGTCGGTGACGAGGAACTGTGTTTTGAGGAGTGTGTGTTTGACTGTGCGACAGAAGTATTGAGGCGAAGTGCCGAGCGAGTGTGTTTTCCAGTGCGACGGAGGTTATTGTGCTGAATTGCGAAACGCAGTGGACTGTTCCCTAGCCTGCGGACGGCGAGACAGTGTACGGGTCTACCTCATTAGTGAGAGATTATCTTCTGTGAGTGAGTGAACGGGGTGAGTGAACTCCATAAGGGAGGAATTTGACTGAGGCTGCTAAGTGGTTTCCAAGTGATTATTGTGTGGTGTAACTTTCTAGACCTGCAATAAAGCTAATAATACTAAAAAGGGCCATTTGTGTTGTGCTTTTGCCCACTGTAATCCAATTATCGAACGTGCTACTAGGGGTAACACGTATCATAATGAAACGCAAATATACATTACCTCGGACTAAATATGACCTTAAATAAGTATATTAGAATATATTACTTTACATTTTCATTAAAGGCTGTTTTGCCTTTCAGCGTCCCGTCTAGTCAGCAATCCTCTGTTTACGAACGAGTCACCGAGATGATCCTCTATTAGCAGATAGCAATGCAGTCTACTCTCCTCTAATCCTCACACTTTGAAATTGTTCAACGTTGAATCTAATTATCGCCTTCTAGATCTACCTCTGTTTAACCTACCCCCTTCAGCCGAAATCATTAACCTCTTAAGTAACTCCCAGCATCGTCACATGACTCCACCACCTAAGTCAGCTAATATGAATATCTTTATCTAACGAGTTCATTTCTAATATAGCATTTATATCTTCATTACGAGTACCTTCTCGCCATTGCTCCATCTATTTGCCCCAAGAATCATTCGTGCTACTCTCATATCGGTGACCTGTAGCAAATTTATCAGATATCCTGAATCTACCAAGCTCTCACTTCCATATACCAAGGTTGGTCTAAATGCTGAGTGATATCGAGAGAGTTTCGTCGCTACACTAACGTCTTTCTTGCAGAATCTTGTACATCACAACTGAGAATTCTAACCAGCTGGAGTTATTTCAATGAAACATGATCGGGATTAAAAATAAATTCTTCCAACCTCGACCATGCCTTACCAATTTAAATGTGTGCCACAAATCTACCATGGTGGCCCAGCGAATTATTTAACGAGGATTCGCTATCTACGAAGCTATTGATGCAATCGACCTGACATTTTGTATATTGTGAAAAATATTACATAAGTATAGTACATACATATGACTATCAAGAGGGTGATAAACCCAAAACCAACATGGTGGCAGCGTACATTTCAAATATTTCAAAGGGGTTTACTCGCAAATTATTCACTCATTCGTATTTGAAAACGCATTAAAAGTTGGTGCATTAATTGTACATGCAAGGCTTAATATTATATTAATATTATATTCATGACAAATTTATTTGAAATGTTTTGAAGAATTCAAAATAGAGGATGTCGTAAATTTGATATTCATGTTATTATTTCTTTTCTGATAATAAGCGGATCGAACAGAACGAATGCATACAGTGACCAAGTTAACTGCACCCAACAGGACTGCGCAAGACTCAACCAGATTAAGTAGCCTGTACAATACAATCTGAACAACCACATAATCACTCCAGACAAGCAAATTCCGGAGGTCAATCAACACTTCCAGTATCTCAACAAAACATCACATAGACTACAACTAACAAATATTGACGAGTTGCACTCTCTCAACTAAGTGTATATATTGTAAATATTTTCACCCATATTTGCAGACATAGATTTTATAGCCTAAGTGTAATGGATCTGATGATGATCACTTGACGATCGAAAATGACCATCCAAGTGTATTCATTAATTCAATAGTTAATCTCATGTAATTTTCTTCAGGATTAGGGAATAACCCATCTCATTTGGGTACAATCATGTTGACCGTCTGAAAAGCATCAAACATTTTTTTTTGTGAACGAATGAACAATGAAGCGCAATAATAATATTTGTCTACTGCTACATAACTCCACAAATTAAATATGAACAATCCAACCTGCGAAATATTTCACCGGTTCTCAATATCTACGAAACTATAACAGCAACTAATCTGAACATTTGCATGGTAATAGAGGACTATTAAATAAGTAGTCTGGAAATAAGGATTTCAGGTGTTTAAACTTATTTTTATCGTGATCATCCGAGCGCATCAAACATTGCCAAGCGAATCTTAATTTATAGCTTATCTTGTACAGAAAATGACAGTTTAAATTACATATTTAGATTTTTTATATCCTACTCAAGCGATCGAATTCATTTTTGCGTAATGAATCACCATAAAAATATGTATTTGGATCCATAAGTATTTCGCTTGCATCATAACCAATTCAACATGGAGGCCACGGGAAGCATTTCATCAGCGCTCAATATCTCGAAACTATTACAGCAATTAAACTCAAGATAATTATGTACAATAATTGTAGAGATGGTAAAATACACATTCGTAACTTTTAAACTCTTGGCAAGCACAAAAACCTACATGATGGTCACGCGATTTGCAAATGTTTTGAAAAACTTGGCACAGAGAACCTAGATTTAAAATGAAGTATAAATGTATCCACTGTAATTAGTTCAATTTATTGTATCCAAACATTTAAGTAGGGGGCGTTGACAAATTTTAAGGACATGTTTTTATTTCTGCAATTATATTCAAGCGATACAAAAGAATCCTCGTATAATGGATGCCCATAATAATTTTTATCTACTGCCACTGAAGTCTCAAGCTTAATTTTCGTTAATTATAGCCGCGGTTCTTCTCACTTTTCTTAAAATTAACTCCTGTGACTCGTTACAGAATTATGCCATCTATAAGAGGGGAGTCCAAATTATCGGATACTGAAAGTTTTATATTCTATCACGTAATTTGTTATTATAGTGTTCGTTATGATGATTGTTTTAAGGAGCAGACAACCTAAACAATTCCTCCAAGTTTCCTAGTGTAGGTAACTTAACTTAATTTATTATTATACGGATAGTAATTTCTAAAAAGGAACATCTTTCACTGATGTTCTATTGAACCGGCCTTTCGGTATGTTGATAATGAACTAAGTATTCCGATGCAAATTTCCTTACTGCTGATTTCATATACACACATCAAAAAACGTTTTGCATCACCTCGGTTCCAAGAGTTCCGGAACCGTTAAATACAAAGGGAATAGAGATCAACACAAACAACATTTCAGCTCGTTTTATTGCTCATGAGACCCACACATTGCATGTTGTACCATCATACAGCTAGACTTTCAGCATTTGTGGTCCAGATTGCAGTACACACCACTACCTCTAATACCCAGTAGCACGTCCTCTTGCATTGATGCATGCCTGTATTCGCCGTGGCATACTATCCACAAGTTCATCAAGACACTGTTGGTACAAATTGTCCCACTCCTCAACGACAATTCGGCGTAAATCTCTCAGAGTGGTTGGTGGGTCAAGACGTCCATAAACAGCCCTTTTCAACATATCCCAGGCATGTTCGATAGGGTTCATGTCTGGCGAACATGCTGGCCACTGTAGTCGAGCGATGTCGTTATCTTGAAGGAACGCATTCACAAGATGTGCACGATGAGGTCGAGAATTGTCGTCCATGAAGACAAATGCCTCTCCAATATTCTGCCGATATGGTTGCACTATGGGTCGGAGGATGTCATTCAGGTATCGTAAAGCCGTTTCGGAGCCTTCCATGACCACCAGTGGCGTACGTCGGCCCCACATAATGCCACCCCAAAACATCAGGGAACCACCACCTTGCTGCACTCGCTGGACAGTGTGTCTAAGACGTTCAGCCTGACCAGGGTGCCTCCAAACACGTCTCCGACGATTGTCTGGTTGAAGGCATATGCGACACTCATCGGTGAAGAGAACGTGATGCCAATTCCGTGGGGTCCATTCAGCATGTTGTTGGGCCCATCTGTACCGCGCTGCATGGTGTCGGGGTTGCAAAGCTGGACCTCGCCATGGACGTCGGGAGTGAAGTTGCGCATCATGCAGCCTATTGCGCACAGTTTGAGTTGAAACACGACGTCCTGTGGCTGAACGAAACGCATTATTCAACATGGTGGCATTGCTGTCAGGGTTCCTCCGAGCGGCAATCCGTAAGTAGCGGTCATCCACTACAGTAGTAGCCCTTGGGCGGCCTGAGCGAGGCCTGTCATCGACAGTTCCTGTATCTCTGTACCTCCTCCATGTCCGAACAACATCGCTTTGGTTCACTCTGAGACGCCTGGAAACTTCCCTTGTTGAGAGCCCTTCTTGACACAAAGTAACAATGCGGACGCGATCGAACTGCGGTTTTGACCTTCTAGGCATGGTAGAACTACAGACAACATGAGCAGCGTACCTTCGTCCTGGTGGAATGACTGGAACTGATCGGCTGTCGTACCCCCTCCGTCTAATAGGCCCTGCTCATGCATGGTTGTTTACATCTTTGAGCAGTTTTAGTGACATCTATGAACAGTCAAAGGGACTGTATCTTGGATACAATATACACAGTCAACGTCTATATGCCGGAGATCTGGGAACCGAGGTTATGCAAAACTTTTTTTGATGTGTGTAGATGACAACTCATCGTGTGACATTGGATCTAATTTTCTCAGTGCTGGAGGTGAGTTGATTTGAGTAGAATGGTTTGGTTTAAGACAGGACAAGCACTAGTACCATAGTAAGACCATTTTATTATCTTGAAATACTCCGTTAATATGATAAAATTACTAGAGTGTTTGGACATTCAATTTAGAGATTGACATTGTAGCCCAATACCAGTGGCGGTTCTTGCTATGGCGCAATGGCGCAATGAACCCCCATTAAATTTGACAATATATTTAGCATTTTGTCCCTACACGTAACAGAAATATTTGTCAGAAAACAGCGCGGAGTTCAAATGCAGTTACGAGCGCGAGGAAGTGAAGCCGGCGCAAGATCTGGTTTGAACCCCCAGCCTTGGCCAATCTTCCCTGCAGAGAATAGGCGAGTAAGGTAGAGCCATGGCATGGGTCATGTAGCGGGGGTTAGAAGGGAAGGGAACAGTGGATACAAGCCAAACTTGTATCCATCCTACACGCATGCGCAATAAGATTGCTGAATTCGTTCACTAGTCCAGCGCACAGCAGGTCCAGCGGCACAAGCCCTTCAAGGTTGCGGAAAAGGTATACACTCCGCAATCTCTTGACGTGTTTGTAAAATAATGCGGCCAATGTGAACATACAGCGAAATTGCTCACCAGGGGCGCTTTTGAAAAGGTGCTTCATGGCTGCCACATTAGACTGTTTATATGCATCCGTAATTTATCCATGAATTTATCTATATAAAGTAAACTAGCTAGCTATTTATTGTATTTGATGGCTAATTAAATAAACGATTCAGTTAGATTGAAATGATACCAATAAAATAGCGGAAGAAGGTGCCTTGTTAGTTGTTACGCTCCGGAGTTATCCAACTCACTACTGTAGTTCCACTATTTTCTCAGGTTTAAGTTAGTCACTCTGTCAAGTGCTGGAACGTAAATCACTTTCATTATTTCCTTGTGCCTATTAACTGCGCGAAATTAGTGACTGTGTAATTCAATTATTTTTCCGCGTCCCCCAGGGGCTCACATCTAGTGGGACGTGGGTTGGCGACCACGGGACCCCAGCTGAGTCCGGCATTGCTTCCACTTACTTGTGCCGGGCTCCTCACTGTTTTCTCTCCTGTCGACCTCTCTTGGTCACTCTTGTTGTCTTCCAACCCCGATGGTATCCGAGGCCTAGGGAGTCTTTTCCTTTCCCGCCTTAATTGGCCCTTCTCTCACCTTTCCTGATCCCTCCTTCTGCGAGGGATCAGCCTTCTTTTCATTGTAGTTCCTTTTCTCTTTAGGATTCCTGTCCTGTTTTTATGAACTGGCTCCTGGTATCTCTAAATTACATTTTGTGAGTTTTTTTACTCAACCACATTTTGTAAGTTTTTTCAATCTACATTGCACTTTGTAAGTATTTTCGACCTAAACTCCATTTTGTAAGTATTTTCAATCTCAATTGCATTTTGTAAGTACGGTATTTTGAATCTACCACACATTTTGTAAGCGTTTTCAAATTCAATTGCATTTTGTAAGTATTTTGAATTTCAATTGCACTTTGTGAGTATTTTGAATCTGAACCGACCTTTTTCAATCTCACTTGCATTGTGTATTTTCAATTACAATTGCATTTTGTAAGTATTTTGAACCTCGCTTGCATTTTGTACGTATTTTCAATTTCAATTGCATTTTGTAAATATTTTGAATTTCAATTGCATTTTGTTGAGTATTTCAAACCTACATTGCATTTTGTAAGTAATTTGAACCGTGCGTATTTTTCAATCTAAATTCCTTTTATGAGTATTTTCCTTCTATATTACCTTTACCTTTTATAAGTATATCCATTCTTCATTTTGTGAGCCATTTCAATCTGATACTCGATTGCTGTAAGATTTGAAGTGTTGCATGTTCATAACCAGGCTCATTACCAGATGGAGCCTGTCATACAGGTGCGTGTTTGTGCGTGTGTTTGAGAGAGAGATCGAGACAGAAAACTTTGATCTTCACTAATGCTGATCCAAGGTTCAAGTTCTGGTTGAGGCGAATGATTTGAACTCACTGTGTTTGAAATCGCTCATTGTAATGTCCATAACTATCTGTACGAAGTTTGAGATACAACATAAATACTGTTTATCTTTGTAGTAGATTAAGGGTCCGCCATATGAAGTGAGTGCTCTTTTCTATTGAACCCCCAGTCCAGAAAGTCACGAGCCGCCACTGCCCAATACTCTATCACGAACCCCGTGCCGTAGGCGTATGCGTTAAATGGCTCACGATGACAGCGATGAGTAACTGCAGAAAGTCCCATGATTGGACTTTCAAATTCCAGCATTTACTGTTATCATGAGTGTGGCTTTCCCCGGGGTTTTCACACTCCCTCCAAGTAAATGCCGGGATGATACACTATATCAAGTCCCGGGGCATCTATCGCATTCCCGGCCCCAATTACTCCAGTTACACACACTTCTACAGTCACCACAGAAACAGAACTATTCAGACCTATTGAACAGACACCCAAGTACACGGGGCTGGAGACGAAGTTGTACCAGGCTCCTGAACCGATTTAACAATAGCAGTTCCAACTTGATTATACTGAAGGTCATGTGCAAAATTCCATTAAGCCGACCACATGAAAGATCTATTTAGGTAATTGCGAGAGAATTTTGAAGTTTGAAATAAGAGTAAAATATATGAACATAGGCTATTTAGGCTATTTAGTCACGGAACCACTTGTTTCTAATAATTCCTATAATAAGGCCAAGACAGCGTCCTCCCAAATCGTAACCTGAGATACAACTCCAAACACTGGTTATCATATCATAATAATACTTTCTGACATATTCCGCAGATACCCAAGTAATTGGAGCTGATGAACATGATATGCCGAGTTGGTAATTACGAAGTAATAACCCCACGCTTTGTCATAGTTATAGCTTTAGGAGACATCTGCCTTGGATCGGACATATCAACTATAGTTGAATGAGATGTTTAAGTCGGGTTCGAATCCCGAGGAGGGTCCATATTTACGTCTTTCCCAACTAGATAATAGTTGCACTGCGATAGATTATTCGCATTAATTGGGTATTGATGTCCCTAGCATGGAAATTAAACAGGAATAATGTGAGTGTGACACATAAGAACTATAACATTCACCACCATTTACATAAAAAGAATGCAGAAATACACTGCATTTAGTTTCAAATTTAAAATCTGTGGTGCAAAAGACTGTGCTTTGTGAGATTACAGGATAACTGTTTGATTTGCTTTATTGAGAAAGTACTTTGACTGCAGCTGGAGAGTTCATTTTGCCAGTTCTCTCTCTCTTAAGTATCGGAGAGCATGCCAAGCAATTCAACATTTCCTTTTTCCTGATATTGGGCAAGCATTCTGCAACTGGAATGCGGTCAATGGTCGAATGAAGTATTTCATCAAGTGGCTCCGAACAATAACTCAGGTACGTACCATGCCATCACAACCACGAGATGTTATCCGCAGAATTTCATCGCCATTTATTGGAACTACGGAATCCATATATTTTGACCGGCGTGTTTTGTGACAATGCCTCACGTACTAAAATAATCATAACAGTAAATCGTGCGATATTACGTTCGAGGATTGCAATTAAGTGTAGCATTTTAGGTATCCAAGCGGCAAATTCCATGACACGTTTGCCGATATGCCCCCATCTCTGTGAGTTACTTGGGCAACACTTTACAGTGTAAATTGCGATATATATCTGAACGATACATTGCCTATGTTTTCGATTAATCTCTAACGGCTGGGAATGGAATCTCAAATATTAAATGTCATCCTTGCATCATTAACTTCACTTGTAATATGGTAATTCACCACATGTATTTGGAAATCACCCCACAGCAGTATCATTTTTAACTCAGAATAAGTCGATTTTGTATATATTGTACTTGAAACTCGACTTTGAGGCATTGTGCTGATAAAATATGATATGTGGAGCTGCCTGAAGGAAGGGTAGTTCCTCGGGCACTAAAATCTCCCTTACTTAGCAGTTGCTCAATTTGTAGGAGTCAAGATCGCATGTTGTAACCAACATTTTTATGAGTCCTCAAATACAGTTTAATTTAGACTATTGATATTATTAATTTCATTATGTACATTTCGTATCAAAATTGTATCGTGTTGGCAGAGTGTCCTATTGCATTGGTCCGTTCGCAGTAGACGCAGTGTCACTATTATTACTACTACTATTATTATTATTATTATTATTATTATTATTATTATTATTATTATTATTATTGACAAAATAAGCAGTAATCACCCCAATTTTTAAACAAAATAAAAGGAAATATTGCAACAATTGTAGAGGCATTTCTTTGGTAAGCGTCCCTGGCAAAGTGTACTAAGGGATTGCAGAAAGGAGAGTTCGGTCATTAGACGAATGATGGATGAAATCCATTGTGGCTTCATAACACAACAAGGATGTCAAGATAAAATGTTTAGTTTGCGCTAAGATATTGAAAATTGCAACGAGATGAATAGACAGTTGTGTTTGTGTTTTGTAGATCTAGAGAACGCGCTACAGGCTGCTACAGGCATTCAAAAGTAGTTATTTTGATAATCAGACTGTAGTGAGAATTGATGGTAGGATGAGTTCTTGGTTGAAGATTGTTACAGGTGTAAGAAAAGGCTATAATGTCTCACTGCTACTTTTGAATTCATATATGGTCATTTGCTGAAGTATATAAACTGGCTGGGTGGCAATCGATTGGGTAGAAACCAGGTAAGCAGTGTAGCCCATACTGATGACCTGATTGTAATAGCAGACTCCGTCGTAAGCCTACAACTTGAACAGAAACGTAGGGAATATGGTATGAAAATCAGCATTTCAAAACCGAAGGTAATGTTGGTAATTAAGGAACACAAGAAAGTTGAATGCCAAAGAGGAGGAACTAAATTGGAGCAGGTGGTTCATTTTAAGCACGGTACATAAACCGTTTATTCTCTCAGGATGTCGGTACAGGGAATGAAATAGGGTCAAGGTGTAAATATGTGATGTTTTGTTGATACACTGGCAGTGGTGATTGACCTCCGGAATTTGTTTGTTTGGAGTGAATATGTGGTTGCTGTAAATGGTCAATTCAGATGGTATTGTAAAGGCTACTTATCTGGTTGAGTCTTGCGCGGTCCTGTTGAGAGCAGTTAACTTGGTCACTGTATGCATTCGTTCAGTTCGATCCGCTTATTATCAGAAAATAAATAAAAACATGAATAAGAAATTTACGACATCCTCCATTTTGAATTCTTTAAAACATTTCAAATAAATTAGTTACGAATATAGGCTTAGGTATATTATATTAAGCATTGCATGTAGAATTAATGTACCAACTTTTAAAGTGCTTTCTAATACGAACGAATGAATAATTTGCGAGGAAAGCCCTTTGAAATATTTCAAATTTACACTACCACCATGTTGGTTTCTCGTTTATCACCCTCTTGTGAGTCTTATGTATGTACTTATGTAATATTCTTCTATCACCATGCAAAATTTCCGGTCGATTGCATCAATAGCTTCGTAGATCGTGAATCCTGATTACTTAATTCGCTTGGCCACCGTGATTGATTTGTGGCACACATTTGAATTGGTAAGGCATGGTCGAGGTTGGAAGAATTTATTTTAATTGCCTATCGCGTTTCATTGAAATTGCTCCAACTTTTAATGCGCTTTCTAATACGAACGAATGAATAATTTGCGAGGAAACCCCTTTGAAATATATGAAATGTACGCGGCCACCATTTTGTTTTTGCGCTTAAGACCCTCTTGAAAGTAATATGTATGTACTTATGTAATATTCTTCTATCACCATGCAAAATTTCAGGTCGATTGCATCAATAGCGTCGTAGATATTGAAACCTGGTTAAATAATTCGCTCGGCCACCATGATGGATTTGTGGCACACATTTTAATTGGTAAGGCATGGTCGAGGTTGGAAGATTTTATTTTAAATCACTATCATGTTTCATTGAAATAACTCCATCTGGTTAAAAATAATTAGGGACACACACGCGGACAAGAAGTGATATTATAAATCAATATTTCGACAGATGAAAATAGGCTAAATAACTGAAGGATCACTGAATGTCACTGGGGCTATAGCAAGATCAACTATAATACCGTGGCCTTCTCAGGGATATGCACATCCATTAATACAGGATGACAATTTGAATTCCCCCTTGTAATCTATGCTGAAATTACTACTGTCAAATCATAATGTTCGTGAGAAGCTAGGTGACCCGAGCTGAATGGGCATCTTGAAGGAATATACCTGCAATTCACGTACTTATTCTGACGTGTGTGCTCTCCTAACTACGAGCAAAACTGTACTGGTATAAACGTATTACTGGGAGTATTTTATTCCGGTCCTGATTTATCCACCTGTCTAAAAAAACGTCGATACATGTGTAAAATTATGAAATGCTTAGTTCCTACAGTATAAAGCACAATTTCATCTTCTTGACCAATGAATCTTCACTTTGAAAATTCCTTAAATCCCTTTTCGCTTTCTCAGTTAGTTCAAACGATTCCAGAAATAGTGAACTGGAACAACTGCTCAATTATAAAAAGAAGAAAATACAATATCCTGTGCACAAAATTTTTAAGGCATTGCGCTGTATATTGACACAAAATATTGCATGAATCTTGTTGGTATTTGAAAACGTCATATGTTTCTAGAAGGCTACGATTGCAAACAAGCCCGGAGGTACATTTCAGATGTGATTATTTCCAATCTGTGAAATAGTTGCCAGATGACTCCACGGTTAATTACTATATTCTCTGATATTGAACTTGACGGAGAGTATCCCCTTCATCAATAATATTCATTTCCGATGTGATTATTTCCAATCTGTGAACTAGTTGCCAGATGACTCTAGGGTTAATTACTATATTCTCGGATATTGAACTTTACGGAGAGTATCCTCTTCATCAATAATATGCATTGGTGGCTACCGATTGTGTGAATTGAAATTTACCGTATACAGTATAAGCAAATATCAATATTAAAACGACACAAACAGTTGCAATCTAATCGCGGTTACCTCTGCCTTAATTTCTTAATTAAGTGGTTCCATTTGCCTTCGTTTGGATATACAGTGTATTAGATTACTGATTATATTTCATACTAGTTGTGTTTCTTATGATGTTATGGGACCACAATATTTCTATTCAACTGGGTGGAATTTTCGAAAACTCAGCACCTCTGTTACGAGGAACATTTGAACAGTATTTATCATAATGATAGGCACCCTATCTCCTCTAATCATTTTCACATACGGTATCCAAAGGATGCTCCCTTACAATTGTGCATCCAACAGCAACCATGGTCAGCTCGTTATGGATTGCAATCTAAGCGGTATGGTGCCAGATTTCCGTTTATAGTTGTGCGCGCCTAATGAAATTCCTGATATAATGTGTGCGGACTGTCCAATGTATCATCTGTGGACCAACGAAGCATTGACGTGGTGGTCATGGTTCAGTGAATACTCAAGAAGAAGAAACAGCCTACTAACCAGACATAATATTTTCAATAAGGAACATACGAGAAGACATTGCAGCGAAATATTCAAGGAATGCACCAGCTAGCACGTTGCGTCAGTGGGGCGTAGAGCAAGGTCTGTGAAGGAAGAACATTTTATTTCAAACATGTGCACTGCTATTGGAAACACTCGTAAAGTGATAATCAACTAAACTGGAAGTTAAGGGCGTGGTGGGTGGATACATACAAATCACCGGCAAATTTTCATTGAATGATAAATCAAGGGTTGCAATATGCATGCACGTACACTGAAGTGAAAATGTAATGGTGTGCACGATTGGATTATCTCAATAGCTAGTCTCTGTTACTGGTCTCCTTGTTTTCTATTTACCTTTCATAGGACTGAATGCAGGACATTATTTCATTCAAGTGCGGCAGGGATGATAAAAGCATATCAAATCAATAAAAATGCGATTTGAGTTTTATAGTGTCCGTGCTGCCGGAAATATTTGTATCCTAATATACCAATGTTGCATCAATAGGAAGATGGACATAATGATTGCAAACTTGGGATGTAGTAGATTCCTGATGCATTTATTCGGTGTTTTGTTTCATTTATTTTACCTTGTACAACTGAATCATATGCTTTATTTTTAGGGCCGATAACCTAGATGTTAGGCCCCTTGAAACAACAATTATCATCATTATCATGGTGTATTTTTAATCTGGCATCGATTCTTGTTTTTATACTACTGATAACATTAATTTAGTTGAGTTGGCCTTAAAATGTTTTTGTACCTGTGTAGACATCTAAAAAAGCCCTACTTCTACAATATTCTCCTTCGTACATGCGTACATTTTAATTTGAGGCTATTTCCTTTCATCATCCTGTCCGGTCTGCAATACTCTGTTTGAAAACTAGACATCTCCATGCTCCTCTATTAGCAGTTAGTACTGTGACCTCGTCTGTGATGCTTCGAATTAATAATATATATGTCTTAATTATTTTTTGTGAGAATTGTAACAAAATTACAGCATATGTTTTAATTTGACCTAAATATGATATGTCAGAACGATCAGGATTTTTCAAATCACAGATCCTATAATATGTAATATGATATTCTTAGTTCTTGAAATGTATATTAAAGCAATTGCCAAACTCATAAATAAACTAAGAGTTACACAAAGACTATATATGGCCTATTTTCATGTTCTTCTCTTGTCCTTTCAATCTAAAAACTCCCCCGTCAATTAGTTAGTTGTTCCTTATGATTACATAGCTTTCGGTATATGATCTACATTGTGATGAAGTACATAGCATCAAGAATATTTAATTCATTTCTACACTGATTCTGTGATCTTGAAAAAATAATCCGTACTGTGAGTTTATGCACGTCTTAGAAAGTTTTATTTTTACCCAAATACATATTTACGTTAAGTTTGAAAACCCACAAACTTACTTATGCCGACTACTCACCCGTTGCAATGCATGTCTGCGTGCTTCTCTTTTTAAAGTAGAAACTAAGTTGCCCTGTGAATATTTTAACCTTGATAGGAACGTGTAGAGGTGACTTACATAAGAAACGGGACTAACATTCAGATGTTCAAAACACCATATAGCGTTATCTCCCTTACCCTGCCGTCTTGCCACACAAAGGAATGCGGGGTGAATAACGAGTGGTGCGAGTTGCGTCGAGCGTTCCCCACAGCATACAAATGTATGAGAATGTACGTATAAGCAAGGGTCAATTATGCGTCAAACACATAGGTCTGATGTCCAAATAGTTCATTATTAAAAATGTATGATGAGACGTGAACGAGAAAAGAGGCTGGGTGGCTTGCCTCTTCTACACATACTTACCTGAGTGGAAGCTGGCGCAAGGTCTTTTATCTGTGAATGTGATAGCTTGAAGGACAACGATATCCTTCAACGGTGAACAAAAGACTGTTTGGGCGAAATGAGGATGCTCGCTCGAAGGTAGTAATTCACAGAGCCACGGTTTTGTTTCACGCTTTAGCAATGATAGATGTACAGGGTTATCCGTTTGGGATGTCAGAAAAGTAAAACGCTATACACAAGAAAATATGTACATCTATTGCTTGTTAACGGTACATACGTGTTAAGGAGAGTCTAAAGTTTGTATCACAGCACATTAGCACTCATCATGTCCACCATCGCGCACGCGGCACATATGATACCTCGAATCCATGTTGCGCCACGTGGCACGCAGCATTTCTGGAGTGATTTGCTGAAGGGCTGCTGTAATCTCCCTCCGTAGGTCAGCCAGATTCTGTGGGCTTTGTACGTACACTGTCGACTTGACGTAGCCCCATACAAAGAAATCTGAAGGAGCTAGGTCATGGCAATTAGGAGGCCATGGGATAAGTCCATCACGGCCGCACAAGCGATCGTTGAATATGAGGCTTAATTGTCCCGTCACCATGATAGCCCAATGCGGTGGAGCACCATCCTGTTGATAGATAATCATGTCCAGTATCCCATCTTGCTGTAATTGAGGGACCACATTCTGCTCGATCATTTTAGATAATTGACGGCACGAACAGTCTCCTCCGCAAAAAAGAATGGTCCGTAGACTTCCTCAGATGTCACTCTGAACCACACATTCACTTTAGGGCTGGCTCGAGTTCGTATGAGACATGTGGATTTTCTGTTCCCAATTGATGCAGTTACGCGCGCTGACTCGGCCACTCACATGGAATGTGGCTTCGTCCGTGAACTTCCGTCGTTTAAAACATTGATCGTCACCTTCCTGCCGTTTACACATCGTCGTAACAAAACTGAGTCGAGCTCAGTAATTCAGCAGTGTCAATGCTTGCAGGCGCTGCATACGGTATGGACTCATGTGAAGATAACCCCTAACAATCCTGTTATATGCTGTGTATGTTGTATTCTGCTCTGTTGATAAGCGGCTGAGTGACTTTCTTGGACTCTGTGTCATGGCTTGTTGAATATATTCCTCTTTGTTGCTATCACGCCGCCTTCCACCTTTGTGAGGCATCTGCAATCCATTTTCCAAAAACATGTTGTAACATTTAGCAATGCCCCGATGTTATGGGACATCCCTAACGTTGTACTGACGTCTGAAAGCTCGCTGGGTCTTCACTACACTCGAAAATTTGGCATACCGTACAACACACTGAGCGCGTTGTTGTGGAGTAACGACAATCTTCACTCAACACTGTAACAACACTGATCACTGAGCGCGCACTAACGTGTACCGCTCTGTACCTGACATCTGGTGATTGCACTATGAACTACACTGCTGCGTTGTCTCTCGGAAGTCATTGTTGCAAAGAGAATCATTGTTAACTCCCAGCATTGTCTCGTACTGTATGCGTATTTGTGGTTGGAAATATTCTATCACTTGAAAGTTTTGAAAGTTAATCTATGCTAAATAAAACAGTGTCTGGAAAGAAGCCAAAAACAGGTTGTGACATCTCGCTCAGTTAACTAGTTAACGCAGCGCGGCCAATCAAGCAATTCCCAGCCCACACGTGACAAGCAGGATGGCTCGAGAGGAGCTAGGCTTTTTCTGAATTCGTGAAACCAGCCGAAGACTTCCGATTTCACACTCGACCTATGTCGGGGATGCGTTAGAAGGAATTCTGATCGCAAGCTAAGTAGTGGGAGCACGAGCCAACCGCGTGGCAGAGATAGCCAATAGGAAGAGGCGTTACTGAGAAGAAAGCATTTAGCGCAATTAGCATATCTAATTACCAGCGAAATATTAACGCTTAAAACATTAGAGAAGCTGTTAATTAATAAATAAGAAGTATTTATTGACATTTGCGGCTGATTAAATGCTTAATTATGGAATAATATTATATTCGCTATTAACGCGCCATATAGGCAAGTATTTATGAGGGGACGTCAACTTTTATGTCGGAGTGGGGGACAAGCAACTAAGATCGTGGCTCTTATTATTCACGACTTCGTCAAGAGTGGACGTGTCCACTGATTACATTTGAAGACAAAGCTGATATACATTGATATATCATCGAAGAAGTTATTATTACAAGCAGCATATTAGCAATGAGAATTACGGCACATTAGATTGCGTAAATATATATCTACGTTTATTCTGCAACTACAATGAAGAAATACGTGAAACTAATTAAAGCAACGAGTAAGGTGATCGAAATTATTCTACGCATTTATAACCATGTCCAATACACGGAAGTTGAGAGGGGAAGAATCTATTGAATCTACAGCTATGGAGATGTGCTACTAAAATGCTACAGGGAACATAGCTATCATGATGGCGAGAATATTCGAAATGACATAATATTAATACTGTGGGGGAGATGAACATCTAATCGCTCCTGCGTAAGTTAAAACTACAGCTACAAAAGTCATTTCAACGACTACAATGATGGATACACATATCTATCTGAAATGCGTTGAAGAAGACAGAAGAAATTCCAGAAGGGGCGTGGCTCGGGTGATCCCAGCGCGAATCAAGTGAGAAAGGGCTTTCCCATCTCATTAAGAAGATAGCCAAGCTGAGAGGACGACTACAAGATGATGTTAGAGTTCTAATCCAGTTCCAGGCCGTTTGGAGACTTCCGAAGGAGATCGAGAAGGGTTCCACACGACATCTTGAGGGGGCGATTTCCCAGAAACAATCCGTTTCTGATGAACAACGAGGGAAATCCACTTCTAGTCAGCTCTACGCAGCACCAGGTAGTCAATTGGCCAACGAAGTATCCCATTTTGAAGAATTGTAGAAACGTTTGAGAATATCCGACAACTTAGTTTTTTAATGCCATTTTTCTAAATCTTCGAAACATATTTCACTATTTTTCGATTTGATACTTTCATCGATATGTTAGGTAGAAGTTTCATTTTCGATTTTCATCGATGTTTCAGATTTTTAAGCGATTTTTGTGACGATTTAGAATTGCTATTTGGAATTTAGAATCGTATGCGATTTCATATTTCCTTGATGGAGATTTTATCGTTTAGGTCGAATTGTATTGTTTTGCTCGAATTTGTTTCATTTAAATTGTATTGTATTTTAAAATTGATTTGATTATTTTTAGTAACGATGGATGTTCAATGGAAAATAGGTTCCAAGGATAATAATTATATATATATTAAATAATTCTATCGTTGATGATCTATTTTGTGGATTTGGACGAATTTATAGTCTAATAACTTATTCGACAGATCTGGTTGTAAATATTTATTTACATTATTCACAAATATTAAAATATGGAACTGTACAAGAATTGAAATAGAGTAAGAACGGAAATAATATTGTAATATGAGTAGAAGTAAATACAAGCTACGACATAATAGTAGAACAGTCAAAGATTTAAGAAATACCTGAGAGAAGTACATTGGCTGAGTGAAAATGTTATTTAGGAAATGAAAGTAATTGTTATCGAATGAATAGTATTCTATTATATTACCTGTTAAGATAATTTATCGAAAGAACCAATATTTTTATTAAGTATGTTGGACCTGCAATAAAAATATAGTAACGAGAAGTAATGTATTTTGGAGAATAATACATAATATATATATATTATTTATTTCCCTTCTTAACACAGATTCATTAATGATCTCCTGCGTTTTCTTTCATGGTGTGATTTTCCTTTTATTTTTTGAAATTTGTTCAAATGTTTCGGAATCCATTTATTCCTTAAACAATTCTTTAAGAATTTTATATCCTTACATAAACTGATGATTTTGACCTTTGTGCTGGAGAATTTATGTGCTTCAATATATGCCTGGTTGGCTTCATTATGAATATCTATGACTTAAGTAATTTTTTCAAGATTTCGCGTATTGATTTTGATATGTTATGCAAATGTCCACTTTACAATACAAAAATATCTTTTTATATATCACTTGATGTCAATATACATTTTGAGACATGTTTCGGCTCTGTGAGCCTTCTTCAGTCAAAATCACTAAAAAATTCTCCTAAAACAGTCTAATGTTTGGTCTCTCAATAAAAATTTGTAAAACATTTTTACTTCGTCAAGATGATTAAAACACATGAATATGAAATGTTAAAAGTTTTTTTTATGTACAAAATTTCGAAACGTGGGCCACATTCTTGTTGATCCATTTTTAAACAGGGGACCTGGAACAATAAAAAATTACCTGACAATCTGCGGTTCCTATTTGGAAACATCAAAAGATGAATCCAGTTGGGTAAAAAACTAACCCCATTGTACGAGCGTCTTGAAAAATGGATCGTGTCTAAATATGTCATGTAGAAACAGGTGATCGGAAGTTGTTTATTTAGTGCTTTGCAAATGTTTTCAACAAACTGTATCGCGGGAAACTAAATGAAATATGAAAAAGTAAACAATAACAAAACCCACTTATAAATGACCAATGTTTACATACTGCAGTTTCGAGACCATGAACTGACACCTCACAACTTTGTAAGAGATACCACAAATGTGTCCGTCTTGTTCTTCTGCCTTTAATCACTGGTTGACTTGATACTGCAAGTATGAGGTCAACGGTCGCGGGAGGGGAGGCATAGCGTATGTCAGACCCTTACGTTATGGAGGAGGGAGGGCCGCTTCCTGCTTATGTCGGTCTCTTCGCCTTAATTTCAAGATCGTGTTAAATAAAATGTTGTCGTTGAAAGTTAATTCGTTCAAGTTATTTACAGGGTCTGTTTTTTTGGGCGATATTAATGTCTATGTTCTCTAACACATTAAGTTTTTTACTTTTATTAACAATGTGTACAATTTCCAAATTCTTATCTATCGAACTGAAATTATGTTTTTTCTCGTCCAAGTGGTTCGCACATACTATAACAAACTCAATTAGAAAGTTCAATATTAACATTGCCTACAAAACACAAAATAATAACAGCAGAATCTTTTTTAATCACAATCGTGTAAATAAGACCAATAAGTTCAGCAAATCGGGAGTGTACAAACTAAAGTGCAAGGATTGCGATTCCACCTATTTTCGACAAACGGGTAGAGCGTTCAACGTAAGATAGGGGAACATACCAGCGCGTTCAACATTTGCAAAGCACAAAATAAACAACTTCCGATCACCTGTTTCTACATGACATATTTAGACACGATCCATTTTTCAAGACGCTTGTACAATGGGGTAAGTTTTTTACACAACTAGAGTCATCTTTTCATGTTTCCAAATAGGAAACGTAAATTGTCAGGTAATATTTTATTGTTCCAGGTCCCCTGTTTAAAAATGGATCAACAAGAATGTGGCCCACGTTTCGAAATTTTGTACATTTAAAAAGAATATTTAAGCATTTTATATTCATGTGTTTTAATCATCTTGACGATGTAAAAATGTTTTACAAATTTTTATTGAGAGACCAAACATTAGACTGTTTTAGGAGAATTTTTTAGTGATTTTGACTGAAGAAGGCTCACAGAGCCGAAACTTGTCTCAAAATGTATATTGACATCAATTGATATATAAAAAGATAATTTTGTATTGTAAAGTGGACATTTGAATAACATATCAAAATCAATACGCGAAATCTTGGAAAAATGACTAAAGTCATATATATTCATAATGAAGCCAACCAGGCATATATTGAAGCACATAAATTCTCCAGCACAAAGGTTAAAATCAACAGTTTATGTAAGGATATAAAATTCTTAAAGAATAGTTTAAGGAATAAATGGATTCCGAAACATTTGAACAAATTTCAAAAAATAAAAGGAAAATCACACCATGAAAGGAAAACGCAATAGTCATTAATGATTAATGAAAGTGTGTTAAGAAGGGAAATAAATGTTCTTTACAAAAAGAAAGATTTTTAAATTAAAAAATGTACAACCATCACTTAGTAGCAGCAAATAAATTAACTCAAATAGGGTGGGATAATTTTCAACGGTGCAATATAGAAAAAATGGAATTCGTTTTAGATAAGAAACAAAAAGTCCTATACAAAAAATCTAATGCTTTAAGTATCAGAAAACAGGCACATCCGTAGATGAAAATATCGTCAGCCCGTGTTTTCAACAACCTATCATTAACTTAACCGATATAAAACTTTCAACTGATGAGGAATTAATTTTAAATAACGGTCCCAAGTATAATTGGACCCAAACATATGATGAACGCACAATCACTAATACTATTGCTGAAATAGAAGTAGCCATACAGGATCTAAGCCAGGAAAATAAAAACGTAATAAGGCACGAGACTAGCAGAAAAATAGAAAAGATTCTTAAGAACACAGAACCCAGAACGCAATCTGATAAGCAAAGCATCAAACAACTAAAATGAAAAATTAACAGTAGCAATATAATAGCTACAAAATCAGGCAAGAGTAATAAAATAGTCCTTCTAAAAAAAAAGAACAATACATAGAAAAATCGGAAACATATTTCGAAAGCACAAAGTTTAAAGTAGTTCACAAAGATCCAACTGCGAATATCCAAAAAACTTAAAACAAGTCATTAAAAATGTAGATGTTCTGTTTGACGGAAAACAACCTCCAAACTTAGTGAACATGAGCTCCGGACACCCCACAGCCAGGGCACTACCCAAAACCAATAAAAAAGAAGTAACTATTAGACCCATAGTTAACTTTAAGAACAGCCCAACGTATACATTAGCAAAGTACATACAGCAATTTCTAAAAAAACATATAAAATTTGAAGCTAATACAGACTTCACTAATTCCATCGATTTCAGCAAAAAAAAAAGAACTAAACATAGAAGATAAACATACCGTGCATTCGTTTGACGTACAAGACATGTACTCGAATATTTCAATAAAGAAAGCACAAAAAATAATCCTAAATAACTTACGACAGAATGGAAAAGTAAGTACAATAGAAATTAATGTGTTTATGTCACTACTTAATTTTTGTTTAGAAAACACTTTTTTTTCACCTTTAATAATAGAATATATCAACAAACCAATGGTTTGGCAATGGGATCTCCGGCATCGGGTATTATAGCAGACGTTTATTTGAATTTCTTGGAACAAAATAAAATCATTAACCATCTACCAGGTATTGTGTTCTGGAGTAGATATGTGGACGATGTGTTCTCTATAATAGACGAAAAAACGGTAAAAGCAGACGAATTATTGGATATGTTAAACAAGTTAGATAATATAAAATTCACGCTAGAATCCGAAAAAGAAAATTGCTTACATTACTTAGATCTAAAAATAAAGAAAATACAGAATAAGTTACATTTTGAAATATATCGCAAGACAACCCAAACAGACATAACAATCAAGAAGGATTCTAATCACCCAGAGAGCCATAAGAAAGCGGCTTTTTACAGCTTAATTATTAGGGCGCTAAATATTTCACTCAGTGAAGAAAGTTTAAGCAAGGAACTAAAAATCATAGCCAACATCGCAAAGAAAAATGAATATTCACTAAATTACGTCAACAGAATCAAAAATAAGATTGTTAACAAATTTGAAACAACTTTAGATAAAGATCGCAAAAAGAACCAAAATTTCGCTACTTTCACGTATGTAAACCCAAAAGCACATACTATAACAAACTCAGTTAGAAAGTTCAATATTAACATTGCATACAAAACACAAAATAATAACAGCAACATCTTTTATAATCCCAATAGTCTAAATAAGACCAATAAATTCAGCGAATCGGGAGTGTACAAACTAAAATGCAAGGATTGCGATTCCACCTATTTTGGACAAACGGGTAGAGCGTTCAACGTAAGATAGGGCAACATACCAGCGCGTTGAAATATAACAAGTTCTCGGCCATGGCGAACCACATGGACGAGAAAAAACATAATTTCAGTTCGACAGATAAGGTTTTGGAAATTGTACACATTGTTAATAAAAGTAAAGAACTTAATGTGTTAGAGAACATAGAAATTCATATCGCCCAAAAAACATACCCTGTAAATAACTTGAACGAATTAACTTTCAACGACAACATTTTATTTAACACGATCTCGAAATTAAGGCGAAGAGACCGACATAAGCAGGAAGCGGCCCTCCCCCTTCCATAACGTAAGGGTCTGACGTACGCTATGCCTCCCATCCCGCGACCGTTGACCTCATACTTGCAGTATCAAGTCAACCAGTGATTAAAAGCAGAACAACAAGACGGACACATTTGTGGTATCTCTTTCAAAGTTGTGAGGTGAAAGTTCATGGTCTCGAAACTGCGGTATGTAAACATTGGTCATTTATACGTGGGTTTTGTTATTGTTTACTTTTTCATATTTCATTTAGTTTTCCGCTTTACAGGTTGTTGAAAACATTTGCAAAGCACTAAATAAACTACTTCCGATCACCTGTTTCTACATGACATATTTAGACACGATCCATTTTTCAAGACGCTCCTACAATGGGGTAAGTTTTTTACCCAACTAGAGTCATCTTTTCATGTTTCCAAATAGGAACCGTAGATTGTCAGGTAATTTTTTATTGTTCCAGGTTCCCTGTTTAAAAATGCATCAACAAGAATGTGGCCCACGTTTCGAAATTTTGTACATAAAAAAATCGTTAAGCATTTTATATTCAGGTGTTTTAATCATCTTGACGATGTAAAAATGTTTAACATTTTTTTTGAGAGACCAAACATTAGACTGTTTTAGGAGAATTTTTTAGTGATTTTGACTGAAGAAGGCTCACATAGCCGAAATATGTCTCAAAATGTATATTGACATTAGGTGATATATAAAAAGATAATCTTGTATTGTAAAGTGGACATTTGCATAACATATCAAAATCAATGCGGGAAATCTTGGATAAATGACTAAAGTCATAGATATTCATAGTCTTTCATTTTTGTCATTCTGAAGGAATATTACTTCCATAACTGTAAAACATATTATTTATCAATATTAATGCATTGGCATTTATTATTATTATTATTGGAAGAATATATTCTGTAAGAAAATTATTAATTCATAAACTGTGTCATAAATCTGCTGCGTTCTGAATGGGGTAAGACTTCCCATCTTATTACTGCAATATCGAAAATGAAATTTTGAGGATGCACCTCAGCTACAAGTCTACTTGACTGCAAGGAAAATTACTCCTAAAAATGTGTAATCATTTAAATATAAATGCGCTCTTAATAATAGAGACAGTGAATTGGTTTTATCGGAATGGCGGAAAATTCATGGCTCGAGAAGTTATTCAGGCATTTCGGAAGTCTACGGTATCATGTTTTCTGTGGCGAGTTGACCTCCCTCGGTGCAGATCGAACCCAAGCACTACGGATCTGAGAATCCTAAAATGCTGGACATGGGACATGTTGAAGCATTCAACTCCCTCGGCGCAGATCTAATCCAAGCACCATGGATCTGAGAATCCTACACGCTGAACATGGGACATGCTTATAGCGCGCTGCTCTCCTGTCATCCACAGAAATATATGCCGTAGGTGGCCCTGCTCCTCGTTCCTATTGGGTCAATCTGGCATGATCTCCTCACATTCCGCCGCCTTAGCTGCTAACCATATTCACTAACTGGGGCAGTGAAATTGTTCTATAATGGGGCTGTTCTTCATACATACAAGTCATGTTACTAGCGTGCCCCACTGCAAATAATGAAGTTCATTTATGTAATCCAGTGGCTGACTGGAGAAGAAAATGGGTAACAGTTCCTGTTGATAATGTCTTTGATAAATCAAGGGTGAAATCTGGCCTGATAATTCCCCGTGAAAATGTATGTTGGTAAGGTAGCCTACTCTCACTTGCAAATGTTCAATGTGGTGGTCCCAGTTCTCACGTTTGATATAAGTGGTGGGAATAGCACAAGATAAAGTCATATACTTGTGTAACAAGTCACTCACATACCTTGGAATATGTTGAAGTGTTCAACCAGCGAATATTATAAGTTTCGAAGCACTGTTATATTACCACAAACGAAGCACAAAATCTATGTCCACTCGGGCATAGTGGCGTTGTATATGTTGCCTAGCTCCAAGGAGCGCTCGTTCAGAATAATGGCGTATTTCACGGTCGTGGACACACACACACACACGTGGACTATTATGACGACTCGATGACTGTATCGGTGTGATATACCTGACCTCTACCAGGGCTGGCTTAGATACTGTCCCAAGGACACATATCGATCTGTGAACTCGCACTACGTAATGTTGGATCTTACGTCTCATTGGCTATATCCATACAAAGATCGAGAAGTTTGGTAAATTCCCATAAAAAAAACAGGAATAAGCTGGTGAATTACTCCTAACTTCATTCTGAAGTGGTGGTATAACCTTCTTCCATAACACAAGCTTTATAAAAATAATACCCATCAACTTCCGTTGGCGCCACGTGAAACACGCGGCTCATTCAAACTCTGCTGGGCTGACAGCTCGGAAACTGCTCGCTGACGTCATTAGCGTGCTCCCTTTGAAATCACGCCAGACCACACCATCGTAAATGGGCACATTCGCCGCCTACCTCTTCAAAAATAAAAAATCTTTGAGTTCTTATTTTTTTCATTTCCCTCGATGTTTCCTCTTCTTAATCGGCGTGATACAATTTCATGCTGGCTGCATTAAATGTGCTCTCTGAACTTCTCCAGTTCGTGCGTTTCCTCCTTTTGGTTAAATAAGGTGTCATTCGCCCTTTCATCTACTTCTTCTTCGATGATCTGGTTCCATCTAATATGTTCCTTCATGAAATCCTCTTCAGTGGTCTTCCATAAGACAATCGGTGTGAAAAATCCTCCTGCTCTATGTCAATCTGCCGTAAATCGGTGCTTTTTCCTTTCCTTTGCCTTCCTTTGAAGTTCCAGGTTTAGGCTCTTCCGTGTCGTTTAACCGGGTAAGCTCCCCTAAGTATTTCATACTTTCTTTATGTCTTTCTTCCAAGTACTGGCGATTGTTGGCATCCCTGGAGTTATGATTTTCCTGATTCTGGGATCTTGGATTATTACTATCATCTGCGTTTCTCTAACTCGAGTTATCCCTTCTGGAGTCGTACTGTCTCCCACGGCGATATCTCCCTCTTCTATCATACTGGGGATATTTTCCTTGGTATCTCCCGCCATAGGATTCCTGTCGTGGTCTTCCCTCACGATTGTCACGTGGTTGGTAATTCCTCTCATTATCACCACTCTGCGTTTGGCAATGTCGGTCTGTCGTTACCAGGTTAATGGTTCGAGGATCTGACCTGACGTTCCTCTCCCGAAACTGTTGGTTGCTGACGTGATCTAAACGTTGAAACGTTGAAGAACTTCGTCCAGGTCTTCCAGATTTTCAGCTCCAGCAGCTATCAGCGTTCTCTGGACCTCTAACGGGAACTGATGTGTCAATGCCATAATTAATTCAGACTCTGGCATTGGAGGTTGCAAAAATTTCGGTTTCGAAAACTGGCTTGCGAATTAACCTGAATACTGCGTAGGTTGGGTATTAGAAAGCTTTTTTGAGTAGGCCTACTGGATTTCTGGGGACCAAATTTTCTTCAAGAGATTTCTTGAGAAATCTTCGATATCTGTCATGGAATACCTAAAAGCGCGATACCTTAAACGTTTGGGACCCTCAAACAGTTTGCCTATCACTTTCACCTCTAAGAAATTCTACCGGGGTAATGGTACCTACACCACTAAACTTGGTTGGTTTTTCATCTTTGCTTTTAATAACTGTCATCACTGAACCACGACCAGATGTTGGACTGAAGTGTGAGTGAGGTGTCTTGGCATTTGTAATGTTAAAGTCTTTGGATCCTATTCCTGATTGGTATTCCATTTCCATAGACCTCATTTTGTTCTCTAATGCGGAAACAGCTGTTTGAAAATCATTAGAGGGCGTTTTCTCGCTTTCTACCTTCCTATAATCCATGCTGTCGGATGTTACTCGTTCAGGTGACAATTTGGAAATATCGACCTTTAACTGTTCCAAAATTTCGGATTTAAAATATTTGGAAGCATCCATCTTCCATTGTTCCAACATTTCGGTTTTTAAGTGAACTGGCTGCATTTCCGTCTTAGATTGTTCATGCTGAATTTTAGAAATTTCCTCTCTGATTTGGGATATTTCTGCATGAAATTTAGAAATTTCCGCTTTAACTTGGGATATTTCTGGCTGAAATTTAGAAATTTCCGCTTTAAGTTGGGATATTTCAGTGTTCAACCGTTCAGGTGGTGTTTCTACAACTCCGGCCTTCAGTTGTTCTACCAGTTCAGATTTCATTTGCTCCTGAGCTGTCTGTAACTCCATGGTAGTAACTGTTTCGGTCTCGATTTTAATTTTTATTTTATTAAAATCGTCATGAAAACCCTGGTTATAAGTTTCAATGCGTCTTAAGATTTTCTCGGAATCCGACACTCTTTTGGTCAAATCCTTCGTGACTATTTTTCCTAATTTGGCTACATCTTCTTGAATTACCACCACGTCCTTTCTTAGGTGGTAATCGCATGTCCTGATGGCTTGATGAACCTCTTTCAAATCTTCTTCTACTTCTTTCGCTACGCATGTCAGTATCTGTATCTGCATATTTTCAAAAATGGAAGTTTTGAAGTCTACAGAAATTTTAGACTGTATTTAGGTTACAACGCTATCCGTGACATCATTAATCTTTTCTTCTAATCTCTCTTCCATACAGCTAGCCTCATCTTCTAATTTCGCAACATATCTTTGAGCTTTCTTAATAACTGCCTCTTCTAATTGCTCTATCACTTCACGAGTTGTCACCACGTTTTCCTCAAGCTAAAAACATTTTTCAAGAACCCGACTCTTCACCGATCCTATATGAGCTTCTAAGGTACTAGAATTTTCCTGAATTTTCCTTTCAATGGAATGAATTTGTTTTTCATGAGCTAAGTAATTACTTTTGACCCTATTCTCTATCAAGGTGAGAGCAGCAGAATTATCAAAAATCTGACATTCTAAATTGGCTTCTACTAACTTAATTTGTTTTTCAAACGATTCAGAATTCCATAAAATTTTCTTTTCTAACAAATTAGAGATACTATCAATATTAGTTTCTAATTCTTTGGAACTACCTTGAATTTTTTCCTTCAAGTTCTTTGGAGCTACTTTGAATTTTACCTTCAGGTTCTTTGGAGCTACTTTGAATTTTACCTTCAAGTTCTTTGGAGCTACTTTGAATTTTACCATCAAGGTCTTTGGAGCTACTTTTAAGGGACTCCGAAAATTTATTTTCAAGGGATTCAGACTTTTCATTAATTTTAACCTCAAGTAATTCTGTACAATTTTTAATCCTGTCTTCTAATATTTTTGTATTAGCTTTAACATTTCCATCTGCTCCAGAGAGAGCATCAGAAGTTTCCTTCATTTTTGTTTGCAGGGAATCTAAAACTAGTGAGTTCTCTGCCATCTTGTCATTTAGAGACATTAGTAAAGTTTTCAGTTCATTATCAGACTTAATCACACTATATAATCAATGGAAATTAGTGAGAAGAACAATCACCAGACACTCAAGGAACTTAGAGCTAATTACTATCATTACATCCTCCCACTATTAATGCAATTGTTAACCATCGACAATCTCTAGCTATGTTTAGAAAGAGAGAGTGGACTTAAACTATACACTCTATCTATGGTTTGTGTATCGAGTATCATAATAATACAGTATCGCTAAGCTATTGTTAAAGCAATAGTTATGTCAGGTAAGGGGTACAAATCCTTGCTTTCTTGTATTGAAAATGTGAACATAAGTCAAACGCCTTAACCACTCGGCCAACCTGACAGTTAATAATGTAATTTGTTTTGTGCACTTGAGTGTTTACAATATTTTCCAGTGTACAATGACCCAACTACTTGCTCGTTTTTAAATGTAGATTTTTTTTTTTTCTATAACATAATAGTTATGAGTCTTGAGAACTGGGTGTTTAATATAGGGTTAAAGGCATCTTAAAATAATTTTAGAAAAGCTCTCAGGTATCGTGTCATGGGTTTTAGTAATGCATTACTGTTTGTTGACTAGCATTTACCATTACACAACATTATTTTGGTAAGCTCTACATGTTGTTTGAGTCTTCAGCCTTTTGACTGGTTTAATACAGCTCTCCATGACTCCCGGTCCTGAGCTAATCGTTTCATCTCTATATAGCTACCACACTCAACATCCAAGGCTATCTGTTTTACATATTATAACCTTGGTCTACCCCTACAGTTCTTGTCCTCAACCCTTTCTTCCATAACTAAGCATGCTATTCCTGGGTGTCTTAGTATGTGTCCTACCAACCTATCGCTTTGCTTCATTAGCAGTTGCCAGAAACATCTCTCCTCTCCCACTTGTCATAATACCTCATTGTTTGTAACCTTATTTACCCATTTAATCATCATCTTTCTCCTGTAACACCACATTTCAAACACTTCAATTACCACTTTTCTGCAACACAAATAGTCCAAGTTTCACTTTCATAGAGTGTCACGCTCCAGACAAAGGTCTTCAAAAATGACTTCCTAATACCTAAATCTATATTCAATATCAACAAATTCTGTAGAAATTCTTTCCTTGCCTGAGCTACATAACAATACTAATCGTCTCTGGTATAATGTCTTGTTTTGCAAACATAGTTGCTCAGTAGGTCTATGCATTTTTTGTATATAACCCAAAATAGCAAACAGTTTTTCTAAAACCCTACTCACTGGTCAATAACAAGCATAGTCTCCAAAGGGTTTCGTTGGTATGCAGTTAACTCATGTCTGGTTAGTCAATTCTTATTGCAAGGCCAGTCAGCACCTAAAAATTCATCTTAACATATTGTCTAATTATCTTTCTATTTACACACCAGTGACTAATGAATAGTCAATATTTTTTTGGTCTTTACCTAAAATCTAAAATCGTATATCAAATTTCTATAATCTAAAACCAAAAAAAAGTATAGTATAGAAAACATAATTCCAAGTAATACAAATCCTTATGTTTTTCTTTAATAATTAGTTACCGAAAATTTAAAGTCATGACATCATGGTTTGGTATTTTTGTAAATTCCAAAATCTAAAATGTAAATTCTAAAATCTAAAGTCTAAAATCAAAAACAAATCAAAAATCTTACTTGCATTAGCTGTATATTGAACCCAGGTCACCTTTGTATTTGTAATCGAAGTAATAATTTGAAAAAAACATACAAGTGTAATCAGTCTTAAAACATTATCCCTGCTTTTTTATATGTTTTTGACATGAGTATTAACCTAAAATCAAACCCTGGTCTACCTTAGTCAAAGGCTAACCAGCTTAACCACTGCACCACCATAACCGTCTTTCTTAGCTTGGTTTGTTCTCAGCCTTAAAGCTAAAAATCGAGTTAAGACCTCCAGTGCAAGAGACAAAAGTGCTTGCCACTGCAGCACAAAATGGTTAGCAAGTAACATTAGACATCCAAAAAGGATTGTATTGTTTCGGTTTGGTTCAGTGTAGTCACCATCTGGTTTTCTTAGCTACCCTCTTTAACCAATCAATTAAAGATAGTCTACTCCTAATTCTTGAATCAATAAATTTGATTTTGTACACACCGTTTGTCATGTCATGCCCGAAACCTATACTCCCTATGTACTGCGGTCAGGTTTAAAAACAAGTTTAATTGTTTCAAAGACTTGTCAGTCACCATACGTGTAGCCTACAATAATTCTTTCTCTACCTAGCTATGTTTCATCACTCACCATGAACATCTAACATTATGGGTTTGCAATATATTATGAGAAACAAAAGTCCATGACCTTGTTGTTTTCAATCTTTTTGGGAAAATTCATAAGCCATAAAAAGAAAGCGTCATGTCAAGTTCTAGGACACCTTATGTGTCCAAATCCCATTATTAGTTTATAAAATTTCAAATCAGTAACCTTGCCGTTTTGGGATATTTAAATAAATGCATGCATCATAGGAAAAATCATAAAAAAATCTTAAAACATGTCGTCGTATTACCCTCTTCAATCAATGATTCACAAAATATCGATTCATCCATTGCACATGGCCACCGTGGTCGGCGACATGCTCGATTAAACACAACCGGTACTCTCTCTCTCTCTCTACTAAAAAAATAAAAAAAAAGTTAAAAATCTAAATTTTCAAAATGTGTGGTTAGGCCCTTTGGCAAAATTTCAAAAAGTAAATAATAAATTCAAGAAGGGATTGTCACCCTGAGTATTATAACACCTCATGTGTCCAAATCTGATTATTGGTTTCCCCTTATTCCCTGTAAGATCTACATTCATTGCTTTAGGGGTAAAATAACCGATCGTGGTAAAGGCGTATTTAATGACCAATTTTTGAGCTATCACACCTAATTTTAGGGTGCTTATTTTCCAAGATATCGATTTTTCAATTTTGGGGTAGTTTTCACCCCCCTACTAGTTTTCATCAAAAACAAAAGATCTTAGGTTCATTTATTATTTTTAGGTGTTTAACACATTTTTCCCCTGTAAAATCTACATTCATTGTTTTAGGGGTAAAATGACCGATCGTGGTAAAAGAGTATTTAATGACCAATTTTTTGAGCTATCATACCTAATTTTAGGGTTCTCTGTTTCCAAGATATCGATTTTTCAATTTTGGGGCGAGTTTTAACCCCCTACTCTTTTTCATCAAAAACAAAAGATCTTAGGTTCATTTATCATTTTTAGGTGTTAAACACCTTTTTCCCTGTAAAATCACCTTTCACTGTTTTAGGGGTGAAATGACCTATCATGGTAAAAGCATATCTTATGACCTATTTTTAAAGCTATCACACATAATATTAGGGTTCTTAGTTTCCAAGATGTCGATAACGTTATAACTATTATGGTTATGCATATATATATTGTGCCCCTTTACGATGTTGTGGTCTGGCGTGATTTCAAAGGGAACGCACTAATGACGTCAGTGAGCAGGTTCCGAGCTGTCAGCCCAGCAGAGTTTGAACGAGCCGCGTGTTTCACGTGGTGCCAACGGAAGTAGAAAGCTATTATTCTTATAAAGCTTGTGTTATGGAAGAAGGTTATACCAGCACTTCAGAATAAAGTTAGGGGTAATTCACCAGCTTATTAATGTTGTTTTATTGGAATTTAACAACCTTCTCGATCTTTCTATGGATATAGCCAATGAGACGTAAGATCCAACATTACGTAATGCGAGTTCACAGATCGATATGTGTCCTTGGGACAGCATATAAGCCAGCCCTGGTAGAGGTCAGGTATCTCACACCGACACAGCCATCCAGTCGTCATAATAGTCCACGTGTGTGTGTGTGTCCACGACAGTGAAATACGCCGTTATTCTGAACGAGCGCTCTTTGGAGCTAGGCAACATATACAACACCACTATGCCCGAGTGGACATAGACTTTGTGCTTCGTTTGTGATAACATAACAGTGCTTCGAAACTTATAATATTCGCTGGTTGAACACTTCAGCATATTCCAAGGTATGTGAGTGACTTGTTACACAAGTATATGACTTTGTCTTGTGCTATTCCCACCACTTATATCAAACGGGAGAACTGGGACCACCATATTGAACATTTGCAAGTGAGAGTAGGCTACCCTACCAACATACATTTTCACGGGTAATTATCAGGCCAGATTTCACCCTTGATTTATCAAAGACATTATCAACAGGAACTGTTACCCATTTTCTTGTCCAGGCAGCCACTGGATTACATAAGTGAACCTCATTATTTGCAGTGGGGTACACTAGTACCATGACTTGTATGTATGAAGAACAGCCCCATGATAGAACAATTTCACTGCCCCTGTTAGTGAATATGAGTAGTGTGTTTGTAGGATTTCTACAGCCTCCTACGGCTTTCCTCCTACAAGACGGCGGTGGCGCGATATCTCTTGAACGCATGGTCTGATTTTAACGAATGAGGTGTCGTTGATTTCGGGTTGACACCCCCTTTCCAATGGACAACTTATTTCCACCCCAAAGTAAAACATACTCCTACTAGGGGGTGATATTTTAATTTTTTTGAAAATCTCGCTTTCCATGTAAAACATGTATGCGGTTAAATGCAATGATGAAAATAAAACGTTGCTCCACATAAGAGACATGTGTACGGTGGAATGTCGCTATGAATTAACATGCTAGTTTTTTTGTTTTTAGGCATGCCCACTCATAGCTTTTGTAAGAGGGTGGGCTTATTAAAGATGGCGGCTGTAGTGTAACCTTACCTAACCCAACCCACGAGGGGTGATCAAAAAGTATTCCAAGCAGCGCTCGTCGATAGGCAAACCAATAATCAAAGAGGGGCATGTCAGGCCTTGAGGCGAGAGCCCCTTTTGATTGATCCCTGTTGATTTGTCCCTTTGGAATGGTCCCTGTTGACTAGCCCCTTAGGAAGGGCCTATTTGAAGGGAGTCATTTTTGACGGATCCTATTTGACAGGTCCTTTTTGACGGTCATTGTTGATGGGTCATTGTTGACGGGTCATTTTTGACGGGTCATTGTTTATACGTAATTACTGACTACCAATTAACACGTCACTTCATAACTCAATTTCATAATACACTAGTAAGCACTAATCTTGAACCTACTAGAAGTATTTTAATGTAACTTACGTTAAACTTGTGTTCGCCATCAAGCATGTTTTGCAATTCGTACACTCACCTAGAAGCAGAATAAAGACAGCATTATTATTCCGAAGAAAATATTTTAAACAATATTAAATTAGTTACAGTAAACGCATAATATACAAGAATATTTCCCTTAATTAGTTAACATGAAGAGTGTTAAATAAATCATTTTAAGATACAAGTTTGGTCAGATTAGTTGGCGAATGTGGAAACTTTAAAGACTCCACTGCCAGTTTCCGTCAAACTACGGACCTATAAAATTATAGGTGAAAATTTTTACTGACGTCCAATCGATATATATCACTTCATGACTGACTCTCATAACATACAAATTAGCATTACTCGTGAGCATTAAATGGCTATATCAGCTAAACTCACGTATAGCTTGTATTCACCATCAAATTCATTTGTGCAATTCATAACCTCATTTAGAAGTGGAAGGAACTCAATATCCAGTCAACGGGTCACAGGGGGAGAATTTGTGGTTTGCCCACCTCATAGAGACGATATCATTATTATATGAATTTAACGTCCCAGTTAACGTTTCTGATTTTGAAGACGCATGGTTGCTGAGAATTTGCCCTTGAATGGTTGTTTGTCATGCCAGGTGTTCCGTCTCGTGTTTGATTTGAATATCCCGCACGAAGCCGAGACTCTTCCCACAGCCTACATAAATGTATTTCATTTAGTGCAAAGGGAAGGCCAATTAATACACATTACACACATTTATTAAAACTAATTACACTGTACAACACAAATACAAATTGGACGTTGTAGTCCATGCTTAGGCACGCTGCCACGAGATCCAGTTCAACACATCTTAGGCCAGTGCTAACGAGTGACTGACGCCACGCTACCGAGAGCGTTACCTCTCATCCTCCACCAGGGTGCGCCTAAAGGCAAGCTTGAAGGGTGCTGCCCTTTCGGAGACACATATATAACTAGCGTTCAAACATACCGCCCACCTAATTTATACATAAATTACAACAAAAGAAAATAAACAATTACTATGTCAACACAGTCAAGCAAAGAACAAATGTCACATGTAAGAGGAAGTTAGCACATACTTTGTTACACATTTTCACTATTTACAGTTTCAACGTCTTCAGGAAAGACATTAATTTTTGTCACTGGGCGCTTGAATGTCCCTTTGGAAGTGCGAATGGTAGCGACTCGCACCAAGCCGTCAGTTCCAGCTTGGGTATCCACTACAATCCCTGTCTGCCACACGAGAGGTGGCAAGTTGTCTTCCTTCAGGGGAACCAGAGTTCCAGGTTGAAGGTTGACCCTTCCTGATGACCACTTTGTCCACTGTTGGAGTTGAGACAGGTAGTCCCTTGACCACCGCTTCCAGATGTACTGCTTACAACGCTGAAGTAACTGCCACCTGGACAGACGAGAACCTGAAACTGCAAGTAGGTCTGGCTCCGGGATGGTTGTGAGAGGTTCTCTGATCAGGAAGTGACCGGTAGTCAGGAAGGAATAATCATCGGGATTATCAGAGAGTTTACAGATAGGTCTTGAATTCAAGCATGCCTCAATCTGGACCAATAATGTGGAGAGTTCTTCGAAGGTCAGCACAAGATTACCTGCAACTTTCTTTAAAAGGGTCCTTGTAGATTTTATGCCTGCCTCCCACAGCCCACCAAAATGAGGCGCATGGGGTGGAATGAAGTGCCACTGTATTCCACACTGCGATGTGAAGTCATCAACTTCCCTTCGATGCATCTGCGATCTGAAGAGGGTGTGAAGCTCTCGTAGCTCATTTTTTCTCCCACGAAGGTGGTTCCGTTGACACTGTATATGTTACGGCATATACCCCGACGTGATATAAATCTACGTAGCGCAGCTAAGAACGCGTCAGTCGACAAATCAGAGACAAGTTCAATATGGATCGCCTTGGTCGGCATACAGACAAATTAAGCGATGTAACATTTCACCTTAGTTCTGCTCTTACGTGTCCCTTGTTTAATGTACAGTGGACCTCCGTAGTCAACTCCACAGTTAAGAAACGGTCTGTTGGGTTCTACCCTGTGGATTGGGAGTTGGCCCATGAGTTGGGTTGATGTTCTTGCCTTCAACCGGTAGCAGGGGAGACACTTGTGCGTGATGAGCCGAATGACGAACTTGCCATTAGGTATCCAATATCGTTGTCGGATATTTGCAAGCAGGAGTTGGGGTCCAGTATGCAAAAGTCGCATGTGTTCACACATGACGAACAATCTAGTCACATGATGATTAGGGGGTAGAATGACAGGATGTTTCTGGTTGTACGAAACTTGAGAGTGATCCAATCTGCCGCCCACCCTTAGCATCTGGTTTGAGTCTATAAAGGGATGAAGAGACTTCAACTTGCTGTGCCTTGAGATTGGTCGGCTGAGTCGAAGATCATCAAGCTCATTTCCATATTCTCGTCCCTGGGCAGAACGGATGATCATCTGTGATGCCTCTTGCAGTTCGATAACAGACAGACCTCCTAACTGTCTCTTTGAAGGAGGAAGACTGAGGTTGTTCATATACCTCAGTATGAAGGCCATGACTCTCACCAGCCGTGACCAAGAAGAAAAGCAGTGGACTAAGTCTTCGAGGAAATGACTGACAACGAGTAAGCAAACAGCTGGTTTACGTTGCTCTGGTACATCAGTGAGTTCGGGAGTGTTCTTCACTTAGCCGACAGGCCAGGCCAACTGAGGCTGGCAAAGCCAGGATGGCCCAGCCCACCATAACTGGTTGTCTTGAAGAAGATGTGAGTAGTGGTTTTGTAGCGGTTCTAGCGCCTCCACCTCCACATTCCTCCACACAAGATGGCGGCGGTGCGATATCTCTCGAACGCATGGTCGAATTTTGACAAATGAGGTGTAATTGAACTCGGGCTGATACCCTCTTTCCTATGGATGACATATTTCCACCCCAAAATAAAACCTACCCCTACTAGGGGGTGAAATTGCATTTTTTTTAGAAAATCTCTCTTTCCAAGTGCAACATGTGAGAGTTTGAATGATAATATGAAATTAAACGTTGTTCCGCAAACCAATAATCAAGGAGGGGCATGTCAGGCTTTGAGGCGAGAACCCCTGTCGTTATTGACGAGTCCCTGTGGACGGGTCCTTGTTGGTGGGTCCCTGTTGACAGGTCATTTTTGACAGGTCATTGTTGATGGGTCATTGTTGACGCGTCCTTGTTGACAAGTCCCTGTTGATGGGTCATTGTGGACAGGTCATTGTTGACGAGTCATTGTTGACGGGTCCTTGTTGACGATTCCTTGTGGACGGGCCCCTGTGGACGGGTCCTTGTGGACAGGTCCTTGTGGACGAGTCCTCGTGGACGATCCTTGTGGATGAGTCCCTTTGGACTGATCCATTTGGACCGGTCCCTTTGGCCTGGTCCCTATGGACTGGACCATGAATTTATTTAAATTATGTCAAAGGGCCTAACTACATTTTGCGTGTAAAGCAGTGCGTTGAACTGACGTTGTTCACTAATCCCCCACTACTATAATGGGATAACGATATGAAAGGAAAGTTACGAAATACATGTGAACATACAAGGGATCTAACTTGGTGGATGGATGTGTTCTAACGAGTCATTTGTAGTTCAAGAGAGTAATACATGTTCTTAAGATGTTAAAACTGAGGTGATGGTACGTACAGTAAACCGACTTGTTACTTCCAGTGTCATATTACAGACATGACAGAGAGTGCACAGATCTATTGCTATGACTAACGCTGCAGTAATTTGAAACCGCAAGTGTTCATGAAGACAATGGGTGATGATCATGCAAAGTTAGCAGTCATTGGATATTACACAGGTGTTCCTTCCGGTGTCATGTTGCTGACATGGCAGAGAGCGCACACTGCTGTTGCTATGACTAACGCTGCAGTAATTTGAAACCCCAGGTGTTGATCAAGACAATGGGTGATGATCATGCAAAGTCAGCAGTAATTGGATACCACACAGGTGTTCCTAGTGTACTTTGGACTCTCAGCTGTATTGGGAAAGGAATTGCAATGATCTGCAAAAAACTGCTGACACGAGCGATGAGAGTTTATATAAGAGAGGTGTCATATATTTCCCTACTGTCAGTCTTTATTACTCGCTTTGAGTGAACAGTGTTCTATTACTGCTCAAGAGTTTTAAAAAAGCCGTTTTGTTAGAAAATCATTAATTTATTTTGCAAGGTAAGTACTTATTATTAATGGACTGTAGTCTTTTATTACTAATTGATGTTGAAGTTATTGATTGGAATGTATTTATTGACTGATTGATTGATTGATTTGTTTACAGATAATTGGGTACCTGTAGATAACCAGATTCCTACAATCTGTTCATTCAGTGGCAGCAGTTGATAAATTATAAAAAGGTAAGTGCCCCTCCAATAACTTTTAAACAGTTAGAGTGATATTTTCCAATGTTCACCACTACATGTCAGTGAAAATGGTATATTTGGCAGTCAAAAGTTGGAACTACTTGACCATGGTGTGTAAAGCTAATTTTGTAGGTTAGATTTTGATTACCGCTCTATTAAGTCTGAATGTTCATTGCTAGGTGTCAGTGACAGAGGGAATATTTAAAGACTTAACCTCAGTTCACCTAACATAACCTAACTTTACCTAACTTACCCTTGTCACGTGACATGTTTTACAAGTTTAGACTTGCTTTATGACTGACTATGACGTCACACTTAGCTCACTCAACTGGTGGCTGCTGGTTTCTATCACGTGACATGTTCTACAAGTTTAGACTTGTTTTAAGACTGACTATGACGTCACACTTAGCTCACTTTACTGGCGATCGCTGGTTTCTATCACGTGACATTTTCTACAAGTTTAAACTTGTTTTAAGACTGGATATGGCGTTACACTTAGCTCACTTAACTGGCGATCGCAGGTTTCTATCACGTGACATGTTCTACAAGTTTAGACTTGTTTTAAGATTGGCTATGACTTTACACTTAGCTCACTTAAATGGCGATCACTGGTTTCTATCACGTGACATGTTCTACAAGTTTAGACTTGCTTTATGACTGACTATTACGTCACACCTAGCTCACTTAACTGGCGACCGCTGGTTTCTACCTCTCTATCAATTTCTAATGCTCACCGCTAGGTGTCAGTGACAGAGGTATATAGTAACCCCCAGTTAGAACTACATGAAGTTAGACTTGCTAGGAGTTCACAGATGATTGATTTAAATACCCTGCTACAACCATTGACTGGAATATAATTAAACTATTTATATTGTACTTTGTTTTATCATTTATTAACATTTATGATTTCTTTCTTTTATAGGTAATTTCGAAAGTTAGCATCATGTTCAAGTGTGGTGACTGTAAGAAACTGTTCTCAAGACCTGACAACCTTCAGCGACACGCAAATGCTAAACATGACATTAAAATGTTTGTGTACAGTCATTGTGCTATGGCATTTAACAGACAGGATAGTCTTGGACGGCATTTAATTTAAAGCATGTTAGTTCAATACCTTTTTCATGTTCAGTTTGCGAACTTGGTTTTTCTGCTGTAAAGCGATATCAATCCCACATGGTTGAAGTGTATGGGGAAAAACAGGAATTAAAAACTGTAAAACCATTAACTAGCACGGAAACTTTAAACGAATGTGATGCTCAAAAGCGTAAATGTTCTCAAGATTGTGAAAATAGTTGTGCAACAAAAAGAATGAAGAATGGCGAACCTTCCATAACACATTGTGATGTATGTGATATTGATATACCTTCTTCAATCCTTCATGGACATTTACGCAGTATTCATCATAAAAACAACGCTTGCTATGAAAGAAATTCTGCGAATATTCAACAACTTGGTAGTGCATTTAAAAGTCGAATTGTTAGTTACAGACTTCATAGTGAAGAAAAAACTCAAAGTATTGAACATTTCTTAAAGAATGTTCAACCTACTGTGTTTGGCTTGGTAGGTAATGTTTTATTAGAGCATAAAACAATTAAAATGAATTTTGAACTTTTTGGACTCTATGTAAAAACTGGGAGCGAAGGTGAAATTACGGATATCAAATCCTTTAATACAAAAGCATAATTGTTAGCGAATCAACTAATATTAGTGATATATATCTAAATTATTTCAAGTGCTATCTTTGTGAAGAGTGAAGAGTCCCAAGAAAGAGAGTCAGACTGGGCGTTGGTTGAAGTACTTTATTTGGAAACCAACCTGAATAAATATAACCCCCTTCGAGCATCATCATACATTGATTTACCAGTTTGGATCAAACGTAAGAAAGCTTGTGTAAACGTTATGAATAGTGACCATGCATGTTTTGCGTGGGCTGTAACCTCAGCTCTCCATCCAGCAGTAAGGGATATGGAGAGAACATCATCATATTCTCACTATTCTTCAGTGTTAGATTTAAAAGAAATAGAATTTCCTATGGCGATAAAAGACATTCAACGTTTTGAAGAGCTGAACAATGTAAGTATTAATGTTTATGGAATTGAAAATAAGAGTATAGAAGGTCCTCTATATTATACCCAGGAAAGAAAGAATGCTCATTTAAATTTACTGTACGTAACTGAAGGTGAAAATGCCCACTATTGTTGGATAAAACATTTTAGTAGACTTGTTGGTAGTCAGCTATCAAAATATGAAGGTAAGAAGTGGTTGTGTGATGGTTGTTTGTTATATTTTGGAAAAGAGGACCAACTAATTCAACATCAAAAATGGGGTTGTAATCATGTGTGTACGGTATTACCGACTCCTAAAAATAACATTCTAAAATTTAAGGATTATGATAAACAGCTTCGTGTACCATTTGTTATATATGCTGACTTCGAGGCTTTGCTAAAACCATTTAATACATGTTCATCGAATCCAGCCCAATCTTTCACCAACACTACTCACATTCATGAACCTTTTAGCTTTTCATATTATATTAAATGTAGTTATGATGACTCTTTTAAAAAGTTTGAGCTCTATAGAGGACCGGATGCACCTAAAGTTTTTATGGAAAGGCTCGAGAAAGATACCATCCGTATATCCTCTATTTTAAATACGATCATTCCCATGGAGCCATTATCTTCATCAGAGCAAATGAATTTTGAAACTGAAACTAATTGTTTTATATGTTGTGAATGTTTATATACAGACAGGGTTCGCGATCATGACCATTTAACAGGAAAATATCGTGGTGCTGCTCACCAAGAATGTAATTTAAATTATAGAGTAAATACATTCATTCCGGTCATTCTACATAACGGTAGCAAATACGATAACCACTTTATCGCTAAAGAATTTGGAGCTTCAGATGTGGAAATTGATGTGATTGCAAATAATAAGGAACAATACATATCGTTCACAAAATACATCAAAACTAGCAATAAAAAACCATTAAACTGCGATTTTTAGATTCATTCCGCTTTATGCCGAGTAGTATTGATAAGCTGGCTAGTAATTTAAAATCAGATCAGTTTCATGAAATTCAACGTGTCTTTCCTAAAGAAGATGATTTTATTTTCATTCGTGAAAAGGGTATATTCCCTTATGAATATATTAACTGTGTGGAACGTCTTGAGGATTGTTCTTTACCACCGAAAGATGCATTTTACAGTTCCTTAAACCCAAGTCATATCAGTGATCAGGAATATTTACATGCACAACGTGTATGGACACAGTTCCACATTCAAACTTTAGGAGAATTTTCAGACATATATTTGAAGACAGATGTGTTATTATTAGCAGATGTTTTTGAAAATTTTCGGAATGTTTGTATGAAAACTTATTACCTTGATCCTTGTCAGAATTTCACTGCTCCTGGGTTAAGTTTCAGTTCAATGTTGAAAATAAAACAAAATTAAATTTAGAATTAATGACTGATATAGACATGATCAATTTTATAAAATCATCAATTCGAGGTGGACTAAGAAAATGTAGTGGGCGATATTCTGAAGCAAATAATATATACATGCCTAGCTACAACCCTTGTGAAGAGTCAAAGTATATTGTCTACCTCGATGCAAATAACCAATATGGTTGGACTATGAGTCAATATCTACCACTGAAAGATTTTCGCTGGCTGACACAACCTGAAATTGATGTCTTACATGTTGACACTCTTAATGATAACGATGTTAAAGGATATATTTTAGAGGTAAATCTTGAGAACCCTAAAGAGTTACATGATGATCATAATGATTTACCATTTTGTCCTGAGAATATGAAATCTCCAAACATCACATCACGAACAAAAATGTTAATTGCTAATGTAAATGATAAATGTAAATATGTAATATATTATCAAAACTTGAAACAGTGTCGACAGCATGGATCGAAATTAACTAAAATTAATCGCGTATTGCAATTTCATCAATCATCATGGCTCAAACCATATATTGATCTAAACAATAATTTAAGAACACTATCAACAAATGCTTTTGAAAAAGATATTTATAAACTAATGAATAATAGTGTTTTTGGAAAGACTATGGAGAATGTTGATAAACGAGTTGATGTAAAGCTAATAAGAAAGTGGGAGAATGATGGTAAAAGGTATGGTGCGAGCAACTTAATAAGCAAGCCTAACTTTCATAGCTGTTCAATTATTCATGAGGATTTAGTTGAAATACAAATGAATCGTCTTAAAGTAACTTACAACAAACCCATATATGTGGGTTACACCATTCTGGAATTGTCAAAAACACTTATGTATGATTTTCACTATGATTATGTAAAGAAAAACTATCTTGATAATGCTAAATTACTCTACACAGACACAGATTCTTTTATTTATGGGTTTAAAACTGATGATTTTTATGAGGATATCAAAACTGAGCTAAATAGGTTTGATACAAGTGACTATCCCGAGGATAATATTTACCATTTACCTCTAGTAAACAAAAAGGTTCTTGGGAAATTTAAGGATGAATGTGCTGGTGTTATTATAGACAACTTTGTAGGCACAAAAATCTAAATCATACAGCTATATGACAATTGATGATGTAGTAGTAAAAAAATTAAAGGGAGTGAAAAAGAATGTTGTTAGTCAAGAGTTAGATATAAGCGATTATAAAAACTGTATAGTTAGTAACCCACCTGTATAATATATGAAAATGTGTGTATTTAGAAGTAAAAATCATCAGCTACATACCAATTTGCTGAACAAAGATGCTTTAAGTAATGAAGACAACAAACGATTCATTATACCCAACACATTTGATACTCTTGTTTGGGGAAACAGTCACATTGACGACTATTACTTTACCTAAGACTAATGATCACTATATTGTAATATTTGTAGTGTGTTTTATATTGTAATATTTTTTGTAAAAATACTGTAAGTAGAATGTATAATGTTAGGCTACTGTAGTTGATTAAAAATAAAATAAGTAATACATTTTAGTGTAAAATGTTTGCTTTTGTATATTACGAAAAAGATTTTTTAAATAAATGTACAGAATGTGTGAACTAAAACAAGCGAAATGTAAAAAATGTAAAGTGGAAATTGTAAATATCCATGTGTGAAAAAGTGAAATAGTTATCACCATTTTAAAATTAAAAGACATTGTGATGCGGTAAACCTTGTTTTTATTTCACAACAACAAAAATGTATAGAATGTGTAAACTAAACAAGGAGAATGTAAAAAGCATGAAAAGTGGAAATTGTAAATATTTATGTGTGAAAAAATGAAAATGAAGAACCTGCTATCACCATTTTAAAATTAAAAGACATGATCCGGTAAACCTTGTTTTTATTTCACAACAACAAAAATGTATAGAATGTGTAAAACTAAACAAGGAGAATGTAAAAAAATGAAAAGTGGAAATTGTAAATATTCATGTGTGAAAAAATGAAAATGAAGAAATGGCTATCACCATTTTAAAATTAAAAGACATTGTGATCTTGTAAACCTTGTTTTTATTTCACAACATATATGGCTTTACAGTAGTAGTGTGTTTTGGCCGGTTCCGCACCCTCCTCCTCCTCCTCACCCTCCTCAAAAGATGGCGTCCGTAGCTTAACTTAACCTAGCCTAACCTAACAAGATGGTGGCCGTAGCTTAACTTAACCTAGCCTAACCTAACAAGATGGCGGCCGTAGCCTAACCTACGAGGTGTGATCAAAAGGTTCCTAAAAGGTGGCTGCAACTTATCCAAACCTAGCCTAGCCTAACCTAGCCTACAAGGTGTGATCAAAAAGTTCCAAAATGGCGGCCGTAGCTTTACTTAACCTAACCTAACCTAACTTAACCTAAACCTACGAGGTGCGATCAAAACATTTTTGAGATGGTGGTCATAGCTTAACTGAACCTAGCCTAACCTAACCTAAACCTACGAGGTGTGATACTTAAGTCCCAAGATGGCGGTCGTAGCTTACCTCAACCTAACCTAACCCTACGAGGTGTGATCAAAAAGTTCCAAAATGTGTGGAGGAATGTGGAGGAGGGTGTTTGTAGAACTCTTCAAACCTACTGGGGTGGGGGTAGTAAGAAATAAGAACAGTATTAATTATTATTCAGCATGAGAGTTTTTTAATTCGTTAAAACGTACAATACATCTATTGTTTTTTAAACCCCCATAAATTGGATATAGATAAAGTCCACCATGATTTAGATCCTCCAGCACACTTTTTGACATATCATTAAAACGTGTAGGAAGGAATGTCTGAAAATTTTCACTAACACATAGTACACGTTCACCATACATTGTGTCCACTTTTTGAATGTTGATGATACGGAATGGAGTATGCATTGGTAATTCAGTGAGCTTTTTTCTCTCTAATCCACAGTTCTGCCCCATAGCATTGAGAATGTGTATTGTAGTAGCCTATAAAGAAACAAAAAATGTCTATTACAGTTTAGCTATAAGTGACCAGAACCACTATATATATATATATCATTTTATTCTAAGAGCTTTCCATAATGATAAGAAAAAAGAGCTTACCATAATGATGGATTGTGTATAAGTAAACGTCTTTTGCTGCTTGATGCCACTACTAAAGTGATGCTCATACAACAGACAAGTGAGTTCATGTTTCTCTGACGTAATCGTATATTTCCACGTACTTCCTGTGTTGAGCACGTCATAGTGGCTAAATTTAAAACTCTCGATGAGATGTTTTGCTGACAGGATGGGTCCTTGTTGACGGGTCACAGTGGGCGGGGTCCCTTTGACATAGTTTGGATAAAATGCATGGGCCAGTCCATGGGGATCAGTCCAAAGGACCCCGCCCACTGGGACCCGGCACCAAGGACCCGTCCTGTCAGCAAAACATCTCATCTAGAGTTTTAAATTTAGCCACTAAGACGCGCTCAACACAGGAAGTGCGTGGAAACATACGATTACATCAGCGAAACATGAACTAACTTGTCTGTTGTATGAGTATCATTTTAGTAGTGACATCAAGCAGCAAAAGACGTTTACTTACACACAATCCATCATTATGGTAAGCTCGTTTTTCTTATCATTATGGAAAGCTCTTAGAATAAAATGATATATATATAGTGGTTCTGGTCACTTATAGCTTAACTGTAATAGACATTTTTTTGTTTCTTTATAGGCTACTACAATACACATTCTCAATGCTATGGGGCAAAACTGCGGATTAGAGAGAAAAAAGCTCACTGAATTACCAATGCATACTCCATTCCGTATCATCAACATTCAAAAAGTGGACACAATGTATGGTGAACGTGTACTATGTGTTAGTGAAAATTTTCAGACATTCCTTCCTACACGTTTTAATGATATGTCAGAAAGTGTGCTCGAGGATCTAAATCATGGTGGACATTCTCTATATCTAATTTATGGGGGTATAAAAAACAATAGATGTATTGTACGTTTTAACGAATTAAAAAACTCTCATGCTGAATAATAATTAATACTGTTCTTATTTCTTACTACCCCCCACCCCCACCCCAATAGTTTTTAAGAGTTCTACAAACACACTCCTCCACATTCCTCCACACATTTGGGAACTTTTTGATCACACCTCGTAGGGTTAGGTTAGGTTGAGTTAAGCTACGACCGCCATCTTGGGACATTATGATCACACGTCGTAGGTTTAGGTTAGGTTAGGCTAGGTTCAGTTAAGCTATGACCACCATCTTGAAAATGTTTTGATCGCACCTCGTAGATTTAGGTTAAGTTAGGTTAGGTTAAGTAAAGCTACGGCCGCCATTTGGAACTTTTTGATCACACCTTGTAGGTTAGGTTAGGCTAGCCTAGGCTAGGTTTGGTTAAGTTGCAGCCACCTTTTAGGAACTTTTTGATCACACCTCGTAGGTTAGGCTACGGCCGCCATCTTGTTAGGTTAGGCTAGGTTAAGTTAAGCTACGGCCGCCATCTTGTTAGGTTAGGCTAGGTTAAGTTCAGCTACGGCCGCCATCTTGTGAGGAGGGTGAGGAGGTGGAGGGTGCGGAACCGGCCAAAACACACTACTACTGTAAAGCCATATATGTTGTGAAATAAAAACAAGGTTTACAAGATCACAATGTCTTTTAATTTTAAAATGGTGATAGCCATTTCTTCATTTTCATTTTTTCACACATGAATATTTACAATTTCCACTTATCATTTTTTTACATTCTCCTTGTTTAGTTTTACAAATTCTATACATTTTTGTTGTTGTGAAATAAAAACAAGGTTTATCAGATCATGTCTTTTAATTTTAAAATGGTGATAGCCAGTTCTTCAATTTCATTTTTTCACACATAAATATTTACAATTTCCACCTTTCATGTTTTTTACATTCTCCTTGTTTAGTTTACATATTCTATACATTTTTGTTGTTGTGAAATAAAAACAAGGTTTACCACATCACAATGTCTTTTAATTTTAAAATGGTGATAACTATTTCACTTTTTCACACATGGATATTTACAATTTCCACTTTACATTTTTTACATTTCGCTTGTTTTAGTTCACACATTCTGTACATTTATTTAAAAAATCTTTTTCGTAATATACAAAAGCAAACATTTTACACTAAAATGTATTACTTATTTTATTTTTACTAAATTACAGTAGCCTAACATTAATCATTCAACTTACAGTTTTTTTACAAAAAATATTACAATATAAAACACACTACAAATATTACAATATAGTGATCATTAGACTTAGGTAAAGTAATAGTCGTCAATGTGACTGTTTCCCCAAGCAAGAGTATCAAATGTGTTGGGTATAATGAATCGTTTGTTGTCCTCATTACTTAAAGCAACATTTTTCAGCAAATTGGTATGTAGCTGATGATTTTTACTTCTAAATACACACATTTTCATAAACATTTTTGTTCGTGATGTGATGTTTGGAGATTTCATATTCTCAGGACAAAATGGTAAATCATTATGATCATCATGTAACTCTTTAGGGTTCTCAAGATTTACCTCTAAAATATATCCTTTATCATCGTTATCATTAAGAGTGTCAACATGTAAGACATCAATTTCAGTTTGTGTCAGCCAGCGAAAATCTTTCAGTGGTAGATATTGACTCATAGCCCAACCATATTGGTTATTTGCATCGAGGTAGACAATATACTTTGACTCTTCACAAGGGTTGTAGCTAGGCATGTATTTATTATTTGCTTTTGAATATCGCCCACTACATTGGCTTAATCCACCTCGAATTGAGGATTTTATAAAATTGATCATGTCTATATCAGTCATTAATTCTAAATTTACTTTCGTTTATTTCCAACGTTGAACTGAAACTTAACCCAGGAGCAGTGAAATACTGACAAGGATCAAGGTCATAAGTTTTCATACAAACATTCCGAAAATTTTCAAAAATATCTGCTAATAATAACACATCTGTCTTCAAATATATGTCTGAAAATTCTCCTAAAGTTTGAATGTGGAACTCTGTCCATACACGTTGTGCATGTAAATATTCCTGATCACTGATATGACTTGTGTTTAAGGAACTGTAAAATGCATCTTTCGGTGGTAAAGAACAATCCTCAAGACGTTCCACACAGTTAATATATTCATAAGGGAATATACCCTTTTCACGAATCAAAATAAAATCATCTTCTTTAGGAAAGACACGTTGAATTTCATGAAACTGATCTGATTTTAAATTACTAGCCAGCTTATCAAGACTACTCGGCATAAAGCGGAATGAATCTAAAAATCGCAGTTTAAGTTAATGGTTTTTTATTGCTAGTTTTGATGTATTTTGTGAACGATATGTATTGTTCCTTATTATTTGCAATCACATCAATTTTCACATCTGAAGCTCCAAATTCTTTAACGATAAAGTGGTTATCGTATTTGCTACCGTTATGTAGAATGACCGGAATGAATATAGTTACTCTATAATTTAAATTACATTCTTGGTGAGCAGCACCACGATATTTTCCTGTTAAATGGTCATGATCGCGAACCCTGTCTGTATATAAACATTCACCACATATAAAACAATTAGTTTCAGTTTCAAAATTCATTTGCTCTGATGAAGATAGTGGCTCCATTGGAATGATCGTATTTAAAATAGGGGATATACGGATGGCATCTTTCTCAAGCTTTTCCATAAAAACTTTAGGTGCATCAGGTCCTCTATAGAGCTCAAACTTATATAAAAAGAGTCATCATAACTAAATTTAATATAATATGCAAAGCTAAAAGGTTCATGAATGTGAGTAGTGTTGGTGAAAGGTTGGGCTGGATTCGATGAACATGTATTAAATGGTTTAGCAAAGCCTGGAAGTCAGCATATATAACAAATGGTACTCGAAGCTGTTTCTCATAATCCTTAAATTTTAGAATGGTATTTTTAGGAGTCGGTAATACCGTACACACATGATTACATCCCCATGTTTGATGTTGAATTAGTTGGTCCTCTTTTCCAAAATATAACAAACAACCATCACACAACCACTTCTTACCTTCATATTTTGATAGCTGACTACCAACAAATCTACTAAAATGTTTTAATCCAACAATAGTGGGCATTTTCACCTTCAGTTACGTACAGTAAATTTACATTGGCATTCTATTTTCCTGAGTATAATATAGAGGACCTTCTATACTCTTATTTTCAATTCCATAAACATTAATACTTACATTGTTCAGCTCTTCAAAACGTTGAGTGTCTTTTATCGCCATAGGAAATTCTATTTCTTTTAAATCTAACACTGAAGAATAGTGAGGATATGATGATGTTCTCTCCACATCCCTTACTGCTGGATGGAGAGCTGAGGTTACAGCCCACGCAAAACATGCATGGTCACTATTCATAACGTTTACACAAGCCTTCTTACGTTTGATCCAAACTGGTAAATCAATGTATGATGATGCTCGAAGGGGGTTATATTTATTCAGGTTGGTTTCCACATAAAGTACTTCAACCAACGCCCAGCCTGACTCCCCTTCCGGAACTCTTCACTCTTCACAATGATAGCACTTGAAATAATTTGATATATATCACTAATATTAGTTGATTTGCTAACAATTATGTTTTTTGTATTAACGGATTTGATATCCGTAATTTCACCTTCGCTCCCAGTTTTTACATAGAGTCCAAAAAGTTCAAAATTCATTTTAATTGTTTTATGCTCTAATAAAAAATTACCTACTGTACCCACATTCTCATGACTGGAATGCCTTTTTGGGAAGGTAATATGTAATTACTTGTGAACATGAAGCGAGAGTCAGGATCATATGTTTCGCGACCCACAAGTTGACTTTTGATAGCAATCTCGACGAGAGAAGCGGGGCGCATGCGTTGCAAGTACTGTTGTCACAGCTGATTGGTTAGGGGTATTGATTATTTGATCGACCAGCAACAAGAGATAAACTATGCCCTCTGGATGGGAATTCAAGTTTTTTATACGTTCTGGCATATATTAACATGTCTGTAATTATAGCAGGTGTTGGATTATTAACTACTTTCAAATAATTGAATTCTTCGGAACACGGAAATAAGATATTTGCATCTTATCAGTTCCAGTTTTGAGCACTCGTGGCGCGACGGTAGGTGACCTCGCAGTCGCGTTCTGGCTTGAACAACGGAGAGAGTAGATTGGAATATACCACGCACGATTACACATGTATCGAGTTATACCGGTGACCGGCGGGGAAATGTCACGTGAACCGTGAGGGAAAGTTCGTCTCGAGTAGTGTACGATCACTGTACAGCAGGGAGTTTCCTTAGTGCCGTGAAGGACTCCAGTTTCAGTTCCGATTAGGCCATTGCGAACGAAATGAAAATGCAGCTTGTCTTGCTAGATAACTGTTAATTATAGGCCAGCCGTATAGTGTTCGTGAAAGGTGGATACTTGCTTTTACAAGCAGACAATCATAATGTTCATTCAGTAGACATTCTTCGCATTGGAACTGGCCGTATCGATACACTCACTTCGTGTGTGTTGTCAGAACAATTAGCACCTCCATTTGAGAAGCTTTTCTCAATTCGAGTGCTTGGATTTTGAATACATTTTATATACATATATATGGCCTAACTCATATGTCTGTGATATTGCAACTATGTTGAGCAATTTCATGTCGAGAGGAAAAGCTGCTATGTTCTTCAGTGACTTAACCATGTGCGGCTAGGCGATATAAACATGAGTGTCACTGTGCGAGCGAAGTCACGTTCATTCTGATGCTATACGTCGCGCGGCCCGTGCTGGTGAGTGCGAACACAGCTGTTGTATTGCAATACAGTGTGTTTCGAAATGAACCGATTGCGCGAGGCCAGTGAACTTTGGTGTTCGAGCCGTTATTGACATCACTGCGTGCTGCGGTTGATAGGACGTTATCCGAAGATGAAAGAAACTGTCGTTGGTATTAGAGTGGAACATTCAGTCAGGATGGGAAATGTCTGGAGATCCAGGGTTCGTTTCTCGCTTTCCTGGACAGTGAAGACTTCTATTGCTTACATGGAGGGAACAGTCATAAAGGACATGACTGTGTTCTTTCGAGATCTACAAGAATCATCTAAGGTACAGAATTAACCATCATCAATCGTAGCTAAGCATGTTTATTCTAACGTTGTCACCCTGCCACAATTTTTTTTATATATAGGATTTTTCGTAGAATGTCTAAGAATGGAGTTTAGGTTTGATCCTAGTGTCAAGACTGATTCTATTCGGGACAGGGTTTTGATTCTACTAAAAGAATGCACCCATTGTAATTAAATGTATTATAGTTTAATTTTCTTTTGATTACTGTAAATTCAAGTTCATTTTATGGGGAATTTATTTAATGTAGAGAAGAGGAACTTTAGGCCACTCAAGATTCATCATTTTTCGTGTTTGATTTATATTGTAAATGAACACTAGTTTTATGCCTTCATATGACATTACTCGAGTTTGGGTAGACTCAGTTTGGAGTTTCTACTTCCGTAAGTGTACTTAGAAGACTGTTATACACTCGAAAGTGAAATTTTACTATTCAGGTTGATTTTCGAATACTGCAGTAAGCTTTATGAAGCAGGTTCAGTGAAGAAAGCGGATTTGTTTTGATTTGCTAGGAATTTATTCCGAATTTTGACTTGATCCAGGTTCTTTCTAACGTAATTTTTTTGTGAGATTCTGCATTACGTTTGCTTTATTAGATTCAATCAAGATCCATTATTGATGGACTAGATAGATGTTTTAAACACAGTTTGAAGACATTTGAATACGTTCACCCTATGTTATTAACGCGAATCCCAGACTAGATTTATGTGGAAGCAGATATATCGCCAAAGCTGTAATTGTTATTTAATACTTACTGAAAGCTATGCATGAATAATAATAACATAAGAGCAAATGAAATAATAATTTAACAGTGATTAATTGAACTGGAAAGAAACTTGTATAATTTTAGCAACAATATTTCATTGTGAATGTGATCTGTCAACAAAGCTGAATTCTTTGTTCACCAAGAAAGATAATTTATTGAAGCGCTAAAGGTATAGTAGTAATGCCTGATAATATGAATGCTTAGTGTAGCATGACATTTAATGGCAAAGCCATGTAAAGGCTAATGTTCGTGATTATTAAAAGGGTATTCAATGGAATATTCCAAGTTGTAGTACGGAAAATAATCCACTCAGATAGATTGTGAAATTAGGGCAGTTTACTTCAGTATTAGTACAAGTAAATAATCTGTTGTGGAAATCATGCATTTTAGGCATGTTGAATTAAACCTACCTGGTAAAATTTTCGACCATTTGTATCAATGCAATGCTTAACAGGCGTTTTAACAATCACTAATTCCGGTCTGGTGAGGACAGTTCATTTAAAGGGGTGTTAAAATTAAATTAACGAAGTTAATTTCTGACTTAGCTTTATTGCTCGGTCAGAAGAGATAAATAAAATCAGAAAAACCCAGCAAACATAAATATAATAAACCACATGGAAGATGTCACTTCTGAATCCTATAAAAAAACACACTCGGAAGGTGTTACAAAATGACTGTACATCTGTATTATAGCTTTTTTTTTCAGGGTATAAATTGATATATGTCTTGTAAATATGAAAATTTCCAGGGTTTATATTTAAATGTTCCAATTGCTGTCAACATGTATGTTGGACCATGTATATGATTTGTGTTCACTCATTCTTGGGTAAAATGCAGTCAACAACATTGATGAATGTGGGGGCTGGCATTTTTCTCCCATGTTCATGAAACTTCGGATGGAAGTTGGGCACTCCGCCTTAAAGTACAATATAGTGACTTACACTATATTTTCCTTTCCTGAATACATTTCTTTTGATCAATTTAAAATCGTCGAAGTGTGGTACTTTATAGAAACGATAAGAGAACACGTTAAGAAGGCCAGCGGTGGGTATTTCAGTGGTTTTCCCACACACCAGAGATTGCGTTCATTGTTATTCTTGTGCTTTTGAGCTTTCTTATGTCGTTCACCATGGTTTTTCTTAACGTAGTCTCAGTTAGGAATTCCTGTACCCCAATTCCTCGTCTTGTGTTGGGTAGAATCTGGCAAATTTTATAGCCGGGGTTTCCAGGCTCTACGATCCAGCTGTCTTCGTGGGATACCAACATGCTGATGGTAGGTATTTCGGGTGCACTACCAAGCCAAACACAGTAGGTTGAACATGCTTTAAGAAATTTTCAATACTTTGGGTTTTTTCATCACATTAGTCTGTTCATAGCAAGCGTTGTTTTTATGATGAATACTGCGTAAATGTCCATGAAGGATTGAAGAAGGTATATCAATATCACATACATCACAATGTGTTATGGAAGGTTCACCATTCTTCATTCTTTTTGTTGTACAACTATTTTCACAATCTAGAGAACATTTACGCTTTTGAGCATCACATTCGTTTAAAGGTTCCGTGCTAGTTAATGGTTTTACAGTTTTTAATTCCTGTTGTTCCCCATACACTTCAAGCATGTGGGATTGATATCGCTTTACAGCAGAAAAACCAAGTTCGCAAACTGAACATGAAAAAGGTATTGAACTAACATGCTTTAAATTTACATGCCGTCCAAGACTATCCTGTCTGTTAAATGTCATAGCACAATGACTGCACACACACATTTTAATGTCATGTTTAGCATTTGCGTGGCGTTGAAGGTTGTCAGGTCTTGAGAACTGTTTCTTACAGTCACCACACTTGAACATGATGCTAACTTTCGAAATTACCTATAAGAGAAAGAAATCCTAAATGTTAATAAATGATAGAACAAAGTACAATATAAATAGTTTAATTATATTCCAGTCAATGGTTATAGGAGGGTATTTAAACCAATCATCTGTGAACTCCTAGCAAGTCTAACATCATGTAGTTCTAACTGGGGGTTACTATATACCACTGTCACTGACACCTAGCGGTGAGCATTAGAACTTGATAGAGTGGTAGAAACCAGCGGTCGCCAGTTAAGTGAGCTAGGTGTGACGTTATAGTCAGTCATAAAGCAAGTCTTAACTTGTAGAACATGTCACGTGATAGAAACCAGTGATCGCCAGTTAAGTGAGCTAAGTGTAACGTCATAGTCAGTCTTAAAACAAGTCTAAACTTGTAGAACATGTCACGTGATATAAACCAGCGATCGCCAGTTAAGTGAGCTAAGTGTGACGTCATAGCCAGTCAGTAGGTAATATAAGCCGAAGCTGGGGCAGGGGCTAATGGGCAAGATGGCCGCCGCGCGCAATCACTCTATGTTATTCTTATGGAGGGGTCAGTCAGAGCTGGGGCAGGGGCTAATGGGCAAGATGGCCGCCATGTCCTGAGACCATGGATGATGTCACAGGGGGAGTTCGGCCGTGTAGTTTCTAAATGGAATATTTATTATTATTATTATTATTAGGTAATTATTAATTGATCATGTATAATCAAGACCAGCCTTATATTGTCAACCACTTGGTGTAGTGACTAGCATTCTTGGAGGTCATTCCTGAGGTTCGAATCCTGGCTCTGCCAAGAAATTTAATTTCTGGTCTCAGGAGTGGAACGGAGTACACTCAGCCTTGTGAGGCAAAACTGACAGGAGCTGGCTTTTGATTCATACCTCAACAATTCTGCCTAACCCAACTTCACCTAACCTAACCTAACCTAACCTAACCTAACATAACCTAACTTGAAAGTGAGAGCAAAAATGTAAGAGCAAATGTAAGAGCACACATAATAAACTAAGTTATAACCTAACCTAATTTCACTTAACCTAACCTCACCTAACCTATCCTAACCTAACCTAACGTAACCTACCTAATTTAAAATTGCAAGCAAAAAAAATTAGCAAAAAGTATGAGAAAAAAAGTGAGAGCAAATGTAAGAGCATAAATAATAAACTTAGTTATAACCTAACCACACCTAACCAAACCTAACCTAACCTAACATAACCAAACTTCAAAGTGAGAGCAAAAATGTAAGAGCAAATAAGAGAGCACAAATAATAAACTTATTTATAACCTAACCTAACCTAACCTAACCTAACATAACCAAACTTCAAAGTGAGAGCAAAAATGTAAGAGCAAATAAGAGAGCACAAATAATAAACTTAGTTATAACCTAACCTAACCTAACCCACAGAAACCTCATTTAAAGATTTTAGATTTTATATTTTAACATTTTAGATTTTTGATTTTTTTCATTTTACATTTTTTAGATTTTACATTTCACATTTTTGATTTTTTGTATTTTAGATGATAGTTTTTTTTTTAGATTTTACATTTTAAATTTAAGATTTTTTTGATTTTAGATTTTACATTTTCCGAAAAGAGTAAACTACAAGGCTACATACCTAACCTCACCAAACCTAACTTTACCAAACCTAACTTAAGCTAATCCAAAGGCTAATGCAATACACAAAGTATATAAGGGTACAAGCAACTATCCTTATGCTAGTTTTATAGGTTACTGTACAACATGATAACTACCCCAACCGTTTTTTTTCATTTTTTTGTTTACACATATGAAAATTTTCCAATTTTCCATTTTCAGTTTTTTTTAATGTTAGTTTTAAGTTTTTTCAATTTCATAACATGGAAACATGGATTTTGCATTATGTTGTTTACACATTTATCAATTTCACAATTTCCCATTTACAGTTCTTAAAATGTCAGTTTAAAGTTTTTCAATTTCATGATATAGAAACATGGATTTTCCAATTTGTTGTTTACACATTTGTCAATTTACCAAATTCCCATTTACAGTTTTTAAAATTTCAGTTTAATGTTTTTTTTTTATTTTGTCAATATGGAAACATGGATTTTCCAATTTGTGTTTTACATGTTCATTTTGCATTAGGAGTGGAGAGAGGTGAGTAGTAATAAAAAATGTACAAGCAGTTTCCATACGGTACAATATTTTTTTATTTAAATACATGTACACTATTTAAACATAATACATTTTTATATATATTCCTTATTGTTATAAATTGTACACTTGTTTTTATTTTGTTTTCTATTTTATTTATTTTTGATTATGAATGCCATTTCTTATTTTGTTTTATTTTTATTTTTGTAGTGCTATTGTTTTATTTCCTAAATTGTTTTGTTTTATGTATTTGCTAGTTGCAGGCAGAAGATTTTGATATTCATAACTTAACTCTTTAAGCATGGTTAATGATTGAGTAATGACCATAGGCATGTGTACCTATACCATCAGCATCAATCACTCTTTTATCATCACCAGGACACAAAGCAATTTTGTTTAGTCTTATAGATGATATGTCATGTTGTTTAGAAGCGATAATGTTCATTGGTATTCTTTTTACATTGTTTTTCATGACACAATCCTTATAATCTTGAAAGCTTATACAATTTTTGACAACACCTCTGTTAATACCTTTAATCTTTTTTGATTTCTTTACCATTTATGTCTAATGCGTACATTTTAGCTCTAAGTCCAACAAATGCTTTTATAATTTGTCCACAAGCCTCGTCTTTAAATTTCCCCAACGTTTTCTTGTTTGATGTAGAGTAACATATGTGATTAGTAGGATAATCTGATGTGTCCAGGTGTTGTAGGAAATCCAACTTGTCTTGATATACATCTGGGGTGTTAACCAAATATATGAACGAGTCAGTATCCATATACATGAGTTTAAGATTGTTCATGCCATAATAGGGTAGCAGGACATCATAGTGGTGGGAATACATGAGAGTTTTTGAAATATCCAGTATACACATTCCAATATATATAGGCTTATTGAATACAATGTTACGTTTAGACATGTGGAAAGCAGCTAGGTTAGGGCCATAAATTGTTCTGTCGATAAATGTCGGCTTTGCTATTAGCTTTTCTGCCTTTTTGCTGTCAGTCACAAGACGTATGTCTATTCTTTTACGGATATTTTCCATTGTTTTCCCAAAAATGGCATTGTTGAATAATTTGTACAGATTTTTCTCAAAATCATTTTTGGCTTGTTTTCGAAGGTTGTTATTAAAATCAACGTATGCCTTTAACCAAGGTCTTTGTTTAAACTTTAACACACGATGAATTTTTATCAATTTTATTCCATGATCTAAAGCCTGTTTTAATGCCATGTAGTGAACAACATATCGCCTTCGATTTCCAAGATGAGGAATTAGTTTTTTCAGAGACGAATCCTTAGGTTGTGTACACTCTGGTAGGAAAGGTAAATCGTTGTGTAGATCATGAAGGTCAGATGGGTAATCAACATCAACGTCTAGAATGTATCCCACAGGATCGTCTTTCTTTAGTTTTTCTAGATCAACAGTATCTGGAGAAACCCACTGAAATCCACCATAAGGAAGGGAGTGACACATAGCCCACCCGTATTGGTTGTTGGCATCATCATAGGTAATAAACTGCGATGGTTTCTCAGAATCATAGGTTTCCATGTATTTATTGTTAGCTTCAGCATACCGATGAGACACCTGGCATATGCCTCCACGTATTCCAGACTCGATTAAAAGAATCTGATCGTAATCCTGTAGCAATTCCAGTTCAATGCCTGTGTAAAGGAGCATTGCCTCGAAACTTAAACCAGGCGAAGTAAAAAAGTGTGCAGCATCCACTCGGTGTGTTTCTAGTGTTTTGTTTCTAAAGGTTTCAAAGCTGTCTGCAAGAAGGAGTACATCTGAAGTTAGGTAGAGGTCACTATATTCCCCTAGAGTTTTAATGTTGAACTGATTCCAGACACTTTTGGCATGTTCATAGTCTTCTTGACTAACATCTTCTTGACTTAATTTGTTAAAGAATGCCTCTTTTGGAGGTAAACACGTTTCACTTAACTTTTCCCATGAGTCAATGTAGTCATAACAAAATACCCCTTTACGAGTCATGAGCATTGCATTTTCTTTTCCAAAGTACTTGTCTGTTTCAGGGTATGATGTTAAGTTGGAAACTAAGTTTTCCAAACTACTCGGCATTAACCGAAACGTATCCACAAATCTAAGCTTAACATTTCCTACATATTTGGTAAAGGAAATGTACTTTTCTTTGGAGTTAGCGATAACATCCACTCTCTCAGTAGTACATCCCAATTGCTTTACAATGAAATTTGCGTCGTAGCCACTCATATTATGTAGAAACACAGGAACGGGGTTTCGTGTTTTACACCTCAAATTACAGTTATTGTGAGCACTTCCACGGTATTCCCCTGTAATATGGCAGTGGTCTCGAACTTTCCAGTCCTCTTTGGTGAATGGTTTTCGACACAAATAACAGGTTTCAGAACATTGGAACTCTGCTTCTTGAGCCTGAGTTAAGGCCTTTGGAACATTTAAGCTGTAAAGTCTATCAATTTCATTAGCTATTGAGATCAAACAGTCCATAAACTTTTCTGCAGCGTCAGGTCCACGATAAATAACAGGTTGGCTTGGAAGATTTGTCTTTATGTGTTCCACAGCGGTGATGGTTTAACGTATATACCAAAGCTCATAGGAACATGACTCTGGTATGGCACTGTATAACTTGCTTCAGGATTGGGCAAACATGTTTGATAGGGTAAGAGTATACTTTCGAAATCTGCATAGATAACGTAAGGTATTCTTAGCATTTTTTCCACGTTTAAAAATTTGACAATGGGGTTTTTAATAGGCATTTCAACCCTAGCAATGTCATGCTGGACACACAAAGCTCTATGTTCTTTCAATTTTTGCATTCCTTGTTGTCCATATTGATTATCAAAGTGAGTAAAACACCGTTTACACGTATATATCTTATGTTCACGGCGGGTAATCTGATGTGCTACTAGTTTATCAAAATCTTTGATAAAGACGTAGTGGTTCTGGCCGGATGATGAACTTAGCAGAAGGAGGTCGCGATGGTCTTGCATCTCTTGATCCACAACCTTTAGAGGGAACAATTTGTTGTCTTGTTCCAATCCAAATACATTAATGGATATATCGTTGGCTTTTTCAAATTTGAGAATGTCAACTAGCGATGTAGGAAACGATATTACAGAAAAATCATACTTGTTGTCCAGGTCCTTGTATTTACTAATGCGATGAGCATTCTTTTTAACCAGTTTTGCTAAAATGGCATACATAAAACACTTTTCATCATTCAAATTTTCAGGATTAATGCAGGCTTTTCTTGCTTGTATAGCTGCTGGTAATGGAATATATGTGCTTCCACGCAAGGGATTGTACTTATTTATTTTCAATCGTACTCCTTCCACTGCTAACAAAGCCCAATTACTGCCTTTTAGCTCAGATTCCTCCATTTCCGTAGTTAACTTTGTAAATTGTGTTTCCAAGAAACTACTTAAGTCCGTTTCCAAAAATAGGGCCTGATTTCGTGTTTTAAATGCACGATCTGTAATTTCATTGGTAGATGTATGAATGAATCTACATTCAGCCACAAGATTAACTTTTATCGACTTGTGCATTGCTAGTTCTTTCTGCATAGCTTGTATTATTTGCTGTTTGGACTCTTTAAGGTATGAATTTAAATCCTTGCACGTATCGCAACGAATGAAATAGGATTTAAGTCGACCTCCAAAAGATGTCTCATATTCAATAAGTCCATTTTTGTCAGGGACCAATGACAGTAGGTAATGTTTTGTAGGCTCTGCTTTTTGTCTTTTAGCTGCCGACACAACATTACAACATTCTTCATGACGACGTCCATTGTAGGCATTGTTGAATGTACTACCACAGGTCTTGCACTCATGAAATTCACCACACGATACCCATCACGAATGTTGATTTCTGCAAACAGCTGCTTACTGCGTATCACAAGACTAGAGGTTGGTCGGTGAGACGGTCTTTCACGATGTGAACACCGTGAGAGGTAGTAGTCAACTGGTGATATTCTTGTGAAGGGTCCACTAATATACCCCTAGTCTAGACCAACAGCTCTTTACAGCGTATGACAAGGCTGTAGACTGGACAGTGAGACGGTCTTTCACGATGTGAACACTGTAACAAGTAGTAGTCAACTGATTATATACTTGCTAAGGGTTCTCTAATATACAATAGTCAAGACCAACAGCTACTTACTGTGTAGTACAAGGCTGTACAATAGTTGTTTTGACAGTCTTTCACGATGTGGTCACTGTGAATGGTAGTAGTCAACTGATGATATTCTTGATAAGGGTCCTCTAATGTACCCCTGGTTAAGGGTAACAGCTGTTCACTGCTTATGACAAAGCTAAAGACTGGTTGCTTCAACGGTCTTTCACAATGTAAACACTGTGACAGGTAGTAGTCAACTGAAAATATTCTTATGGCCTACTCAAGGTTATCAGGTACTTACTGCATATCAAAAGGCTGTACACTCATGTGTGTTAGGCACTCTTTCTTGCTAAGGACCCCAATATTCCCTACACAAGGCTATACATGTTAGTTCTAAACACTTAGTGATTAATTGTATATTCAATTTTTGTACAAAGCTTATACAAGCACGTTTTTATGAGGTAAAACTTTGTTAAATAGCTGCATGCGACACACAAAGTATGTTGCCGCTATCTAGCAGTGACTATGAGAACTACTTGAACGACCAGCATGCTACCTAGCGCTCCATTTCAACACTCGCTCACTGAACGACCAGCATGCTATCTAGCGGTCGATAGCAATACTCCTCAACTACCAGCCTGCTATCTATCGGTCAATATGACAACTCACTCAACTACCAACATGCTACATGGCTTTTTTGGTCAGTTTTTTGTTGGCTTTTTTTTGGTCAGTTTCTGTTGGCTTATGTTGGCTTTTATTGGCTTTTGTTGGCTTTTGTTGGCTTTTGTAGGCTTTTTTGTTGGCTTTTGTTGGCTTTCATATTTGCTCTTGCTTGTGGGGGCTTATTATTTGGTCTTGGAAAGTATGTCAGTCCTTTTTTTATGGCTGCAAAATGCTTACAGCCATGTTTGTAAGCAGCAACAACAACAACAGCAACACACAAAATTCCAAAAAAAATCCAAAGTACTCTAAGGTTTATCAATGACTCTCAACTCTTACACTTACCTCTATCCCATGCATAGTCAAAAATTAGTGTATTTTTCAAATTTTTCAAAAATATTTGGAAAGTTGGCTATATCATTAATCTAAAAATCCTGAAAAGGCATGTGTTAACTCCAACACCTACCTCTATACCACTCTCAGTCCAAAAATGGTGTATTTTTCAAATTTTCCAAAACATATTTCCAAAATGGGTTATATTTCCAAAATTAAAAAGTTAACAAAAACGTTTGTTTGACATAAATGAATGGCCTTTGTCCCCTCTACCACTATACCAAGTCCCAGGTCTCCAGGACAAAAAAATAAAATTTTTAAAAAGCGTTTTATTTCCAAAATTAGGAATTTTACAAACACATTTGTCTGACGTAAATCAATGGTCATTACCCCCTCTATCCCCACACTAAGTCTCATGTCTTTAGAACAACAAAAATAAAATTTTGAAAATGGACTTATATTTCCAAAATTAGGAATTTTACAAAAACGTTTGTCTGACGTAAATCAGTGGTCATTACCCCCTCTACCCCCCACACTAAGTCTCATGTCTCTAGAACAACAAAAATAAAATTTTGAAAATGGGCTTATATTTCCAAAATTAGGAATTTTACAAAAACGTTTGTCTGAAGTAAATCAATGGTCATTACCCCCTCCACCCCCACACTAAGTCTCATGTCTCTAGAACAACAAAAATAAAATTTTGAAAATGGGCTTATATTTCCAAAATTAGGAATTTTACAAAACCGTTTGTCTGACGTAAATCAGTGGTCTTTACCCCTTCTATCCCCATACCAAGTCTCAGGTCTCTAGGTCAACAAAAATAAAATTTTGAAAATGGGCTATATTTCCAAAATTAGGAATTCTACAAAAAAGTTTGTCTAACGTAAATCAATTGTCTTTACCCCCTCTATTCCCATACCAAGTCTCAGGTCTCTAGGTCAACAAAAATAAAATTTTGAAAAAATGGTCACTATTTTGGAAACTAGGAATTCTACGAAAAAGTTTGTTTAACATAAATGAAAGGTCTCTATCCCCTCTACCTGTAAACCAAGTCCCAGGTCTGTAGGACAAAAATGAAAAAAGTTCAACTGGGAAAGTAGGCGATTTTTCATAAAACCAAACATTCAAAAATGTGTTCATTGGGCTGCAAATAATGGCCTCTATGTCCTTTATTTTTATAATAAAACGTTTTTATTTTTTTCATTTTTTTGAAAAAAGTTCAATTTTGAATTTTTTATAATTTAGAAACTAAAGAGTTTTCAAAAAATTTTGTTTGACATAAATGAATGGTCTTGACCCCCTCTACCCCCAAAATAAATTTCAAGTCTCTAGGACAAGAAATAACAGTAGTGGAGTGGTGGTGCTTCTGCTTCACTTGACACTCCTGTGCCCAATAAACCAACATGGCGGCCACGCCAAGTAAAGCAGAAGCACCACCACTCCACTACTGTTATTTCTTGTCCTAGAGACTTGAAATTTATTTTGGGGGTAGAGGGGGTCAAGACCATTCATTTATGTCAAACAAAATTTTTTGAAAACTCTTTAGTTTCTAAATTATAAAAAATTCAAAATTGAACTTTTTTCAAAAAAATGAAAAAAATAAAAACGTTTTATTATAAAAATAAAGGACATAGAGGCCATTATTTGCAGCCCAATGAACACATTTTTGAATGTTTGGTTTTATGAAAAATCGCCTACTTTCCCAGTTGAACTTTTTTCATTTTTGTCCTACAGACCTGGGACTTGGTTTACAGGTAGAGGGGATAGAGACCTTTCATTTATGTTAAACAAACTTTTTCGTAGAATTCCTAGTTTCCAAAATAGTGACCATTTTTTCAAAATTTTATTTTTGTTGACCTAGAGACCTGAGACTTGGTATGGGAATAGAGGGGGTAAAGACAATTGATTTACGTTAGACAAACTTTTTTGTAGAATTCCTAATTTTGGAAATATAGCCCATTTTCAAAATTTTATTTTTGTTGACCTAGAGACCTGAGACTTGGTATGGGGATAGAAGGGGTAAAGACCACTGATTTACGTCAGACAAACGGTTTTGTAAAATTCCTAATTTTGGAAATATAAGCCCATTTTCAAAATTTTATTTTTGTTGTTCTAGAGACATGAGACTTAGTGTGGGGGTGGAGGGGGTAATGACCATTGATTTACTTCAGACAAACGTTTTTGTAAAATTCCTAATTTTGGAAATATAAGCCCATTTTCAAAATTTTATTTTTGTTGTTCTAGAGACATGAGACTTAGTGTGGGGGGTAGAGGGGGTAATGACCACTGATTTACGTCAGACAAACGTTTTTGTAAAATTCCTAATTTTGGAAATATAAGTCCATTTTCAAAATTTTATTTTTGTTGTTCTAAAGACATGAGACTTAGTGTGGGGATAGAGGGGGTAATGACCATTGATTTACGTCAGACAAATGTGTTTGTAAAATTCCTAATTTTGGAAATAAAACGCTTTTTAAAAATTTTATTTTTTTGTCCTGGAGACCTGGGACTTGGTATAGTGGTAGAGGGGACAAAGGCCATTCATTTATGTCAAACAAACGTTTTTGTTAACTTTTTAATTTTGGAAATATAACCCATTTTGGAAATATGTTTTGGAAAATTTGAAAAATACACCATTTTTGGACTGAGAGTGGTATAGAGGTAGGTGTTGGAGTTAACACATGCCTTTTCAGGATTTTTAGATTAATGATATAGCCAACTTTCCAAATATTTTTGAAAAATTTGAAAAATACACTAATTTTTGACTATGCATGGGATAGAGGTAAGTGTAAGAGTTGAGAGTCATTGATAAACCTTAGAGTACTTTGGATTTTTTTTGGAATTTTGTGTGTTGCTGTTGTTGTTGTTGCTGCTTACAAACATGGCTGTAAGCATTTTGCAGCCATAAAAAAAGGACTGACATACTTTCCAAGACCAAATAATAAGCCCCCACAAGCAAGAGCAAATATGAAAGCCAACAAAAGCCAACAAAAAAGCCTACAAAAGCCAACAAAAGCCAACAAAAGCCAATAAAAGCCAACATAAGCCAACAGAAACTGACCAAAAAAAAGCCAACAAAAAACTGACCAAAAAAGCCATGTAGCATGTTGGTAGTTGAGTGAGTTGTCATATTGACCGATAGATAGCAGGCTGGTAGTTGAGGAGTATTGCTATCGACCGCTAGATAGCATGCTGGTCGTTCAGTGAGCGAGTGTTGAAATGGAGCGCTAGGTAGCATGCTGGTCGTTCAAGTAGTTCTCATAGTCACTGCTAGATAGCGGCAACATACTTTGTGTGTCGCATGCAGCTATTTAACAAAGTTTTACCTCATAAAAACGTGCTTGTATAAGCTTTGTACAAAAATTGAATATACAATTAATCACTAAGTGTTTAGAACTAACATGTATAGCCTTGTGTAGGGAATATTGGGGTCCTTAGCAAGAAAGAGTGCCTAACACACATGAGTGTACAGCCTTTTGATATGCAGTAAGTACCTGATAACCTTGAGTAGGCCATAAGAATATTTTCAGTTGACTACTACCTGTCACAGTGTTTACATTGTGAAAGACCGTTGAAGCAACCAGTCTTTAGCTTTGTCATAAGCAGTGAACAGCTGTTACCCTTAACCAGGGGTACATTAGAGGACCCTTATCAAGAATATCATCAGTTGACTACTACCATTCACAGTGACCACATCGTGAAAGACTGTCAAAACAACTATTGTACAGCCTTGTACTACACAGTAAGTAGCTGTTGGTCTTGACTATTGTATATTAGAGAACCCTTAGCAAGTATATAATCAGTTGACTACTACTTGTTACAGTGTTCACATCGTGAAAGACCGTCTCACTGTCCAGTCTACAGCCTTGTCATACGCTGTAAAGAGCTGTTGGTCTAGACTAGGGGTATATTAGTGGACCCTTCACAAGAATATCACCAGTTGACTACTACCTCTCACGGTGTTCACATCGTGAAAGACCGTCTCACCGACCAACCTCTAGTCTTGTGATACGCAGTAAGCAGCTGTTTGCAGAAATCAACATTCGTGATGGGTATCGTGTGGTGAATTTCATGAGTGCAAGACCTGTGGTAGTACATTCAACAATGCCTACAATGGACGTCGTCATGAAGAATGTTGTAATGTTGTGTCGGCAGCTAAAAGACAAAAAGCAGAGCCTACAAAACATTACCTACTGTCATTGGTCCCTGACAAAAATGGACTTATTGAATATGAGACATCTTTTGGAGGTCGACTTAAATCCTATTTCATTCGTTGCGATACGTGCAAGGATTTAAATTCATACCTTAAAGAGTCCAAACAGCAAATAATACAAGCTATGCAGAAAGAACTAGCAATGCACAAGTCGATAAAAGTTAATCTTGTGGCTGAATGTAGATTCATTCATACATCTACCAATGAAATTACAGATCGTGCATTTAAAACACGAAATCAGGCCCTATTTTTGGAAACGGACTTAAGTAGTTTCTTGGAAACACAATTTACAAAGTTAACTACGGAAATGGAGGAATCTGAGCTAAAAGGCAGTAATTGGGCTTTGTTAGCAGTGGAAGGAGTACGATTGAAAATAAATAAGTACAATCCCTTGCGTGGAAGCACATATATTCCATTACCAGCAGCTATACAAGCAAGAAAAGCCTGCATTAATCCTGAAAATTTGAATGATGAAAAGTGTTTTATGTATGCCATTTTAGCAAAACTGGTTAAAAAGAATGCTCATCGCATTAGTAAATACAAGGACCTGGACAACAAGTATGATTTTTCTGTAATATCGTTTCCTACATCGCTAGTTGACATCTCAAATTTGAAAAAGCCAACGATATATCCATTAATGTATTTGGATTGGAACAAGACAACAAATTGTTCCCTCTAAAGGTTGTTGGATCAAGAGATGCAAGACCATCGCGACCTCCTTCTGCTAAGTTCATCATCCGGCCAGAACCACTACGTCTTTATCAAAGATTTTGATAAAACTAGTAGCACATCAGATTACCCGCCGTGAACATAAGATATATACGTGTAAACGGTGTTTTACTCACTTTGATAATCAATATGGACAACAAGGAATGCAAAAATTGAAAGAACATAGAGCTTTGTGTGTCCAGCATGACATTGCTAGGGTTGAAATGCCTATTAAAAACCCCATTGTCAAATTTTTAAACGTGGAAAAAATGCTAAGAATACCTTACGTTATCTATGCAGATTTCGAAAGTATACTCTTACCCTATCAAACATGTTTGCCCAATCCTGAAGCAAGTTATACAGTGCCATACCAGAGTCATGTTCCTATGAGCTTTGGTATATACGTTAAACCATCACCGCTGTGGAACACATAAAGACAAATCTTCCAAGCCAACCTGTTATTTATCGTGGACCTGACGCTGCAGAAAAGTTTATGGACTGTTTGATCTCAATAGCTAATGAAATTGATAGACTTTACAGCTTAAATGTTCCATAAGGCCTTAACTCAGGCTCAAGAAGCAGAGTTCCAATGTTCTGAAACCTGTTATTTGTGTCGAAAACCATTCACCAAAGAGGACTGGAAAGTTCGAGACCACTGCCATATTACAGGGGAATACCGTGGAAGTGCTCACAATAACTGTAATTTGAGGTGTAAAACACGAAACCCCGTTCCTGTGTTTCTACATAATATGAGTGGCTACGACGCAAATTTCATTGTAAAGCAATTGGGATGTACTACTGAGAGAGTGGATGTTATCGCTAACTCCAAAGAAAAGTACATTTCCTTTACCAAATATGTAGGAAATGTTAAGCTTAGATTTGTGGATACGTTTCGGTTAATGCCGAGTAGTTTGGAAAACTTAGTTTCCAACTTAACATCATACCCTGAAACAGACAAGTACTTTGGAAAAGAAAATGCAATGCTCATGACTCGTAAAGGGGTATTTTGTTATGACTACATTGACTCATGGGAAAAGTTAAGTGAAACGTGTTTACCTCCAAAAGAGGCATTCTTTAACAAATTAAGTCAAGAAGATGTTAGTCAAGAAGACTATGAACATGCCAAAAGTGTCTGGAATCAGTTCAACATTAAAACTCTAGGGGAATATAGTGACCTCTACCTAACTTCAGATGTACTCCTTCTTGCAGACAGCTTTGAAACCTTTAGAAACAAAACACTAGAAACACACCGAGTGGATGCTGCACACTTTTTTACTTCGCCTGGTTTAAGTTTCGAGGCAATGCTCCTTTACACAGGCATTGAACTGGAATTGCTACAGGATTACGATCAGATTCTTTTAATCGAGTCTGGAATACGTGGAGGCATATGCCAGGTGTCTCATCGGTATGCTGAAGCTAACAATAAATACATGGAAACCTATGATTCTGAGAAACCATCGCAGTTTATTACCTATGATGATGCCAACAACCAATACGGGTGGGCTATGTGTCACTCCCTTCCTTATGGTGGATTTCAGTGGGTTTCTCCAGATACTGTTGATCTAGAAAAACTAAAGAAAGACGATCCTGTGGGATACATTCTAGACGTTGATGTTGATTACCCATCTGACCTTCATGATCTACACAACGATTTACCTTTCCTACCAGAGTGTACACAACCTAAGGATTCGTCTCTGAAAAAACTAATTCCTCATCTTGGAAATCGAAGGCGATATGTTGTTCACTACATGGCATTAAAACAGGCTTTAGATCATGGAATAAAATTGATAAAAATTCATCGTGTGTTAAAGTTTAAACAAAGACCTTGGTTAAAGGCATACGTTGATTTTAATAACAACCTTCGAAAACAAGCCAAAAATGATTTGAGAAAAATCTGTACAAATTATTCAACAATGCCATTTTTGGGAAAACAATGGAAAATATCCGTAAAAGAATAGACA